>JAJMKV010000004.1:403016-499095 GCA_030569375.1 Ogataea ganodermatis
TTTTTTTTTTTTTTTTTTTTTTTTTTTTTTTTTTTTTTTTTTTTTTTTTTTTTTTTTTTTTTTTTTTTTTTCTGACGGAATCATACCCTTCATAGAAGATGGAACTTCTTTCCTAGTGATCAAACCACCCACGAGATCACAGAACCAGATTCGCCTTTTCGAAATAATCTCTCCAGCTCACTATTGAGTCATTATTCCAGGGAAAACCGTTACAGAAATCAGTTAAGAGAAAAATCAAACACGCTTCTGACTTGCATGGTCCAGGGTTCGATATGAACTTCACTGTAAGTTTCTTTCAAAAAAAGTACTCTTTTCAACCTCCAAAACTAACTTCATCCGTTCTAGCAGACAAACACCAAGTTGCCGGTGATCTCGCTCCCGCCCAACGTGCCACAACCGATTCCTACCATGTCGTCTCTCCCGCCCCTCAACCCTGAAACGTCCTACGTCTTGCCGCGCCCAGTCTCTAATAGCGCCTCCGGAGACTCCCTCTCGACGGCTAGCGTGCTACCATACGTGTGGCCTGTTGATCCCAGACCGATCAGTTTGGTGTCTCAGTCCTCCAGAACGCCCTCTCAGGGCGCCTCCGACGATGACAAAACCCCTCAGGAAGCGGAACCATCTCTAGCAAGCTCGCCGTCGCCAACAACCTCGTTGGTGTCTGTTAGTACCCCATCGCTCAACAACAACAACAACAACAACAACAACAATAACGACAACAGCCCGCAACCCGCGTCGAATATTCAGATAGGATTGTCTGTCAGCGGTGACAGTCCCCAAGTAAAGAGGAAAAGAGGAAGACCTCGCAAATATCCACCAAAAGAGCCTAATACCGCCACACTTGTTGCTTCAGCTGTTCCTACAGACCCCACCGCAGCCACAACTGCTCCTGTCAAAAGGAAGCGTGGTAGACCAAGGTTGCCGCCTCTCCAAGCAAGAGAAAAATCAAAGTACGTGAAAAAATCAGAAACCAAAAAAACAAAAGTGTTTAATTTGGAAGACTCCAAGACTCAGTGACACTTTTCAAGTATATATAATTACAGCTGTTTTACTCGTGAGACCGAAAGTTCGAAAAATGTATTAATTAAGACATTCAAAAAGTGTTTTGTTTTCCGACTGTAAATCATAGCTTGGCTTTTTGCGTCTGCCAACCAAACGAAAGTGACGTTTTCTCTGAATTGTCAATGACAACATTCACCAGTGCCACTCTTCCATGTTGGAGAGTGTCACTCAGTGCACTCTGAACTGCCTGTGCCAGTTGAGCGCTAGTTTCCGCGAAGTATCCCGTCCCCCCAAGCGAGGAACAAAGCTGATCGTATCGTGTCTGGTAGCTGAGCGAAGTTGACGGCATCGGAGTGTTTGTGTACGGTTTGTACTGCTTCGGATCTTTCACTCCATGGTACACACCAGAATTGTTGAGCACAATGATTAGACACGGCAGCTGCTCGCGTACAAGAGTCTCCACCTCCATGGCTGAGAATCCGAACGACGAGTCACCCTGTATCGAGACGACGAGATTTTCAGGGTTTGCCAATTTGGCAGCAACAACATACCCTATTCCGAGCCCCATCGTGCCATTGGTCCCCGCGTCGAGCCGTTGTTTTGGTTTCGATAGCTGGAATGTCAGTCTAGAAGCGTCCATCGTTCTTGCCCCTTCCGAAACGAAGATCGTTTCTTCTTGAACTTCCTTCAACTCATTGCGAATGACTGCCAGAGCCTGAGCATGTGAAAGTGCTTTTGTGTGATCAGACACAGTCTCTTTTTGGACCAGCTTCGCTTCGTTCAAATGCACTTTTTCCAAGATCGACTCCGACAGTTTCGGGAATCGAATGTCAGTCAGCAAAAGACCGAGTTCTTTGATTACAGCTCCAACGTCTCCGCAAAGTCCATACTCTGCACACTTGGGATTAGAAACAAGCTCTTCGGCGTCGCTATCAACTTGGATGAACTTCACGTTTTCGCTAAAACGAGGGGGCTCGCCGAGATGCAATATCCAGTTCAGTCTTGCACCGGCTAGAAGTACCACGTCGGCATTTTTCAATGCTTGCGAGCGTGCCGAGGATACATTTAGCTTAGAAGAGTCAGGAACCACTCCCTTTCCCATTGGAGTCGGCAGAAATGGGACCTGGTGTCGAGAGACGAATTCGCGCAATACACCAGAGTGATTTGCAGCTCCCTTTCCTACGATGAGGAGTGGGGATTTCGCCGTTCTGAGAAGGGCAGCAGCGCTGGAAAGCCTCTTTTTTGATGGAACAGAAACGTCGCTTGCTTCAAACCGAAACGGACCCCGGTAAAATAGGTCATCGTTTTCCACAGATTCCTGAATTAAATTAGCAGGGAAGTCAACGTAAGCGCACCCGGGAACTCCTAGCGTACTTTTCCAATATGCTTTGCGAACAAGCTCAGGAATCTGACCCACACTCACCGGTCTAGCACTAAACTTGGACCAATTTGTCATCATGCTCACTTGATCCATCTCTTGAAAACCACCTTTGTACGGTTCATCAAGACTGGAAGACCCTGAAAGAACCAGAAGCGGCCATTTGTTTGAGTTTGCGTTGTAAACTCCAGCCAGTGCATTCACGAGGCCGGGTCCGCCCACCGTCAATAACACCCCTGGTTTGTTTGTCAGATAGCCGTATATTGAGGCTGCATGCGATGCCTGTTGTTCGTTACGAAATGGAATAAATCTTATTCCGTTGGTGATACATGATTCAGCAATCTAAAAACCTTTTGTTAGTGGTGTCTGATATTTCTTTGAACAGTCGGTAATACTCACTTCCACAACCGGTATTCCGACAATGCCGAAAACCGTGGTGATTCCAAGCTTTTTGAGTGTCTTTGCGATAACCGTTGCTCCTGAAATCGCAGTCATTGTCGTATAATAAATGTATTCTTCTTTAAAAGAAAGTTATTAATGTTGGCAAAAGAGGGCAAATTTGTATACATTTCTAGATCAAAAAAAGCCTCGAAAGACTTGCTGATTATCTCTATTATTCTTATTTTTCTTCCCCAGATTTTCTCTTTCATTGTTTTCACTCAAAATAATTTTTCATTACTATAAAGCCCCAAAATTTCCGTTTTCCAAAATCAAATCAATACACTTATAATACACGAAGCAAGAAACAAGCACCCAATCATTCTTTGTTCAAGACAGACATTTCCGAACTATCCACGACCATACGGCGCAGAACTGCCGTATCGTTAAGCCGAACAAACTGGTTTTTCTCGTGGTAGTCGGCCATCTCATTCTTGAGCGTCTCAAGCTTGCGCTCGTTGCTAATCAGACGGACAGTCTCAATAAGAGAAAATGCAGACGACGAGTGGCACATATTTCCAGTCAAAGAGCCGCCCCGAATCGCGGGAAGAGGGTCTTCAACCTTACTGAAGTCAAGTTTTGGCCCAATAGTGTAGTATTTGGAGTAAAATTCCAGCTCTTCTTCTGGAGACATGAACCCATCCTCGGGCGCAAATTTGTTCGTGAAAACCGGATCGTGTTTGTGCGAGTTACGCAATTGTGAGATGACAGACGGGTACATCACATTAGATTTCGCTGGCTTCGAAACCGATAACTTTGCACCTTTAGGTCTGCTGTTCCTCGACCTTGAGCCAGATGTGGATCTCGTTTTGAGACTGTTAATCGGAGAAACTTGAGTGTGCAACTTCGTCGTCATCGTGCTCCTAGATTTCAATTCTTCGGAACTTTCTGTCGCCGGAGGAATCAGCTTTGTCAACATACTTTCCTCAAAAATCTCGTCGTCTGAGTCATCCAAATCAAGATCAATGACCTCACGTGCCTCCTTCGAATAGTTCTGTGCCTGCTGTGTCAGAATTGATGGGTCACTGGAAAGGGCCTCGTTCTCCATGAAATCGTTTTCCGACTCCTCGACCTCATCTTCATTCCGAACTGGCTGTTCTTGTTGCTCGCTGTAAACACTTTTGGGAACCATAACATCGTCTCCTTCATCAGTAAAACTATCCTCCAACTTTGGGTCAAAAACCTCAGCATCAGACGATGCCGTGCGTGTACGCACGTCTGCGGGACGAGCCTCCTCAGCAGCACTCTTCTCAATCTCATTCTCCTCCTTCTTGTCTGCTGGCTTCGGAGAAACAGTCAAGGAAATGAGATCGTCGTCATCAGAGAACTCATCAAGATCTATCAACAATTGCTCAGGTACAACCTTAATGCTGCCGCCATTCTTCCCATCGTTTGTCTTTGCGGGTTCGTCCAAAACAATTGAATGGTCGATTGTCGACCCAATCAAGCTCGAATTTGCTCGATCTGACTTCCGAACCGAAGAATTAAGAATTGAGGAGCTAAACAGAACACTGGGCTCCAAATCCTTCTCATCATCATCCGATATCTCAGGGTCAGAGATGTCGGCCAGTATTCGCCGCTTCTTGACAACCTTTACCGGCTTCTCTGCCAAAGGAACACTCTCAACCTCTGCCGCAGTTTTTTGAACAACATCATCGTCATTCTTCCGCTTCCGGACTAGCTTTGAAGCGTTTCGGAACCCAGTCTCAACACCATCAGGCATGAAAAACCTCTTGATTGGCTTCTGCTTGCTATCGTCGTTTGAAGTAGTACCACTTTTCTTTGCACCGGCCTTCTTTTTGGCGCTGCCCTTGGTGCTCAACTGCGTAGCTAGCCTCAAAAACTCGTCGTTATCGTCCGTTTGCTTCACAATTTCCTCATTTTCCTTTGGAATATCAATAAATCGTCGCTCTGCAAACGGATGGAATTTTTCTGGAAGGATCCTATCGCTTTTGTGATATTTGATGGTTGTGCCCGTCTGAAGATGTGTTTGAATCCAGTTGTAGTTGTCCATGGCTTTGTCGAACTTTTCCCTCTCGTTGCTCGACAACAACAGCACAATTCTTCCATCTCTTTTTCTTCCTGTACGACCCATCCGCTGAATGTTTTTGATCGGAGAGGACGTTGAGTCAAAACAAACAATCAAATCAACTTCTCCAATGTCCAAACCTTCCTCACCGATCGAGGTAGCCACCAAAACGTTGAAAATACCCTTTTTGAACTGTTGAATGAGCTCTTTCTGTACCTTCTGCGTCATCCCCTTCAGCTGAGCGTCTTCAGAACTACCCACTCTGTCTGTGGGCCGAGGTTTGAAATCCTTGGCGGGTTTATTTTCCTTTTCCTGTACAGCATCCTTCCCCTTCTTTCCCCGTCCTTTCTTCACATGCTTCTTCAAAAACGACTCCTGGTCAAACTTCTCCTTCTCCTTGGACTGGCCAATAAAAATATGCGGTCTGAATAGATCCGAGTGTCCATTCAGATGATCGGACTTAACAAACCTGTTGGCAGCCTCAACACACTTCACAATTTCAAGAGCACTCTCTCTGAATTCAGTGAAAATGATTACTTTGGAATCCCGGGCCTCCGGTCTGTCAAAAAACGTCTGCAGCTCGTCAACCAAATACTGCAACTTGGTGTGCGAGAAAACACCTGGGATCACCTCGCCTTTAGCACCTTTAGCCTCGTCCTCTATAATCATCTTTTCGACCCGGTTTTTCATCTCCTTGATCCGCGTGTGGTAGTAAAACCATGCTGCCGTTTTGTTAGTCGACTTCTTGTTGTCGTACTTAGTGGTGAACTCGGTGTACTTGTCCAGAAAGAAGGAATAAAAGGTCTTGATTCCGTAAACGTTTAGCCGGCGAAACAGTTGACCCACAACACCAAGCAGTTGCAACTGGAAGTAATAGGTCCACTTGATTCCCTCTGCAAGACTAGGGTTCCTCGCAACTTTCTGTGCCTTTTCCATCGCCATAAAATGGTTGATCTTGGCAGGGTCGGTGATGTCGTATATGCCACTCGCGTTGGTTTTACGCAGAACAGGTAAAATCGCCTCGCAAATCATCTCCACGATGTACGCAATGTCATCGGTAAGCTCACAATCCACCTTCTGAACGTCTTTGTTTTTCATGTACTTGGCGGTATCCTCGCTATCTTCAGTCCGCACCTCGATCTTTGTGATCATCAGCGTATCGACAATGGCCTGAACAGACTCTGTGTCGGCTCCAGGTGTGGCAGAAAGCCCCAGAACACGGAAACTGGTGTTGAAACGCCGGAGAAACTTCACTACATTGCTATAGGAGTAGTTTCCCTTGGCTCTGTGGGCCTCATCAACCACCACACAGACAACGTCTTTTGGATCCAAAAGCCCGCTCTTGAGATCATTTTCCACCACCTGAGGGGTTGCAAAAAACACCCGTTTGCTACGCCAAATCTCTGCGCGGTTTCGTTTGGTCTTATCCAGCAGAATTGCCGTCTCATTGCTTGGAATTCCAGTGATTCCATAGCACGCCTTGATCTGCTGCGCGACAAGGGGCCGTGTAGGCGCCATAAAAATCACCTTCGCCTGAACAGTCCACCGAAAGAAGTTCAGCATCACCGTCGATGCAATGAAAGTTTTTCCCAGACCTGTCGGTAGGGCGCAGAAGACGTTTTGGAAAAGGCATTGCTTCACAATCTCAAACTGGTAGTCTCTCACCTCGAAATTCGTGGGATAGACATACGAGCCCAAATTGTCGTAGTTGAGCTGGTGATGTGTTGGCCCAAACCGCACATTTGTTTCACGTATCTCCTCATAGATTGTTGTGCCGGACGCGTCCTCGAATTGGACCACCCCGCCGTCTAAAGTCATTTGGCCTCTCTTTGTCACTGTTGATGTTCTATTGATCGCTGACTCAGCCGGCGCCCCGCGCACTGCATCCCGTGCACGAACGGGCTCATTCAAAAATACGATGTCCCCGTCGTCGCTGAACTCATCTTCAGACGACGCCATTGAGGAGGATACGCTGTTCTTGACGCCCTTTTTTCTGCGTGTTTGATAGATCAGGAGAAGATTATGAATAAAAATATTTTTATTCAGATCAGACGCGTATTTTAGGTATATATATAAATTTTTTTTGACTCCTGTTCTTTACACTTTTGCGTACTGATAATGTTCTAGCCCTCTTATAGGTACTCCTTGTTGAAGTTGTAGTTGATCACAATCTTGTCCACCGGATTCGAGAGCCCTTCGTAATACTCCCTCAACACATGATTCAGCCTCGAGAAGTTCACGTTGTACACTATACTCAGGGAGTTCAGACAGTTGTTGAAGAGATCTTTCTCGATACCATCCGCCACTCCTGAACTGATTTCATTCTCACCCTCTGAGAACTTCATTTTACCAAGTATTTGTTCGCCGAGACTGGCCGACAGCTCTCGGATACCGGTTTTCAGATTTGCTGACTCAAACTTGTTTAGCAAACTTTGCATGTTGAAGTTCGAAAACGCGTTTGTTCTCGAAGGATTCGTGTGCGAACGCACAAGCTCATCAATGCTATCCAGGAAGCGCACAAGCTCACCGATCGGCTTGGTTCCCGCTAACGCGTTGCAGTATAGATGCATTTCCTCAGACTTGAGTTCCTCGATTGTTTGGCGCACCTCAGTAGGGAACGTCGACAGCTCCTTCGTCTCCTCGCTCAACCACTCGTAGTTCAGCAACAGTACAAGATGGGCGTTCAAATTCTCCTGAGACGGCTCAGAGTGCAACTCCTCTCGAGCAGTTGCTGAGAGATTGGTGTGGCTTGACATCAGATGCGACTGGTTTTCGAACTGCTCGATAGAGGCAACATTTTTGCGCAAAACAGTGTCCAGATTCTTCCATATTTTCTCATACGCTTCCAAAAGCTGCAAGTAGACGGGAAAGTCAACAAAATTCGTGATCTTCAGTGACGTCATTCCCAACTCAATCTTTCTCACAAACTCAGGGAACGCTTTAGTGAACTTGTAAACTTTCACGCTGACCGGCTCGCGGTCTATGATGGCAATCTGCGATTCAATGCCCTGATTCCACACGCTAGTCAGCTTCGACTCAATCCGGGTCAGCATGTTCACAACATACTCCTGATTGGTAGAAGAAAGCTCTTTAGTGAGGTTTTGAGCAAAAAGTGTGATAATTGGGAACAAAAGAATGTCCTCCCTCGAGACAGAAGTGATGGTTTTTAGGACAGAAACCATGGAATCTCCGATAGTGTTGTGCATTACGTTGAACACTTCATCACTCACCTCTCTGTCCGTTTCCATGCCCCAAACCGAAGTTTCAGGATCCAAAAATTTGTCAACCCTCGTGGAAATGCGGTGTTTGATCAACTCAGCAAAAGTCGATTGTGGAGAGGAAGAAAGTGAAAAGAATCGGGTGATGAACTGCTGGTGAAAAACAATTGCGTTGAAGTAGACTTCCATCATGCTAATCACGATCTTCTCAGAATTGGACTCCTCGGACACCTGACTGCCTTCCTCTTGTTCGGTTTGTTGTTTCTTCTGGTCTACGCCAAATCCTAATTGCTCCAATAGCTTTGTGTTTGAAGAAGAAATCCCCTTGGCTGCCTTAGAACTCGATGATTTTGATCTGATGCTCTTTTTGGTGAAAATATCTCCAGGATTGCTGTCGAAGGAGAATGGTGCCTTTGAACTTAGAGTTCCGGTCTTCAACTGATCAACCAAAACTTTAGCCAGATTGGAATAGAATGTCAAAAACTCCGTCTCCGACGCTTTCAAAATTTCATAGTAGTCTTTCAAAGACGTTTGTTTGACATATGCCACAAGGCCTTGCAAAGTCATAAGCTCGGAGTACTTCTGACGCAGCGACGTGTTCAAAAGATCAGAAACAGATGATGAAGTTTGCAACTTCAAATTCAGACTCACAACAACAGAATTGAAGATCCGACACATTTGCTTTTTGAAAATCGAGACGAAAATCTGGTTGGTCTTTTCGTACTTGACCTTCTTCTCCTCTAATGCTCTCATTTGTCCCATCTCGTCCTCATCCTCCGCGTCTCGGGTACCCCTGATCTTCATCAAAGCGTGATACAGATCGTTTAATATCACCTCCAGCTTCTCGTTCTGAGTTCCAAGAGCCACTTTGGAGTCCAATAATAGCTTTAACTTTTCGTCGGAAATGTCCACAGAATGCAAGATGTCGTTCAATTCCCTCTTCAACAGCTTCTTGTTGGTCGTTTCGATCTGTAAACCGTGTCCCTGTTTCTCAAGATGGTTGATTTCATCCTGGAAAGAGCCAAGCTGGACACCAAAGAAGGACAAAAGCGGTTCAATCACATTGCACTCTTGGATTGAGTTGTTAATTGCCTGAGTCAACAAGGACGATCCACCCCCCAGATCCGTCAAAGCGTCCACCCTCTCATACTCAATTCTTTCCAGCTCCTTCAGTAGCTTCTTCTGCAGAGTTTTAGAGTCATCTGTGCGTGGATCCCAGCCAATCTCATCGAAAAGATCAGTAAGATCTTTGGATTCTTTGAGCTCTGAATCCACACGACTGAATGCTCTCGATCTTGCATGTGGTCTGTGAGTCGCATACGGCGAAACGAACTCAATGTCGTAATCTTCTTCGTCATCCTTCTCGCTGCTCAGTCTACCAGTCACTCCTGTTCCACGAGAAACTGTCCCATCGGTGGGAACCTCCAAGAAGGCAGACTTTGACGTGACTGCACCATCTGCACCAAAGTTCAGTGGAGCAGTTCTGGTTTCTGGTTCCTCACCACCATCCGCGTAGCTATCAAAAAAGTCGTCATAACCGTCCAACGTCTCGTTCTGATCAGCTGTGATATCTTGGATCTCTGTCCTCGTTTTCGTGTGGCCCACGAAATTGATTGATTTCACCGATTCAGTCTTCACACGAGACAAAACCTCGTCATTAATGTCTTCGCCCAGAAACTCATTGTCTTGCGCAATCAAGCGGTCGATTTCGCTTTCGTAATCAATATGAGTCCTGCCAGAGGTCTTGTTCGAGTCTGTTCTTGGAGGAGGTGTGACCTTGTCCGCAATTGAAGACCCCAAGTACTGTTTTTTCTCCACTGATGGCACCGATGGCGAGAACAAACCGGCAGTTGTCGAGACAGGAGCTTGATCAGCCTTCTTCTGTAACAGTTGGTCCCGTGGTATCTCTTGAGGAAGTTCCCGCGAGCGTTGTTCGCGTGTTATCTCTTCTCTCCTCTCTGGTCTTTGCAAAGGAGCATGTGAAGTCTGCAGGGGTCTCTGTTGCGGAGCAACACGACGGTCTACAGAACTCAGATTGTCTGTTTCCTTCGTTTCGAAATGTTTTTTCTCAGGCAGCTTCAGGTCGGTTTTGCTGATCATTGGAGTTTGGCGGATCTCTGGCGAAGATGGCTGGTTATACAGATCAGACCGCGAGGACACCTTTGGTGAGGTATTGCGGACTTCCTTGGCTGAACTAACAGACTTTGGCTCACCTGAGGATGGCATCATCGGCCGTGAAGAGAATGGAGATGGCGTGTTTCCGCTCCTCATGCCGTTAGGGGAAGACGAAGAAGACTTGTCTCTTGAAGCAAATGGGGACGCTTGAGCTCTGATCTTCTTTGGACTCGTCGTCAGCGTAGTGGCTGTTGTGGCAGTCAGGGCACCACCGCTTGACGAGGAGGCCACTGTGCTGGCTGTAGCCGGCGGCGGAGCTGACGGACTATGCGGTGGCTGTGGAGATAGTGGAGATGGTGTACTAGAAGCTCCTTCGACATACTTCTTCAGCAGCCCACCGAGATGGAAGTAATCGAGAGAACAGTTCACCAAGCGAGGGAGCTTTTTTCCTCTAGTATACTTTGTGTAATGCTCCAAGACGGAAGTGAGCCAGACTCGTCTCTCCTTTGGAGATCCTGTCTCCCAGTAATACGTCTTTCCCATTCCAAAAACAAACCCTGTTGGCACCTCTGTGTCGAGTTCGACCAGGGTCAGTTCCTCAAAATCCCAGGTCCGGCCGATCTGAATGGAGCCATCTGGATTCTCGCGTGCTTTGTGCAACCGAATTCTTCCAGATGCTTTCACCGAAAGGATCAAAATTCTGTCTTTCTTGTTTTTTGGGGCACTGTTTGCTGGTGGTCTCTGGCTTTGAGACTTGGAGTCTTCAATGATCCGGACGTGGGCGAGATATTTCTCCAATCTGTGGCCCTTTGTGTCCACCTCATGAAACAGGTGCTTGTTAATCTGTGCCACGTCTCTTTCGTACTGCCTGGCGAGGTCCATTGAGGAGTGCGAGACAGTTTTCTGGTGAGTGCGCTGGAATTCTGAGTGTTGGTTTGGATCATTGTGGCCAACAGCGGGCTGACTTGGCCGGTTGTGCGACCCTAATCTCTTCATTCTGACAAAACCTGGCTCAATTCACTAGGATGGTGTAAGCTCAAGAAAAAAATCTTGCAATTGCGTCCAGGGACAAAGCTGATGATACCAACAGATTATATCTCGTATACTACTAAACACGATAGTTTTTTCCCCTTTGTTTTTTTAATGTTCTGGTGAAGCTAAAAAAAAAAACAAAAAAAAATCAGATCCTCGAACACATCCTTGCACCAAAGCCATTTACTCTCAATCTGAATAGCCAATACAATACCGCTCGACAGCTAAACTAATCAAACTCAACAAGAACCTTGCCCTTAGAAAGACCATTGCCAACTTTCTCGGCAGCCTCATTGCTCTGAGTCTCAAATTTCAAGATCGAGTCAATTGGAACTTGCAGTAAATTTTTGGACCACAGCTCAGTAACGGCGTCATAGCCCCAGTCGCCAGCACCAAGACTTGCAAGAATCACGTCGTGGTTTGACCAGCCGACTGTTCCACTCACAAGCTTTTTCACAAAGCCCCATTTTGGCAGGAAATCGAAGTAACTGATTGTTCCGTACTTCATGGTGGAAGCACTCACCACCTGAACAAATTTGCCTCCTTCCTTCTTGTTCTTGAGAATCGAGTCAAGGTCCTCTACGAGCGAATCGTCTCTAACAGCATCGAAAATCAGGTCAAACTTGCCAATTTCCGCAACCACATCCTTCACTGCCTGCAGTTCAGAAGCTTTTCCCTTTGTATAGTCGACAGTCTTGATTGCTCCGTACGAGAGCGAGCGTGGCGCAGACGCTGGTGAGCTCGTTGTCACCACGTTCTTCGCACCGAAGTGCGCCTTCGCCAGCTGAGTGGCGAAGGCACCCACACTTGTTCCTCCACCGAGAACAAGAACGTTGGCATCCTTGAGATTATTGTGTTTCAACAGCAGCTGGTAAGCTGTACCAAGAGGAATTGGTATTCCGGCAGCCTGTGCAAATGTCATTCCCTTTGGAATTTTGCCTAGTCGCAAAATTTTGGTTGTGTCAACGAATAGGTAGTCACGGAAACTGCCATTGATGCTAAACGGCTGCAGATAGTCGCCGAAAACTTCGTCTCCCGGCTTGTACTCAGTGACTTGGGAACCGACCTGAACGACGACTCCAGAAAAGTCAGAGCCGAATCCCTTGAGCGAGGAGCTTCTCACACGTCTTAGCAGACGCGTGTTGTCGAAGTCGGGTGAAAGCGACTTGAGCAGCACGTCCACAGGATTGACAGCCGCGATTTTGGTCTTGACCAGGATTTGGGTCGGCTTCACAAGCACTTCTGCAGAAGGAACGTCCACTTTCAGGGTCGTCAGCTCGAGCGGAGTCGCATGGCTCTTGTAGGTGATAGCGCGAATTTCGGCCTTGTTGTCGGTCACTTTAGGAAGGCTCATCGTCAGTTATACGCCAGTCAATGGTAAACCCGTTTTAGTAAGCGCTCTGTATTGGCGAATAGTGTTTTTTTTTTTTTTCATCTTGTGCGATTGTACAAAATTATTGGGTCAGAGATCTGTGGCTTCGGGAAAGCTCAGGATTTCTTACAACCTCGTATTATGCGAAAGTGATCTTTTTAGCATCATCGATAATGTATACAGTGAGCAAGTCAGCTGTCGCTCTCATTTGACTCCTTTGGTTCGGCCGCTTTAGCACGCTCGCTCGCGTCCGTCACCTCGTAACAACCAGCAGACATATCAACAACATTAAACTCGAGCCCAGAATTGAGAATTTTGTCAAAGTCCTTGTGTTCAATCTTCCAACCAAGTTTCTTGCCCGTCAACCACGTGATCACCTGGTCACAGTAGCCCAGTAAGTCAATGTCAAATTCGCAATGGCTGATCGGATCCTTGTTGATCAGCACCTGCGGAACATGACTCGGGAGCATGTTCACAATCTCACTCACAGGAGCCACCTTGAGCGACGTTCCAATGCAGATCAGCAAATCACAAGCCTCCACATCCTTCTTGATGGTGTTATGGAAACTGTCCGGCAGGTCTTCTCCAAAAAACGTTATGTCAGGTTTCATCACTCCATACGAGTTGATGTAGTCAAAACGGCGCGAGTAGTTTCCCTCCTCTTCCATCTTGTCCAACTTGGCCAGTAGAGACTTGCGTTCCGACTCGCAGAACGGACAGTAGGCAATCTCCTGCTGTCGCAGGTTCTTGTACAGCGCCTCGCCTGGGACGCGGTACTTGCAAGTCACACAGCTCGCCGTGGCAAATGAGCCGTGGCATTGAACAAGTTTTTCAGGTAAAACACCAGCATTCGCCTCGAGATTGTCGATATTTTGCGTGTAATTGCGCAGAAGCTTGCCTTTATCTTGCAGCAGCTTGATGAATCCGTGAAGCGGAGTGAACGCCAGATCCGGCGGAAGAATCATGTGCGCGATCGAATAGAAAACTTCTGGGTTCTCTCTGAAAACATCGAGACTGAACACGTCCTGTGGATCGTCCAAACCCAGATGTTTCATCTTAGAATAAAACCCTTGCGATGATCTGAAATCCGGTATTCCCAAAGAGGTCGATATACCAGCACCAGTAAGAACAAGCACGTTCTTCGCCTTCTCTAGAGCATCGCACAGGTGCTCAATTGTGTGAAATGTTGGCAGTCGAGTTCTCATTCGAAGAACCCTGTTGATAGTTTTTTGGAAGAAAACTATGCACTTCTGCATGTAAAAATCGCCATCATTCTCATCACGCTTGAATCTCGCGTAATTTCGAGGCGTGTATCCAAGCATGTTGGCCAACTTGATGATATCCTGCGGCGAAGGATCTGGGGGGACTGTTTTCTCCAAGAATTCCATAAACCCGTTAATTCTGAGAAACCCACGCATGTAGCTGCACATGTGTTTCGTAACGCGAATCTCGCTGAGCACTGGCGTCGGCTCTTTGGTGAAAAAACTGATGTCAAAATCTTCGTTCTCATCGTTCTCACCACTCTCAAATGGGTACTCCTGGAGGCCTAATTCCTCGTCCTCTTCTAAAAGCGACGCGTCAGCCTCCAATTTTTCAACGTTATCAGAACTGTCTTCGTCTTCAACGTCCTCTGAGACCGGTGCGGTGGCCCCGTTTGAAGACTGGTCCCCCTCAAACGAGAAAGTCTTGCCCACCGAGAGTCCTTCTGTTGGCTCTGGTGAGGGCCGCGACTCTGGCTCTGCCAAACGCGGCACCTTGTTATTTGTGGCCTCGTGCAGCTCTTCTGTCACATCCTCCAGGCTTCGCGAACGCTTCGGAGTGCTCACACTCGATACCTGGACCGAGTTTAGTGGTGATGGAGAAACCGAAACCCCTTTGCTCTGGGCCGATGCCGCGGAGTTGCCTGACATTCTTTAGTAAAGGCGGATGAGACTCGCTTGAAACCGTCGGTCAGCACCAGCAACAGTAGAACTCTCGCGAACTGATCGAGAGAGGTCAGGCACAGACAACAAACAGCTTATTTCAACTGTTGTTTTCAAGTTATTTATCGATCAATCTCCGTCAAGACAGGCCGGGTAAGGGTTTTGTGGTCTGCTTATGTAATATATATTGCCGGAGCTTTTTTTTTTTTTTTTTCTTCTTCCTCTTTCCAACAACTCTCCTGGTGAAAAAAAAATTACATTACACAACCAACCGTCTTCCTAGAGCCAGTCAACCCTCTGAAAACAGCTCGCATTTACAACATGGTTCCCAAGTGCAAACCGGCGGTTCCACCGCTGCCACGGCTGAGAGTGAAAAACCAGGTGGCGAAGCAGCAGACCAACCCTTGTCTCGTGGTGATGTCCCAGATGCTTACGTGCTGGGCCTCGAACGGAGAAGGCTCCACGGCCTGCAGAGACCTTGAGTTGCAGCTCAGGGAATGCATGGCAAAGGGAATCAAGGTTGCACCTCCACCAAAACCAACGTTGAACTACCATGCGTCCCGGTTGCTACCTAAGATCCACAAGAAGGAGTGAACGAACAAGCGAGCGAAGCCAATAGTGCACATGCCATTGCATAAGCAAACGAGCCAGCGAGCCAGCTTGTTGGTGGTGTGGTCAGGGACCCCTGGCTGGCTTTCTCATATCTCGAGAGCGATATTGTACATAGACCAAGAAAAAAATTGGATATCATTGTTTTACGTCATTATAAATTAGGTCAGACCAAGAGATGATCTCGATTGGTAAGACGGGAGAAGAGAGAACTTCTCAAACCAGTGGCACTTTTGCCTCCTCAGGTTGTTGGCGCGAGCCGGGCATTCTCAGCCACTTGGTCTCTGGGACTGGGACATAAGAGTCGGCATTGCTTGCTAAACCATCGTACACACCGTAGAATGCGCACACGGCAGTAATGAAGCAAAACACACCAGAGGCAGTTTGACAGCCGGTATGTTCACCAAAAGTCGCGATGGTGTAGAGGAGCATGAAGAACCACATGCAGAATGTCAGGACAAACAGGGGAACGGTAGACTTGAAGGTGACAGTCCACAGCATGAAGGAAAACACTGTCCAAGCCGAAAGGTAAATTCCTAAAGCATTGTCGAGATCGGCTGTGTTGGTGTAAGCGTCCTTAACGCCGAGAACATCGCTCACTATAGCGCCAAAAGACATGAAGAAGGCACCATAACAGAGAAGTAGCACGGAGCCAAATAGATTGTTGTCGACAACAGCCCAAATACCAGTGATGATCTGCACGAGACCAGAAGCAAAGAAGAAGGCGCCCGACAAAATGGCTGGGTTGGTGACAGAGTCAGCTTGACATAAAATCAGACCCAGCGAAAACAGTGTGACACCCACCAATGCGAGACCTGCAGAACAAGCTGCCGGATATGGTCTCCATTGAGAAGACTTCTTGTACCACGAAACTCTCAGCAAACCTGTCCTTGGAGGGTAAACCACGTAGCCAGGTTCTTCGGAACGGGTAGCTAAAGCTGTCTTCTCGACGGGAGACTGCACTGCGGTTTCTGTGTTTGACAGTTGGTCAGACATCGTTGTTGAATAATTGTGTTGTAATAACTTGATTGAATGATTTGTATTGTTTAGTAGTGGTGTGTGATGTTGTAACACTTCTGGTATAAGAAGAGGACGGGACACCCTTTATATAACAGTTACACCCGTGCTGACATATAGACTCACTCGTGCATAAGCTGATATCTCATCATCTTCAGGGTCTTTGTATCGCGATACGGGGCCCATAAATGACCATGCGACGTGTGGTTCGATATGGTTCCATGCACTCGCTTAGTGTTCCACCAAATTCCGGCTACCAAGATTGAATCACGTTGTCCAAAAATAGCACAATATAGACAGCTCAGAAGCTCCGGGTATTCCGCAATCTTGCGGTAGCTGTAGGTGCGTCTTTCCTTCACGCAACTCTGGCAGCCACCTGTTGCAGCTTCAAAGATGATCAACTTCTCCAGATGATTCCACTGTGCGGCGGGAGTCATCGGACTTTATTGTTCAGATACTGTCACACTATTGTTCAAAAAAATTTATTTGAACTCAGCAGGAAAAAAAAAAGTTGCGTGAAAAGTTTCATCATCATGACGTCTGTGATCGTATCTGAAACCGTTACGAGGACCCTGAAAGCCACCCAACGTTTTCCGCTTGATCATTCGACTGATCACTGATTATGAGACGCTCTGCCGCGTGGAATTCAATAGCCAGGGCCAGGTCCGGGCTCCAACGATCATGTTTAGACACACCGGTGTCTACGGGCAGCTGTTGCCGGTGCTATTCCAAAAGGGTGGGCGCCACTGTTGGTGAGCTCGAAAGCGAGCTCAAACAAAGCTCCACTGACAACAATAACACACAACTTCCACACACAGCGAGCTCGGTAACAAGTAATATCTCGTACAAGAGCTTCTTTGATGACTTTTCCCGGTCGGTCTCGACCCAAGGTAAACTGACCTCCGTTGGAGAACAGAAGACTTTCACGAAAGTTTTCGACTATCTGATGAAAAACACGGGCTCTGTGGGGGTCACCGAGACCCTCCAAGAGTTTGTTGGTATCGATAGTGCGATGCTCCCGAAGAAAACTGAAGACGGGCCTCAATTTTCGTTTCGTCTCGACTCTGCATCTACTCAGGTCCTGAGGGCTTTTCAAGAAAAAACACAACGCAACAAGCAGCTTCTTGAAAAATTGTCCCTTGTTCTTCAGTACATCAACTCACAGATAAACACAAGCGAGGAAATGGTGCAATTTATCAAGGATGATCTCGTGGAAGAGTTTGCAGCACAGTACGAAAAGCAAACTAAAGAAAAAACTCCGCCGCTCGATCACGAGGCTCTGATGGAAAAAATAGAGCTCCAGGCCGCTGAAAACCCAGGAAAACCATACATGTGCACCAAGACGCTGCCGGTGCTGCTGAAATTCTGTCTGAACTCGCTTACTTTTGACTTCAACTCGCTGGACGAGACGCTGTTGGTTCTCAACCATGTGAGACAGCACCGTCTGATCTACGTTTATGAATTCGGCCTGAATATTGATGTGTATAACTCTGTTCTTGACCAAATCTGGCGTGAAACTCAAAACCTGCAGCTGATTGTCCGGCTGCTGGATGAGATCAAGATCAATGCTATCCAGCCAGACCTGCTCACGTACAAAATTGTTGCTGAGATATACCTTCACTGCATGGAGGTTCGCGATCAATCAAAAGCCGAGCATTATCTCTTGTGGGGCAAAAGCTCGGATATCCACAAAGTGAAGTCGTTTGTTGATTCCATCAAGTTAAACGGGTAGTTAGCTGGGGAGTTTCTTGTAAATAGATGAGGTTGAAAATAATCTTTGCACCGGAAGCTTTACATTTTTTTTTTCCCGTTTTCTCGAGACAGTCAAAAGTAAACGCGAAATATAACTCTGCTGAAACGCGCTTTGTCTCAAGTTGTACTTCTACAAAGCGTGTCCGACAAGCTCTGGGTGTCGCGACTGGTGCTGGAATATCTGATTGGAAACCTACGTGGTGACAGGTAACGCTCTATTTGCTAGAACAGCGCTGCCTTCGATACCCAAATCACACTCTTTTGTCATCTCTGTGTTCCTAGTATATGCACTTTTGCACTACACCTCGCCAAACAACTACAGCATATTTTCCCCAGCATACGCCTACGAAATGATCCTCACGCCGAACGAGTTTTCCAAAGCATTTGAAGAGATAAAAACCACCTCATTGACCCACTCGACGTGCAAACTTGTGATTTTTGTCTCCTGTCTCAATGTCGATGCCATCTGCGCCAGCAAGATCTTGTCAATGCTTCTCAAAAGACATCTCATTGTGTTCCAACTGATCCCTGTTGTTGGGTACAATGACCTCAAAACCAAATACGCGAAGTTGGACCACGGCATCTCGAACATTTTGCTCGTAGGATGTGGATCCATGGTGGATCTCGAGAGCTTTTTGGAGATCGATGTGAACGACCATCTTGATCCGGACTATTTACAGGTTGGAGCGCCCATAACGCCTGATTCGACTGCCAATGAGCCGCAATTTCACCTCACACGCAAAATATACGTGTTTGACGGCCATCGTCCGTGGAATCTAGACAACCTTTTTGGCTCGCACATGGTCACCTGTCTGGATGATGGGTCGTCGGAAACAGAACTCCTGGCTGAGAAATCTGCGTACGAGGTTCTTGTGTCTGTAGATAGCGACGAAGAGGACGAAGAGGAACCAGAAGAGCCAGAAGAGCTCGCAGATACTGACGAAGACGAAGATGAAGAGACTTCTAGGAAACGGAAGGCCTCCAGAGCACTGAGTACAAAGCAAAAACGACAGAAACTGATTTTGGAAAATGAGAGAAAAATTGAAGATTACTATAACCAAGGAACCACAGTCACGATATCTACTGCTCTGCAAGTTTACTCGCTTATCTCGACGATTGGAGAGACGAACGTGGACTATTTGTGGCTCTCGATCGTGGGCACGACTTCTCTGAGCTCGAACTTCAACTCGATTTATGACAATATGGTGCCGTTGCTAAAGGATGAGGTGAACAGACTCCAGCAGACGGCGGACGTGGTGACACAAGAGCAACAGGAGGGTGGTCAGACAGGACTGGACGTTGACAGAAGCAAAAGAGCTGACAGTCGGGCCTTGAAGATGGACCGAGACTACTCGCTGTTTCTGTTGCGCCACTGGAACCTGTACCACTCGTTTTTCTTTTCGAATTACGTGAATGCGAAGTTGCAACTTTATACCAACACGGGGAAGAAGAAGTTAAACACGATGTTTGCGCGAATGGGGATATCGCTGGCAGCTGCCCATCAAAACTGGCACTATCTGGACATTGACTTGAAGAAAAAACTACACAGCATATTCCGCAAGAACCTTGCGCAGTTTGGTCTGACCGATGTGATCAGAGACGGATTTGTGAGAGACTTTGGGTTCCATGGGTCCGTTGCTGCAAGCGACTATGTGGAGGCGATTACTGCTCTCCTTGAATACGATGGTGACTTTTCGACAGGTCTAGAGACGAAGAATACGCGGCCAACGACGCCAGTTGAGGAAGGTGGTGAGAACGATGCTGGAGAAGCGAATGGAAAGGATCTTGGGACGCTTATTCGCAAGCGAGAGTCTCAGTTTGTGACCAACTTTTGGAAATCGTTCGATTCTTTGGACAAATTTGGCCTGATTGAAAAGGGGCTTAAAGTGGCAAAGTTGCAACAACAGTTCATTTTCGACAAAGGGTTTGAAATATTTCAAAAGAAGATGATCAAGAACCTGCGAATTTTCCGGCTAGTGGTGCTCAAGGACAATTTTGCCTCGAGCAACACGATTCTTGACCGGAGCGCTCACGCTGCAATTGCTGGTCCCTCTGCTGTGGGACAGATCGACCACGATTCGATCGAGATTCAGACGTTTCACAAGAACTCAAAGCTATTTCAAAATCCTCTGATTCTCACAAAGCTTGGCAACTGGATTCTCGAGTCATGTGCCGAACTGGACAAAGCTCTATTGCCGCTGGTCATCGCGTCTTTGGACCCTGACACCGGGACTTATTTGGTTTGTGGTCTGCCACCAAAGTACCCCAACATGAAGGGGATGGAGAACGAGGAGGATGGTGGTGTTGATCCGGACAAAATTACAATTCTCAATACGTTTTCTCTGGCATTCCAGGAGATTGCAAATAGCACGGGAGCCAAAGCGCGGATAGACAGTTTTGAGAGCTCAATGATTGAAATTCGCAAGGAAGATCTACCGATGTTTTTGGAGAGATTGAGTCTGAGTGGGTTGGTTTAAAGCTACCCGGGAACGACGAGCGAACGAGTTGCTCCGTTCGTCGTTAGAAAAGCTGGATAATAATTATTTTCATTCTTGTTCTGGGAGCAACGTTTTACTAATTAACAGAGAGAGATCAGCATGCGAGTCTTTGTGCAGTCACATCAAGCATTATGTGAGTAAAATATCATGTAGTAACTGTCTGATTTGACCTGATCAATCATTCCACTTATTTCCTGAGGTCTGCATCTGATAAGGTGAAAAACAATTATTTGAATAATATCCGTGTAGAAATAATTTTAAAAGCGCGTCTTTTATTTACAAATCACTCATCTGTCTTCTTCCACGGGATCCACGATGTCGAGCCCTCTGAGATCGCCACTAAAGCCAAGTGCTAAACCAGTTCGGCTGAACTATTCGACAGAAAGAGTCCCGAGCTTGCTGTTCCCTGAGCCTGCTGGAAACAAAAGCAGTCTCCATAAAGAAAATATCCGTCAAACGCTGGAACAACGTGACAAAAAAGTCCCTAGCACAACACCAATCAAGATCAGCTCCGAACAGCGTCGAGTTATCAACAGAAAAGGCACTATGTCGTACGTGTCGCCGGCGGCAAGGTTCAAAACCGGGCGGGAGGCTTCGTCTAAAGGTGATGATTCGATTAAACCTATAACAATGACGCCACTTTCGTCTCTACGCAAACAAACTAGTTTCAGATCGGAACCCCGGGTCGAGACAGCAAAAGTGAACACGCTGCTCAACTTTCAGAGTGCGATTAAGTCGGAAAAAAGAAGGAAAAACGCTCTTGCCAAGGATATTGTTGACAGCTCTGCCACGAAACGCAAGCAACAGCAGGTGAACGACGACCCCGAAAACGTGTTTTTGTCACCTTCCAAACAACAGAAAACCAAAATATCTTCCGACAAGGAGCTGAAGGAACTCTTGACGCAAAACACGCGAATCATGATGCAAGTGAGCCGCAATCAGGAGATGATCATCGAGTACTTGAAAAACGGTCAAAGCTGACCTAGACGCTTTTCAAGGTTCCGTTTCACAATTTGCAAAGGTATTAGTGCATCCTCGAGCGAATCGTGCTCGCCCGCCTGGATATTCTTGCTCAAGTACTTCCAAGCAAGCTTTTTGAGGGGGTCTTTTCGACGGGGATCCACCGTATTCTCCGAATACAGGATTGAAGTGTCCACGATTTTGGGATAAATGACTCTCAGCACGTTGAGATCGTTCTCCAGGCCGTGTCCAATGACTACGGTGTTTTCGTCGGTCAGTGAGCCCAGTTTTTGCAGCATCTGTTGAAATGTCATGGAGTCGTCAGGGATGGAGTCCACTCCCGAAACGAACGTATTGAGATCAATCACTTCGCCCTCGGGTTTCACAATGTCATCAAACACACGTTTTCCGTCCGGAAACTCGGCCACACTGAGTTTCATGAGTTCAAATCCGCGAGTTGTATAGCACATCTCGCAATCGAGTCCTATGGCTCTCAATTTTGTGCTTTTCTCATTGGCGCTTTTTTGGCTCAAAGCTTTGATTGGGACAAACGGTTTTTCGTACTGAAGCTCCCCTGCTGTCTGGAGCTTGTAAACGTGTCTGTCCAGCTGTTGACACCCTTCAGTGACGCCTGGTGTCTCTTTGCAACATGAGTATTGTCGTGAGGCATAATGCGTGTTGTATTTCTTGACGTTGGTATTGAGACTCGTGAGAATTTTTCCCGGGTGGAATCTACATGTAGTGATGGGTTTGGCAGCAACTTCGTTATACTCCTGCGAGACTGAGAACTTAATTTTGCAATGAGCACATTCGAGCATATCATCGAATTCGATGGGTTCAGGAACATCGAGTACAATTCCACTGCGCAAGAGACGTTCTCGTGGAATGCAAAGTTTCAAAAGTTCTGAATAAAGTGCTTCTTTGCGATCTTTGACTGCACTATTGTTCGTTTTAGCGGCGCCGCTTTCAGTGCCGTATTTTTTCACGTTAAACATAACCCTTTTGATGGCACTTACGTACTCCATCTTGTGTTTTGTGGAACATGCAAGTTCATACTCTTTGTTTACAGCCCTAGAAATGCGTTCAGGGGCCGCAATGGATGCTGGATACTGCTGGTGCAGCAACTTGAGGTAGTGTTGGCGCTCGTCCTGTCTGACTGGAGCAAAGGGAACTACAGGTTTGGGCACGAGGCGAACGGCGGCTTTAGGCGCCGGCGGCAGTTCCGGTGAGGTCACCTGCGTGATTTTTCGTTTCCGATCCTGAGACATGCGGAAATGATGTGCTGAGAGCGTTTAAGCTATGAGACGTGGATCGGCTGGAGAAGTGCATACTTTTCGTTTGGATTTTTTATTTTTCACTAGTTGTCCCAGTTTGAAGTTGCGTCGATCGACGCGGGATTTTTTTTTCCCCTTCTCAAAACCTCCTCGAGCCGCACAAATGCGCATCCTTACCGGCCTAGCCGTTTGCTACAGCGTAAGATCATGCCAGAAACACCTAAAAGCATCTTTTGCTGCTTGCAAATGCAGAAGACTGCAGATAATTTAATCGCCTTGGAAAAGTGACCCCACTGGCAGGGTAAAGGCGGGTTTGCCCTGTGTCACTGGGAGATCGTGTGATTCCAAAAAGGAATGTATATGAGATATACCCTGGTAATCTTTGATGTGCCATAGGCTAATAGCTTTAAAATACCTTGCAAAAACACATGCTTACTCTCTGTTTGTCTTTCTCCAATGGTCATGCATCGGTCTGAACTCTCGCTCGTTCTTCCCGGAATTGTCAGGAAGTGGGATAGGAAAAGAGTCTAAATTATTCTCTGCGGCTTGCCGGCGCGCAGGCATAAAAATAGCTATTGTCTGTTTATTGTTTATTGCCTAGAAAGTAATCTAGTCAAACATGACATGATTTTGACACCTGATGTTTCCACAACATTCGATAATCTTTTCCCGTGTTTACTGTCTGTGGTCTGTATGTAACATCAACAACCCTGTTGCCGCCGGTTCCACACTATCGCTCCCCTGATGAGCGGTTTTATCGTACGGCAAACACACCTGCAGATCAAAAAAAAGAACTTCTTGCTACCATAATGCATATTTATCGCTCAATCAAAGTTCTACCAGGTACTTTCGGAACCAGCAAGGGTTCGCTTAATCTCCACTTGAGCCGTCTGTACTTGCTCACTTTTAACCCATAAATTACTATATAAAGAGCTTGACTCTCCTTGCTGGAGTTCATGGCAAAAGTCCAGTTTATTTTTCCTAATCATTAGATAACCTTTCTATCCGAAATCCTCGCGAAATGTCCGACCCAGAACAACTCTCCAACACAGACACAGCTGTCCACCCTCCAGCCGCTACTGATAACGAGAAAGATGCTCAGACCCCACCTTTCCAGCCTGTCGTCAATGTCACTCATCCAGAACCGGTCTATAAGATCTATCCTCCAAGAACTGGTCTTCTGAGAGTCGGCTACTACAAAAAGTCTTCTCAATGGAGACCATACCCAGCTGCCTGTTCTGCCGGGCTCTCTCTTGTGGCAGTTACCTTGTTTTCATTGGGTCTGATTCTGTGTCAAGCTAACTCGGTCACCAGCCCAGCCATTCTGGCCGGTGCCTTCTTCTTTGCTTCCGGTCTTGTCCAGATCATTACCGGTATTTGGGCTGTTGTCGACAACAATCTGTTTGGCTCTGTTCTGCTTCTCTGCTATGGCGCCTTCTTCATGTCGCTCGGAGGCATTGTGACAAACGTTTTCGGAGTCCAGGACGCTTACACCAACACAGACGACCTAAACAATGCCCTCGGAATTTACCTGTCCTCCTGGACAGTCTTTTCCTTTTTCTTGTGGCTATGCACATTCAAGTCGACTGTTCCCCTGTTTGTGCTTACTTTCTGCATGTGGTTCTTCATGCTCCTTTATACCATTGCCACATTTGGCGAGCACACCGGGTGCAAAGTGGCCGCGGGTGTTTTCTGCTTTATCACCTCAATTTGTGCGTTCTACGCAGTCTATGACGGCCTGAGCACCTCGGCCAATTCATACGCCCCAGTTCCAGAGACCAAATGGCTCAGAATGCCAGGCGCCTGGAACGAACCGGATGATGAGAAGATTCCTTTGGTTTGAAGGATTGATGGGTCCCCATCTCCTAATTATTTAATACTTGATAATAACGGGACACAGTTCAATCATCCTTTAGTGTCCCTTGATGACTAGTTTATGTTATATTCATTCCTTTGATGATTTTTGATACAACACTTTGTGACTTTTTTCTTACATATATGTATGGCTTGAATAATTCACTTCATATTTGATTCTAAGTTTCATTTCATCTTCAGTCATCCGTAGCGACATTGATTACAACCCACACGACACACATAAGTAGCACAGTGACCACCAGAGAAATGATTAAAGCGAATCTGATTCTGAACAACCGATTCAGCCGCATTCCACTGATAGCCTCATCGGACCCGCGTTGAAACTCATCAGAGTCGTGTATGGAGAACTCTTGCAACGGCACTCGTATCACACGTTTCGTTGTACCGATGGACCGAGTGACACCTTCCTGAAACTCTTGAATTCGCTTTGCCTGTTTGTTCATTCCCTTCAATCTGTTCAACAGATACCGTTCCTGGTGTCCAGCACTCTCAAACGCTGTCTGAAAAAATTCCGGGTCATTCAAACGACCCACAAAGTCCCTCACTACCTCATCAGAATTGCCTGGGTAGTTCGTTTGATACGACTGCACTTCAAAATCAACCAGTTCTTCAAGATAACTTGCAGCCAAATCGTTTATATCTTGCAAAATTTCCAGCACCTCCTCCGAAATGCTTCTCATCTGTATGGTCTTGTCATTACTGCTTGTCTCATTTGACGAGTCAACTAACAACCCCAAATCAGTTTGTATTTCCTTTACAATAGCCCAGATACTTCGAGTTTGTTGGTCCACCTCGTCAACCAGTGACTCTTCAAAAACACTCGCTGTGGTTTGGAACTCAATAAGACTGCCCCGCAGCTGATTGATCTTTGTCTGGAGATTTGAGAGATTGTAGAAAAACAAGTCTTCCTCATCTTCATCCAAAGCAAAGTCAAGCGAGCTTTCAATGCTTGCTTCGCGGTGAATCCCCTCTTGTTCGCCTAAAAATGGATTTGTTTCAGTCTTGTGGTCCTAGCGTATCTCTGTGTTAGAAACTATCATTTTCGCTTATCTATCACTCTGTCAAAAATAAAGTAAACCTACCATATTGGATAATTCGCGCACCCCAGAGCTTTGAAAATCTCTTGCAATAACAAATCAAAACAGACCGGAGCCAGTTTGTTCGTTAAAGTGCTTGGATCAATGTTGTTTCTTCTCCTTTAGGTAGATTCTCTGATAAAAAGGCTGATTTTTTTGATTTTTTTTTTAAATATTTTGCCCCTAATTTTGAAAAAAACGCGGATCAAAAATCCCTGCAGAACACAGCCCCGTTATTCACGAGCCACCATACGTGCTTGCACTAGCCTCGCGAGGCGTAGTAACTTGTATCTTTCATAAAGCATTCATTGGAAACCATTATTTCAACTAGAAGAACAATTATTTATATTACATGAGAAAAACTTGTGGAGAGCTCTACTGTTTGACAGCTTGTTGTAAAGGAGTAGAAGCTCGCACAGTTCCTGAAACTTTCGACCCACCGGATGAGCTTTTGTTAAGCTTCTTTCCTGATGCAGAAGACAAAGCCTTTGGCGACTGCGACGCACCTTTCAAAGGCGTACTTGGGGCAGCAACACTATTTGGACTCGACGCAGATAGCGCAGACATTGACCCAGACGAGCCAGAATGAGGCAAGGAACCTGCCAGAGTCGTTGCCTTCTGACCAGGCTGTTGTTGTAGCTGCTGTTGCTGCTGTTGCTGCTGTTGCTGCTTCTGTTGTTGAAGCAAACGTTGCTGTTGTAGAATCCGCTGCTGGTGAGCCTCAATTTGCTTCTGACGAATGTGGTGAATCCCGTCATAGGCTTTGGTCAACAACATACAGCCAAATCTGATCGCCTGTGTCTGGTTACCAATCTGGTTCAGCTTGGATGGATCAAGAGGTGTGTAGGAAGGAAGGTCAGAGTCAAACAAAAATCTCGATTTAAGTCTCCGTTTGCGGTCCCTGTCAGAATCATAAACATTGATCCGCTTCTTACTCAACTCTGAAGGTTCGCTCACGCTTTCCGGAGATGTGACAGGCTCTTCTTCTTCCGCACCGCCAAGTCCATCTTCCGAATCCGTGTCATCCTGTCCCTCACTATCACTGCTCGAACGTTCCAAAAACTCTTCAAACGACTCATCATTTCTCACCCGTTTTCTGTCAATCCAAAGCCTACCACTCCTCCCAACTCTTTTCCGCAACTTGAAAAGAACCTCGGAAACTCCGAGCTTATTTCTGTTCTCGTTATGCAGATTATACTGCCCTTCGTCTTCATAATCACGATCTTGACCTGTCAAATCGTAAAACTCAGGCAGAGAATTGTGCCGGTCATTTTTCATCACCTGACCCGTCGAGGCATTGATTTTGACAACATCGTCATTGCCATAGTGTTTGTTGTTGTTCAAAACAGAACTAAAATCGATTTCTTTCGAACTTTCAACCTCATACAGAGACGAGGCAAGCGAAGAGTATGGCAAGTGTGACCGTTCTTTCAAAAGTTCGTCCTCATTGCTGGCAATCTCAAAGTACGGATTGTAAGGATCATCAGTGAAATTCACCCATCCTTCATCCTGTGCTCTTCTCTTTATTAATTTATCAGTCACAGCCTTCTTGATGCCTTCTAACTTGTCCTGCAACACAGCATTCACTGTGGTCAGATCCAAATCGGGTATTCTCGAAGACGGCAGTTTGACATACGGCTGAACTGCAACCGGATTGGTGGAAGAGATTCCTGCGCCATTCTGTTGTCCAGGCAACATACCAGGCTGAAGTTGTTGGTTTGGAGGTTGTTGCGCGGGACCTTGCACACCCTTCTGCAGTTTCTGCTTTGCTGAGTGAGATAAAAGAATCTTTTCCTTTTCAAGCTGCTGCTTCTTACGCTCCTTAACCAATAGTTTCTCTTTGTCAGACATCTGCTGGGCTCTCAGCTGTTCAGTGTCGAGTTGAGGTGGAGCCCGTTTCTTCTTGTGAGCGATCAAATCCTCGTCTTCTCCCTTGATACCCAAATCTCTCTTGAGTTTCTTCACTTCGCATCTCAAATTGAAAACATTGGACTCTGTCTTAAGTTGCTCCATCCGCTTCACTTCACGCTCCGCAACCATGAACATCAGCCGCTTGGCCTGTTTCAAATCTTTATAGAACAAACTGAGTCTCTCAGCACCCTGGGTATCCGTTCTTCTGGTCTTTCTAGCCTGTCTGAACTCTCTCCTTCTGAAGCAAACGTATGGATCATTATCATCTTTCTGAGCAGCCTCTTCAAACTTCAGCATCGGAAAAACAGACTTTCCCAGCCTGGAAATTCTCCTATTCTTCCAATGCTCATAGATCTTGGGCCCAAATAGAGTGAACAACTCTTTGAGAGGTCTTGCCTGCTTCCCACTCGTTGGCTCAGCATCAAGCAAAGTCTTGAAGGGATGGATGTTCAGCTGGTTCTCGAGCGTTCTGGCAACGTCTGCCGGATCGCTTTTGTCAGGAACAAGCGCGATCTCCGCAATCTCCTCAAAAGATAAAACTTGGTGAGGATCCATTGACAAGAACGGTTGTTTTTCGTTCACCACTGTTTCAAGCCGATGGGCCACAAGCTCAAATTCGTCTTCGGTACATTTAGTTTTGGCTTGCTCGTTCAACTTTTCGAGAAATTCCTCATCCTCCTCGTCCATACAGTACGGACATCCTGCTGTGTCTTCCACAGTGGCCGAGAACTTGATGTATGAGGCAGGAACGACAAACTTCTGATTGTAGTACTTAGAGGCCTCGCTCCAAACTTTGGAAGCATCTGGTGTAGGGATGTACAGCTGTTCCACTTTGGCACCTTGTATCTTTGCAGCCGAAGCATTGATCACAGCCTGTAAATGATGCTCTTCCTCCTCACCTTTCTCAACACCGGTTTCAATCTGTTGAAGCTCTCGCTGCTGTTCTGAAATCTCAAGGTCGGGAATGTCTTTCTGTTTCCACACTTGAAGAGTATGTTTAACCGAGATCTTCCGCTGTCTGAAGCGGGCGCCCGCAGACGATGGCAGCACCATCTTGTGTGGACAGTGTCCCAGCTAGCGTTTGGGTTTTGAATCTGAAAGCTGTGTTGGTTACCCGGACTGAGACTGGTGCGTCGATCGACCTAAGAAAATTTTTGCGGGTTTTTTTTTTCTTGTCTGCAAATTCCGAACCGTCAGCACCCGTCGGTGGCAACAAATGAGCTGGAATAACGCAACAATACGGCCTAGTTGACCAGCCAAGGGAAAAGGCAGCAGTCCTCTTGTTTCTATGTACAGAGCGTGGTTCACCAAGAGAGACCTAAACACCAACAAAACTCCCTGAATTCCGCATGCAACGTCACCCCAAACACTTATCCAGTAAAAGACGAGTGCACACTGGCTTGCTGGCTTCTGTGGTTTCCCCAATTCCCGCCTCTCAGTTTGCGGGTTTTCGCGAACGAACGAGCGAAACGAGGAGAAGAAAAAAAAAAAATACAAGACGCAGTCGCAGTCGCGTCGGTCGGCGCTTTTGGCGTCGGTCGACTCGATTACCCGGCCTTTTACGAACATACATCTATCTATCAACCAACTACGACTCATGCCCATCTGGGAGTCTCTGGATGTGGTAAGTCGAAAGCGACTTGTCCAAAACCACGCTTGGCGATTGCACGACCGGGTCGGAACCCGTCTGTGTTTTGGGGAAGGCCACAACATCTCTGATGTTGGACGAACCGAGTAACATCGAGCACAACCTGTCGAATCCAATTGCCAGTCCTGCGTGAGGGGGGCATCCGCTATCGAGAGCAGTCAGAAGATGGCCAAAAAGAGCGTCTGGATCTTTGATTCCGAGGATCTGCGTGAAAATGAAGCGTTGCAACTGAGCGTCGTGAACTCTTCGGGAACCGCCTCCAAGTTCCACTCCATTCACCACAAAGTCGTAGTGGTCACCGCGCACTCTGAGCGGGTCGGTTCCCAGATTCTCGTAGTCATCGAGGTTGGCCATCGTGAACGGGTGGTGTGTCGACTCGTACTTGCCGAAATCGTAGACGGGATACGGTGAGTTCTGGTCGGTTTCGAGCTCTACCGGGCTAAAAAGCGGGAAGTCCACGACCCAGGACGCCACAAAAACGTCCTCTGGTGCGGGTTGCTGTTGTTCCGGAGAACCAGACACAACCTGGCGTCTCCATCTCGTGGGGAAATGCTGGATTGCGAGCTGTCTAAAGCGTCCAAGAGGCGTTGGGTTCTCATACGACAGCTCTGCGCGGTCACTAATGGCAACAATGTCACCGACACCAAGGCCGAGCATGGTGTTGAGCTCTTCGACATTGCCAACGAGCTCGAGCGGTAGCCTCTTGTGCCAATTCAGCAGCGTTTCTGTGTCTTTGATCTTGAAAATATGCGGCCGCCTGCTCTTGTACTCTGAAAGAGCAAAGAGAGCGTCTGGAAGCGGCCGAGTTTCCAAAGCTTGGGGCAGGACACAGGCCTCAATGACAGGGAACTGAGAGTTCTGCGGGTCAGTCAAGAATTGCGATACGTTGCGGAATCGCAGCTGAGAGCGCAGGTCTGGCTTGTCGATTCCGTAGTTGGCCAAAGCCTCTTTGTAGCTCAATTGCGGCACCGGCTCCGCGGCTGAAAGCTCGTGCAACTCGGTGTCACCAACAGCCTTGTACAACGGAACGCGGCGAACATCGTGGAAAATTCTCGTCACAAGACGTTGCACCACTTTCTGCACATCATCGCTCCGAGCAAACGACATTTCAAGGTCGATCTGCGTGAACTCAGGCTGTCGATCTGCGCGCAAATCTTCGTCACGGAAACATTTGGCCACCTGGTAATAGCCCTTGATGCCGCTGGCCATGAGCAGCTGCTTGTACTGCTGAGGCGACTGAGGCAGTGCGTAGAAAAGCCCGCTTCTGCGCGTAGGAACGAGAAACTCGTTCGCACCTTCGGGAGTGGACTTGAACAGCAGCGGGGTCTCGATCTCTGTGAAATCGTGCTCATCCAGCACAGACCGCGCCACACGCGCAGCGTGGGCCCGCAGTCGCAGTGCCCGTTGGTAATATTGAAGCCGCAGTTGCAGGTACCTGTACTCTGGTGGGTACTGCGATGGAGTTTCCTTGAGCGACTCCAGCTGCGATGTGCGAACGTCAGCACTGTTCAGCACCTGGAGCCGCTCGATAGCGAGCTCCCACGAGAACGAACCATCCTTGTTCTGTTTGCGGGTCACAGTTCCCGAAACAGAGACTGCGTCCTCAGGTTTCGCCGCACGCAGCCGCTGAGAAAGCGCTTCGTCCTTGGCAACTATTTGGGTCAGATCGGAATTGAAGTCACGGAACCCGGCAAAAACGAGCTTGCGGGACACTTTGCGGGGGGCACCGTTAATCCATCCGGAAAGGGTAACCTCGCAACCAAGAAACTGGTCCAATGAGCCGGAAATCTGGCCGATCGAGTGTGTGTGCTGGGTGAAACTGAACTTCTCTAAGGTGGTGAGTTTGTCGGGCAAAACGGCGAAAGAGCGGGTAGCAAGCCGGCCGCCAGCCAAGACAGCGGTCCGATGCCCGCCGAGCATGTGGAACAAACTCAGCATGGCGTGATGCAGAGTTTGGCGAGTAGGATCACAAATGAAAAAGACAAAAGAGTTAATCTACAAGAAGTCACTAAAGAAAAAAAAAAAAAGTGAGTAGCAGTAGCCTGACAAGTAAAAAGCCCACCTGCTGCATTATTCCTCGGGCTGTGCAGCCAACATGCGCCACATCCAAATCAAATGCACCGCCACAGAAAACCACAGTCCCACGCCGTGGCGCGGGCGTTCCTGTTTGGGCCGCGCACTACGTAAAATTTTTTCTCAATCCCCCAACCAACGACCTGTGAGGGACAAAGTTGAAATAAAACTATATCCGCCACTTACTTTACCTTGCAAAAGCCCTCTTCTTTTCTTTCCATTATAACATATACACTTTCAAGATGTCTCAAGGAACACTTTATGGTGACGCTCAAAGCAGAGTGATCGTGCCAAAGGGATTGGTGAAGGTTCTCGGCCTGGATGTGAAGCTCGCTGGCGGCGACGCTCCAGAGTTCAAGGCCAACTTCCCTCTCGCTAAGGTTCCAGCCTTTGTTGGTCCTAAGGGTTACAAGTTGACCGAGGTGATCGCTATCATCTACTACTGTGAGTATTTCCTGTCTTTATTGCACACTTGCACGTGCTCTCTTGCTTGGTAGGATTGTGCTTCCAAAATTTGACCTGATGAAAAAAAATTCATTTTTTATTACAGTTATCCCTGTCTTAACACATAATGTCGAGAATGATTGAATCTGAAAAAAAAAATAGAATTGCAATCCTTCTTGCAGAAAAGTGCTGTGTTTGTTTGTTTCGCCCGCCGCTGGAAACACTACTAACATCCTCTAGTGGTCTCTCTCAAGGACGAGAACTCCCCATTGTTGGGTAAGACTGTCCAGGACCGCGCTCAGGTCCTGAAGTGGCTGTCGTTTGCCACCTCTGAGGTGCTCACCAATGCCGCTGCTGCCTTTGGCCCATTTGTTGGAAAAGGCCCATACAACAAGAAGGTTGTCGACGACGCTCTGACCAAGCTCGCTCTGCACGTGAGCGTGATTGAGTCGAGACTCCAGGAGTACACCTACTTGGTTGGTGAGAGACTCACTGTTGCCGACCTGTTCGTTGCTTCCGTTTTCTACAGACCATTGACCGTTCTGTACGGTAAGGAATGGAGAGCCGAGCACCCAGCTTTCGTCAGATGGTTCACCACTGTTACCTCTTCTGACTACTTGAGCTGGTTCTTCGCCGACGTTAAGTTGGCCGACAAGCCTGCTGAGGCTCCAAAGCCACAAAAGAAGGAGAAGGCTCCAAAGGCCAAGGCTCCTGAGGCTGCCGCTAAGCCTGCTGCCAAGCCTGCTGCTGACGAGCCAGTTGAGGAGAAGAAGCCAAAGCACCCTCTCGAGGCCCTTGGAAAATCCAAGATTCCTATCGATGAGTGGAAGAGAAAGTACTCCAACGAGGAAACTAGAACTGTTGCTTTGCCATACTTCTGGAACGAGTTCTACAACGACGAGGAGTGGTCCCTGTGGAAGGTTGCTTACAAGTACAACGACGAGTTGACGCTTACCTTCATGTCCAACAACTTGGTTGGTGGTTTCTTTGCTAGATTGCAAGCTTCTACCAAGTACATCTTCGGTTCTGCCGTTGTCTACGGTGAGAACAACAACAACGGTATCATTGGTGCCTTCTTGGTCAGAGGTCAAGACGCTGTTCCAGCTTTCGATGTTGCTCCAGATTGGGAGTCCTACGAGCTCACCAAGCTCGATGCTTCCAAGCCAGAGGACAGAGCCTTCCTCGAGAACATGTGGGCTTGGGACCAGCCTTACGAGGGCAAGGAGATTGTTGACGGAAAGGTTTTCAAATAAGCGGTCTCTCAAATATGAGCTTTTTTTTAGTTTAATAAGGTAATTACTGACCCACTAATCCCGTAACTTTGCTTGCGTCTATGTAATCTGTCTTCGATTTGGTATCAAGGTATCCACCGAGTTTCAAGCTTTCGTGTGCAACATCGCTGATGCATTTGAATCGTGCAGGGCCAAGCGGTGTTCCTCCATACCATCTGCTTGCCACTATGAGCACGTTGATGACTCTGAGTCTGTCCAGAAGTCCCAAAAGACGTTGGCCCGAGCCTCCTTCACCGTTGTCGTTTGTTCCCTGGTTGAGACCTGTGATTTTCGAGACCAGTGGAGAAGCGTTTTGGGACTTTTTGTGCTTTTTGAGTAATTCTGATGGATCCGTTGAAGCCGTTTTCCATGCCAACATGGTTGGATGGCTAGCTTTTCGAAGTTTGGGGTCCAATTCGAAGAGTTGTTCGAGCCTTGGTTTGATCTCCGATTCGTGGCAGATGGGCACGCACCAGCCTTTAAATTTAGACTTGTTGACTGTTAGAAGGGGCGAGGAAGTCCATGGGCGAACTTTATAGAGCGATTGATGTGCGTTACGAGACATGCTTTGGATTTTGGAGAAGGTGAACTTGGTGTTGTAAGAAAAAAAAAGGTCCCAAAAAAAAAATATATTGAGTTGATGAAAGAAAAAAAATTACTCTTGTAAGACACAGGTACAACTCTTATCCACCAACACCAACACATGAGCGCGAAAACAGATGTCAAGGCCGGTCCGGACAAGGACAGTCGGAACCGGTACAAGTACCGGATTGAGATTCAGCAGATGATGTTTGTGAGCGGCGAAACCAACGACCCACCAGAGTCCACTACTGCTGTGATTGAAAACATTGTGAAGGACCAAGTTGTGGAGCTTGTGTTGCAGTCGCAAAAGACAGCGAACTCACGCGGGCAAAAATCAATCTCTCCCGAGGACGTGATCTTTATGATCCGCCACGACAAGGCAAAAGTGAACCGTTTGAGGACGTATCTGTCGTGGAAAGACGTGCGGAAGAACGCCAAAGATCAGGAAAACGGGGACATTGGTGCGGGGAACGATCTAATTGACGATCCTGCGGGTGGCGCAGCCGCAGCAGGTGGTGCTACGGCGAGCAATTCGCTTGACAACAAGATGTTAGCGAAGCAGAAGAAGTCGCAGATTCGTCTGCCGTGGGAGCTAGAGTTTATGTTCAACGAGCAGCCGCTGGAAACGACGGAGGACTCGCTTGCCGCGGGCGGCGGCGAGCAGGTGGACGACGAGGAGAGGGAGGCGGTTCTGGCGCAGCTGAAGCGGTTGAAACAAAACGACGAGCGCACAAAGCACATGACGCAGAAGGAGTATGTGCATTGGTCGGAGTGTCGCCAGGCTAGTTTCACGTTCCGCAAGTCGAAGCGGTTTCGGGAGTGGTGTGGTATGTCGCAAATCACTGAGAGTCGTCCGAATGACGATGTTATTGACATTCTCGGGTTTTTGACGTTCGAGATGGTCTGTTCGTTGACAGAGAAGGCTCTGGAAATTAAGAGACAGCATTTGCTGAAGAACTTCAAGGAGAGCGAAACCAAGAAGCGCAAGTATCTATTTGACGAGCCAAGCAACGACTCGAAGCCGATTTTGGTGGAGCACGTCCACGAGGCGTGGCGGCAGCTCCAGGAGATATCGAGGCCAAGACAGTGTTTATATAACTTTATGGGTGGGAGGATGAAGAGGAGGACGAATTTAATTTGAACCACAAGATGCGAAAAAGAGTTCAACTCTGTTTGGATAAAGTCACTTTGTACCACTTTTAGCTACTAGCAATACTATAAACTATACATGATACTTCAGACTGTCTCAATTGTCTTCGGCTGGATGTGATAGTCCAGTCACCCTTCGAAGCGGTCTTGACCCTCGCTTCGCTCTTATTCTGTAAAAAAATCGCTTTTGATTTGCAATTATTTTTCGTCTCTTTCCTCTAGTGCACCAAACTCACCGCTCCAACCCATGAATTCCGTGCTCAAACAACGCGGCCCGTTCACAGACGAAGAGTACACGGCAGAGTTTGGCGAGAGCTCGCTTGAAAGCGCCCGGATCCTCGTACTCGGCGGGGGTGGGCTGGGCTGCGAGATCCTCAAGGACCTGGCTCTAAGCGGGTTTAAACACATCGAATGCATCGATATGGACACCATTGAGCTGAGCAATCTCAACAGACAGTTTCTGTTCCGCGAGAGTGATGTTGGACGGCCCAAAGCACAGGTGGCGTGCGATTTCGTGGCAAAACGGGTCGCACAGCGCGGAGTCAAGATAGTGGCCCACCATTGCAAAATACAGGATTTTGACATGGACTTTTACGCCAGTTTCACCATGGTGGTTTGCGGCCTGGATAACATCGAGGCGCGCCGGTGGATAAACCGCACTCTCATCGATCTTGCAGCCACCACAGGCGCAATTGTGCCGTGGGTCGACGGAGGAACTGAAGGCCTACAAGGATCAGTGAAACTTATGGTCCCCACCATGACGGCATGTTTTGAGTGCTACATGAAACTCGTCCCGGTGCAAACGACGTATCCGCTCTGCACGCTGGCGTCCACGCCACGGTTGCCCGAACACTGCATTGAATGGGCGCATCAGCTCGAATGGCCGCGGTTGCACCCGGACGAGTCGTTCGACGCAGACGTTCCAGAACATGTGGACGAGATGTACCGACTGGCGGCCGCGCGGGCGCGGCAGTTTGGCATCGACGGTGTGACCAAGAGCAAGACGCTTGGGGTGGTGAAGAACATCATTCCAGCGATTGCATCCACAAACGCTGTGATTGCTGCTGCCTGTTGCAATGAATGCTTCAAATTTGTCACCAGTTGCAATCCTGGTCTCGAGGACAGTTTGTACTACAACGGCGAGAGCGGCGTTGTGTGTGTGGCTGATGCGTACGAGCGTGTTGACGGGTGCGAGGTGTGTGGAAACCTTCCCCGCGAGCACGCGGTGGCTGTGGGGACGACGCTGCGTTCGTTCGTGGCCCAGGCAGTAGCTGATTATGGTCTGGATCAGCCGGTAATATTCACAGGGGCAGGTGATCTGTACAATGCGAAGCGGCAAGACCCGTTTTTCGGCAGAGCAGACGTTCCGTTGGTGGAGTTGTTACAGTTCAGCGACGGGGTTTGTGAGGAGCAGGTGAATTTGTTGGGAGGTGAGGGAGTGATCAAATTGATTTTGGTTGGCAAGTGAAAAGATGCTGATCCAGTTCAACCCTTCTCGCTACTCATGATCCGGCTTTTTGCAAGTCATTACTGTGCCAGTCGTGTGTGCAATTACTCGCAAACGACTCGCTTCGCTCGTTTACTCAATCCTAATCTGTAAGTCTTACTCTAAATACAACAAGTCCAACGCAACGACTCGCTCAGCTGGAAGTCACGCTGTCATAATGTCCTATCTAAACTGAATACTTCTAACCGTGCTTGCTGAAGTACTTCTTGGAGTTGTCAACCTCTGGGACAATGGTGTCAGCACCTGGAGTCCAGTTGGCTGGGCAGACCTCACCGTACTTCTCGGTGAATTGGAAAGCCTCAAGAAGTCTGAGAGACTCGTCGACGTTTCTTCCAACAGGCAAGTCGTTGACAGTGATCTGTCTAAGGACTCCGTTAGGGTCAATCAAGAAGATACCTCTGAGAGCAACACCTTCCTCCTCAAGCAGGACACCGTAGTCCTTGGACAGGGAGTGGTTGGTGTCGGCAAGCAAAGGAATGTTGATAGGACCAAGACCACCGTCAGCACGCTTAACGTTGGTCCAGGCGAGCAAAGAGTACTCAGAGTCAGTGGAAGCAAACAGAACTTGAGCGTCCTTGTCGGCAAACTTCTTGGCAGCCTCAGAGTAGGCAATGATCTCAGTTGGGCACACAAAGGTGAAGGCCAATGGGATGAAAGCAAGCAAAACCCACTTTCCCTTGTATTGGTCGAGAGAGATCTCCTCGAAAACACCGTCAACGACGGCAGTCTTGGTGAACTTTGGAGCTGGCTTTTGGACGAGGGCAACCATTTTGAATAATTTAGGCAATGTCTGACTAAACAATTGTATTTTTCAAAACGCCACAGGAGGGGAATCTCCCCTCCTTATATAGGAGATGAGGCTCTCAGCCCCTTGCACATGGCTGCGTTGCAATCTCGCGGCCAGAAACCGTTTTCCCACGGGTATCGCGCGGCCGCCACCGCCACCGCCACGGTCGCGGTCGCGAATTACTAAATAATCCGCAGATTCTGGATTTCTTCTTGCCCGGAGTTAGCTTCCTTTTCTTATTGGATGTGGCTATCAACGCGTATCGCCCGAAATCTCTAGAACCTCGAGCCATTTTGGGAAGATTATGAGATAATATTAATAATAGGGTGACCTGGCTAGCCACGACTAGTGGAACAAACAGCGTCGAACGACGTGGAAAACGAGTCGCAAGTCGCGACTCGCAAGAGCCCCACTGATCACATTACTAGTGTCGGGTCACAAGTGGCCTGCTCATCACACCGACGCATCCTGCCAACCCACCTAGATTCATACCAATTTTACCACCGTTGCATTTTATCCAATATCATATGTACTCATGTACCCCACGTACTCCTTTTGCTATTCAACTACTCAATCTTTTCTTCGTATCTCTGTGCCTGCCATAATTTGCAACGGGGAAATACTGTTTTCCACTATTGCGTCTTTGGAACGAGCAGATCATTTGATTGTGCAGCTGGCTAATCGACTTTACGTAAAACAAACGCCCTCGCTTCCGTGCTTCGTTAGTCTCTGTGGTCAACAGTCCGGGCCATCTCGTAGTTGTATATCCGGAAAACGCTTGGTGACAACAAAAGCGCAAATAAGGCAAGATCTTTCAAGAACCCAGTCACGTGATCGATTATGTAAGCACCCAATCCATGTTCTCCTCTATTCCTATATCTGCGATTGCGGATCAGGAATCTCACAATAATTGCTGTGATCAACGCCGGTTTCTGCCTTAAAGATCCTGTCTCCTCGAGAATCTTGTTGACTATCGACAACGCCCACGGCCGCATCCGTTCCGGCAGGTCGTTTGCCGCGATATCGCGCATGGTGGTCCAGACGTGCTCGTCAATCATGTAAAAGTACCAGATCACATAACTCACCAACCGGATCGCGTGTCCAAGCACACCTGCCACATCTTTGAAGAACCTCAAGATCACTTGACAACCAATGTACTTGGAGGAGTAAAAAAACAAATTGTGGAGACGGATCAGCGTTCCTCGTGTCACAAAATGGACCAACGAGCGCCAAATAGCACGGGAGGTCCATTGGATAGTAGAAATAGCAAGAGCACCAATGTCAAGTGGCACTGGTTGAGCAGCAGGGGCTGCGCCGGCGCCGGCGCCGGGACCGGCATCGATACCGGCATCCCTACGAACTTCTTGTAAAACAACCTCGGGAGCCTCCAGTTCAGCTAGCCCAGCAATGCGTTCATGAGCGGCCCTTGAGAGGAGTACATATGGCTCATGACCGCCTGTATCAACGACAATGGCCTCCTGTGAGCTGAGAGACACCGCGTGGCGTGTTCCATCGGAAGCTGTTAGAGTGACCTCAAAGTGCACGGACTCAGTCTGTGACTCATTACTGAACTGCTTGGTAAAATAGGGGGAGTTTTCGGTGCCCTGTTCGTCGCTGTGAGCCAGGATGGCGGTGACGACTATAATTGTAGGAACCTGGTCGAACGATGCGGTGGGCCCGCAAGCGAGGATCTGGTATAGGGGTAGTGAGTCATCAAGCATGGATGAGGAGTGTTCGTTCTCTATCACGAGTTCAAGGAGTTCATCATTGGATATGCCAGACAGGTTGCGGAGCTCAGCGACCGTAGTCTGAAGCGTGATATCATCGACGATTCTGGCTGCATGTGTGGATGCTGGACGCTGATCTGGATACTTGTAAGTGAATTCTGCCTGGAAAGCCACCTGTAGCGGTGACAGGTCGTCAAAAGATGTTGTTTGCATTGGTTTCCTCGGAATAAGAAAAGCTATGACCAGAAGTTTGTCGCACTGAAAAGTCAACCTGGTTTTATTTTATTTTATTTTTTTTTTGTTTTTTTTGGATTTTTTTTCAAGACTTTTTTTTTTTTTTGCCATTTTTCGCTCACGAAAATTTTATCTCTGTACATATATATCGTTCGAAAGCAACCACTACACCTCGCTAAGCGTGCTTCCAGCAACAGCAAACTCCGTCGCAGCATCCATAAAATGCTACACATAACGTCACAGAGTACGGCGGGTGTGTCCGCTTTGGCCGCAGTCAGAGCTGCAGGACGCACACGTACGCTCGGCCAGCGCAGCATCGGGTCGTTCATTAGAAGCATTTTGTGTATGGACCCTCCAACGTCGCCAGACGACCCAACGCCGGAGAACCGGTTCCACGTGTGGGATCAGTCGCCTTCGCCTGATTTACGGTTGAGAGCAGCCACGATTCGCGCGAAAGCCAAGTGTCCCGTGACAGCCAAGGATATCAACTACTCGTGTCCGCTGTCTGGAATCCCAACACACCACTCGAGAGAGGCGTGGGAGCAAGATGAGGCGTATCACTCTTCGAAGAAGTACGAGCTGCTCAAGAAGGTTAACATCTACGAACACGATCTGCGTTCCGGAAGACCTTTTCCGGAGTTTGACTTCCCCACAGTGCAACCTCAAGACACCCTGGTGAACTTTGCCAGCTGGGACACATATTTGTACACGAGACAATTCTACTCGATGGACACAGAGTTCCAGATGGCTGTGGTGACCAAAATGTTGAGTTTCCCGCTCACTGTGGCTTCTGTGCTGCACCAGTACTCACCATACTTCCTCAAGCCTAAGGGTCCGATCTCGCTTGAAGGTCTCAAATCTCTCGCCGCGCTGCGCTACACGCTGTATCCTGAGAACCGTGTTTCGTCGCTGAAAGACCGCCCGGTGCGTATTTTCCTGTTGAACGCCCGCACCGAGTCTGTTTTGCCGGCACATGTCTGGAAAGAGCTCACGTACCTTTTCCCAGGAATCTCGTTTGAGTTGCACTACATCGGCCCAGAATCTTATTATGACAGAGAAAAGAAGCAGCACCTTGTTTCCGAGCGTCCTATCGTGAAGCGTGTGGACGACACGCTGTGCTTCATTCACCACACCCAGGACTTCAACGTTCTTCACGAGGCACAAGACTTCTTCCCATACGATCCTTACCTTGATGTCTTTTTCTGTTTCCACCCAAGAATGGGTTCTCCAGAGCTTGCTGATCTGTGGCAGAAGTCTTTGCCAGGGCTTTTGGACTCCAAGTGTGGTATTTTTGTGACGGGCTACCACCAGGCCGACATTGACCGCGACTACAAGTGGCTTCTGGACAATTACGAGGAGGATCTGGACATTCTTATGGACAGAACCGCAAATGTGTTTGGCTCCACCAAATGGGAGTTGAACGATTACGATCCGCAGGAGGTTTTCCAGTTCAACCAGCAGGTGTTTGGATTCAGAGGAAAGAGATATCATGCGATCAATCAGGGTTAAACACACGAGCGAAGCGAGTGACGAGTGTCGTGATCTGTGCCAAGCAAAGTGACTAGTGTCGCTTTGAAACCGTTCTTCTCTAGCCAGTTGTAAGTATCACACTATGCAGTGCACCTGTTGCGAAATGAGCCATTGGCTTGGCAGTGTCTTCGCATCGGTCTTCCGACGCCACGCCACGTCGGTTTCCATGTACATAACGAATAAATTGAATTGTTAAACGCGATGAGCGATGAACGACAAGCTAAGAATGGCGAGCGAAGCGAGTCGTCTGTTGCATAAACAACGTAGTCATCCATGCGACTAAACATGACCTTTTCAGTGGTCACTTTTCAGCCAACGAAGGCTCAGTCGTCAAGCTTCAGCGTAAACCAGCACCAAAGTCACTCTACTAGCATTGCAGAACCATAAATCAGTTTATCGAATAGATTGTTACATTAACAGGAGCAAAAACTGCGCACACGACACACTCTCTGCTCGACGTTTACCAAAACCCATACCCCTCCTCTCCAAAAATGTTATAGAAATCACCCCCAGCTGGAGCACTACCGCTTCCTTCTCCCATCTCTACCAAGTCCACCATCGACCCGTCAGCGTTCAAGTTCATCACGTCCGAGTCCATCTGCGAAAACAAATCGTTCAAAAAGTTCTGCTGCTGTTGCTGCGGATCGTCCACCTCAGATATTGAGCCTCGCTGCGGCGACCGCGTCGGCGTCTCAAACGGCTGTGGCTGCGCAAAAACTGCAGCGTCGGAACTCACATCAACAGCATCAGTTTTGATCTTTGGACCCGCTCTATCAGGTCCGTACTCCAACGAAACGTATCGCGCCTCCACAGGCGACTCGCCAAACTCGCTGTTGGTGTACCCGATTGGAGACGGAATGAACGTGCCTGAGCGTCCCTTGGGTGTTTCTGCCGACGTCTTCGTCGGCGTCTTGGCCGTCATACCGGGCAAACCAGCACTCTTGTGCCGCCGGCTCAGGTTCTCCGCGTTGTAATTGATGAACTTGCTGAACTGGATTCGCGAGTCCGGGTTCAGAGTCCCGTTGTCGCCCTCGCGCTTCTTCATCGTCACCTTGATGTTCTCAATCGCCTTTTCCTTTCCAAGCTCGTCCAAAAGATCCACCATCGAGTTGGTGGCCCCATCCTGGTTGAACTTGTTCGACACCTTCATCCACTTGGAAATCCTCGTCAAAATGATCGCCATCTTGCTCGCCACTTTGCTCTTGCTCGACGTCAGTCGCAGAGCACCAGAAACACGCTCGTACTCCTGCTCCACGTCCACCGTAAAGTCCAGGTTTTGCGACTTCACCAGCAGCCGCGCGCGGATCAGTGCCACGAGGGCATGCATTGGCCGGTAGTAGAAGAACGTTGGGAACTGACATCCTTGCTCGCATAGAGCCACAAACGAATCAATCACCTTCTCGCTCGCCTTGATCAGTCGGTTCAGCGTCTGCATGTACACCTCTGTCAAAACGTCTTTCTTGAGCAAAACGCGACAAACAACGTAGTCGTACATCGTCATCAAAAGCTGGTAGTATATGATCGAAAGCAGGTTCTTCTCTTTCGAGCTCGGCGTCAGCAAGGTTGATTCCGACGCCAGCTTCTGCATCTTCTTCTCGTATCCAATCATCATCGCACGCAGGTCCTCCAGCGGCAGCGTGTTGAGGTCCCACGGCGTCGCTGGCGTTGCCGACATCTCGCCAGAACCGCTAGAATCGCTCGCACTCGACGCAACGGCCGCTGCCGCCGCTGCCGAAGGCAGGGACGACGTTGGACACAGAAACTGGAAAATCTCCTCGCCAACCGCCACGATCCGCGCATAGTACGACAAAAACTTGTCGTACCGGTTTGACTCTCCCATCAGCAGCAGCTGGCAGCACCGCTCGTGCGTCGCTGTCCAGGTCACCACTTTGAACCGCGGCAAAGACAGCCCCAGAGACCCACAGCATGAGTACACGCCAACGTACGCGCGCAGAGCCTTGCGCTCCTCGGACCCGTCCCGCAGAACATTCTGGTTGCTACGGTGCGACTCGCTGCCCAAGTCCAAACACAAGGTCAAGTTCAAGGCCGTCAAAAGGCTCATTTGGTGCTTGTATGATCCCCATTTCCGTGGAGGAGAGCACCACAGCGACATAACCAGGTAGATCTGCACCATTCCCACCGTGATATCGCCCATGATTGAGACCCGTTGAGCAAGAATTCCGTCGAGGTAATACAGCAGCGTGTCGTGCAGGTCAGGCTCGTTCAGACAAGTCACCGTGATGAACGTCAGTAGCAGCAGTGGCTCCCGCTCGCATAGATAGTCAAACGTGTAGTGCGCGGGAATCGGCACACACGGCCAGTAGCACAAAAGCTCGTCCACAAAGTAGCTAAACCGCGCGCGTGCATCGTCTTCACTCAATATCTCAAGCTGGATCAGCTCTTTAACAATGTTGAGATCGTATGAGATCCATGGCAGGTTGGGCGCCGACCGCACCGGACCGTCCTTCATGCTGTTCATCGACGACGCCGTGTTGTTCTGTTTCTCCGAGGCCGGGTCGCGGCTGCGGCTGATGGCGTACGCCAGCTGCCTTTGCAGTTCTCGCAACTGCAACTGGAGCTGACTCAGGCTCTGTGGAGTCATGTTCTCATCGAGCACTTTCGGGCCAACTTTTTGCAGTAGACCCTCCGAAGATGGGCTCTTGTCTGCGCCTGTACCACTCGCACTGCCCACACTTGCCACGCTCACACTCGCCCGGGTCTGACATGTCTGCAGCAGCTTCGAAGCCTCACTCACCGCGCTCTGCAGCGCCGCCAGCGGCCCCGTCCCGCGCAACTTGATCTTCTTGCGCGGCCGTGCCTTCGCCGACGCCTCGCTCGGGTCCACCGTCATCGAGCACGGCAGATCAGCCTTGAAACATCGCGTGCACCGCTCAAACGAGGGGTCTGTGAAAACACACCGCATCTTGAGCCGGTGGCACCGTGCGCACGCTCGCACGCGCCGAAACTTATTCGCAAACTCAGACGTTGTCAGTGTCTCCGTTCCCGCTCCGCTCGCGCCGGATCGGCGGTCCTCAGCCGACGAACTGGGCGTTAATGATCGCTGCGATCTCTCTCTCGGCTCGGCGCCGTCCAATTCTGTGTCGCTATAGCTGTCTGAAGGCTCAAAACCTCCACGCAGCGGCAGCTGTTGTTCTGTTTGCTCTTCTTGCTTCATTTGATCTCTCAGGTGTTTTGAGGGTCGCTGTTTGCATCCCAATTGCCAAATAGGAGCGTTTCGTTCCTTTGCTATTGAATGTTTAGAAAAGGCGTTGTTTTTGTTGCCTTTCACCCCCAGATCAATGTACCCTTGTGCAAAAAACTGCTTTCCCGCTGTCTTGACTGATTTCCGTGTAACTGCTACCGTAACTTTGCTGTCAATGGGACATACACTGATTGCTGTTTTAAAGCAGCCATTATCATTCCTGATGCAGGCATTTTCTATCGATAACAAAAAAAAAAAAAAAAAATTACAATTTTTTTTTTTTTCAAAATCAGAACCGGCACGCCGGTTCGGAGATCCCCGTCAAACAAGAACTTAAGCGAGACGTGCTATGTCTCTTAGCTTAATAGCTACCAAAAGAAGATAATCATTCAACACTGATAGTGTCAAAGAGGCTCCCTCAAATCAGTAATACCGTAATCTATATCAAAAAGCTTATCTCAATACAAATGACATCCTTTGGTTGTCACTTTTTTCCAATAATTATTAAGCAAAAGTACAATCAACCCGCTCCTTATACACGTTCTAAAATGACCCGCTCATCTCACAACTCGAAATACTCGTCAATCTCCACCAAACCCTTGGCCCAATTTTTATAGGAGACATAGCCAGGGGAATACTGAATCAGCTCGTCGAAAGCAGGAACCTTGCGCACCTTCTGCCCATCAACAACAACAGACTCGTCGTATTCTCCCCAGAAACACGAAACGCTCACCCCCAGAGCCCGCGGAGACGAATCTGTCTCTTCCTCCTCTTCCTCGTCATCAAAAGAACTAGCAAGCCACTGTATTCCCAATCGGTACGAAGATTGCTCCCAGTCCAGCTTGTGCAGCTGAACCTCATCAATCCCCTTCATCAATTTGAAATAGTGGTTTCCGCTCGCATCTCGAGAGTGACCCGTAGGAATGCTCACTGCGCTCAAAGAACTATTATTTTCAGTCTCCTTGAAAACCTTGATAAGCTTCACTGGAGATGAAATCTTCTTTTTCGAGTCTCCCGAATATTTGGAGTCGTACTTTGTCGTGTTGAACTTCAAAACACACATCCGGTTATCCTGAACGTTGATCTTAAACTCCGCATCAAACGGTGTATAATTATCGCTCGATTTGCCATCATTTGTGTTACTCACCACCTCAACATTCAGATAGCTCGAGAACCGGTTCTGTTTTTCGCTCCCATCCACCAACCATGGTCTCAGACCATCAAATGAACACTTTTCCGTGCCAGTGATATTGAACAAAGTGCACTCAATTCCTGATGCGTCATCTTTCAACGAGGGAATATCCAGCAATAATGGCTCAATGTATCCAGCCCTTCCATAAAGACTAACTGTGCTGGCTGGCTCTTCCCCCTTGGAGAGGTCAATAGTTTGTAAAAATCTGAAGCTCAGCGGATTGGTGTAAGAATATGGCTCTTCAAAGTAAGACACAGTCGATCCCACCACAAGCACAAGAGTTAAAACCAACACCAGCACTGAGTTCAGCTTGTGAATGAATGGCAGCACAGGAACTCCCAGCCAAACAGCAACGCCAACCAACATATGCATGGTAATGTGTCCAAACTCTGATGTCTCTTGCACAGTTTGGTTCATGGCCTGCAAGATCAATTCGCCACATGTGTAGATAATGTAAACCGACAGCGGAACCAGTAATAAGAATTGTAACGACCAGTCGTAACTGAACGAGTTGATTGCAGTATTTTTCAACTTCTGCTTGTAGGTCTCCTCAGATTCGTGTTCAATCACCACAACTGTAGAGCTGTTATTGTTTCCTCCAACAGAACCTGAATCGCTCGCGAGAAGAGGGTGGTGCTCAGATTCAACGGCTGTATCGTGCGAGGAACTGTTAGAATGGGATTGAGACTCTGGTGTCCCATTTTCGTTCAAGGATCGCTCGCCGCCATCCTCAACAGCACCATAAACCCTTGGTTTCAAAATTCTTCTGTAACGTGGAGGTTTGCGCTTCACTATTAAAGCAAGCAGCCCAAAAATGGAGGCAGCAGAGACCAACAGATAAACAAGAGTGAAACTGTAACCTGCAACGTTCGAGTCAGAACCTTCTTTGGTAGTGATCCAAACGGTTGAAATCCACGTCAAAAGGTTCAATTGCAGCAAAACAATAAGCTTCTGATCGTGAACCGGACGGAGCCAAGCTGTGAAGTTCAGGATAATATAATTAGCCAGTAAGTTCAAAGATCCAAGAGCCAAAAGAGGCGATGTGTAATCGTTGGAAAGCAAAAGAGGATCGTTCAAGTAGATATACTTGGACACAAACACTGTAAGGAAGTACGATGCCGCAAGACTGACAGGAAAGCGGAGCCATCCTCTGCTAAAGTCAACAAACCAGGTACCTCTTTTAATCACAATGAGAAGCAGGATGAACGAGACAAGAGGGACCAGAGATAGAATAATGATGTTTAGCACATACAATGTCTTGACCGAAGTGTAGAAGAAAAAGTATCCCAAAACGTCAAAATAAACTCCCTGTGATAGGTCGTCACTAATTGGCTCGGCATCGTATGCGAATGCATTCACTAGGTCAAGTGCATTCTTTTCCATGTGCCACAACGAACCCAACGAGGTTCCGGCAATCGAGTCTCTCTTTGTATGGTACAAAGAACGTGGCTTGTAAAACGCAATATCCACACCACGAAGTCCATTTTCGGTGTACACTTTGTAGTCGGTTTCTGACTTGATGAGGCCACTCTGGAATCCTTCTTGGAAAAGAGAGTTTGCAAATGGCTTCTCCACGCCACTGTAATAACTGAGGACACCCACATCCGTGCTGCGGAATAGTATAGCTTTCCCGCCAGCACCTGTTCCTTCGAGATTAACAAAGTACTTCACGAGACCAGCCCACTCATGTTTGAAAAAGGCTTCGGCACCAAGTAGTCCAAACTCCTCATTGTTGTTGAAGTTAAAGACAATCGTTCTTTCAGGTTGTTCGGCTTCGCTCGAGCTGTAATACTCAAGAAGACCAAGCATTGAGGCAATACCCATACCATCGTCAGTGGTTCCGTATGCAGTTGGCACCGAATCGTAGTGTGCACTCACCAAAACACCTTCTAGAGAGGGGTTTTTGCCCTCCACTTTGACCACTACGTTGCCGCTTTCAAAGTAAATAATCCGATTGGCGGTGCTCTCTTTGTTGAAAACATCGTGCTGGTTGATCAAAATGTCCAGTTGGCCGTAGTCGTCTGTGTAGTTCAGATATGGCTTGCGAGCTGTCAGCTGTTTCACTCTCTCCACTATGTAGTCGTGGACAGCATCGTTGGCGTGCGAGTCGTATGGATGGAAGCTTGTAGATATCGTCTGCAAGTCAAGCCATGCGGCCGAAAGAATTCGTGGTGCAGGGTTTGGAGGAGTCAGAGACACTTTATCGGCATACAGGTTCACAAGGATGGTTGTGACATAAGTGACCACAACCAGAAATGTGAGTGTAGTCTTTCGGAACCCAAACGTCGACCTTACAAACCGAGTGACCGGTCCAACGTTGATATTATCCATGATTGTGTGACTAATGGATGTGTTTGCTTAGTGCGCCGGTCAATTGGAAAAGAAGGTGTTGTATTATTTGCCTCCCAAGAGCCCTCTGTTTGTATGGGTATTTTTTTTATATTTTTTTTTTATATTTCTCTCGCTTGTTGCTATCAGTCAGTGCGCCACATTCTCCACAATCACCGCCACAAATTGCAGATAACTTCATATTGCTCTTGAAAAAATTGAGATAGATGAAACTAATTCTTTAAGTGTTCACCTATTATTATTCACTGATCCAATGGAGCCGAGCGCCGCAAGAATGCCGGGGACGTTTCAATCATTCGTGCCAGGTTCCTGGCCCCTTTACGGCGCCTCCGAACAGCGACAGTATGCCCCAAACGACACAACAACCAGTCTTATCAAGATACGCAACAACCTCAAGTCAGAGCTTCTTCGAGACATCAACATCTTGCTGCTGCTAGAGCTGTTGGTGGTGTTCCTGGCAGACCACTCGTTTTTCAAGTTACTGGTCAAGGCCAGTTTGCAGCTCGTGCTGTCCAACCTCACAATCATGTCATTAAGGCAATGGATCGAGTACAACCTCATGTCAATGAACGAAACTGTCTCAGAGGCCATGATTGTTGGCCAAATGCGCTACTTTCGCACGGCAATCTGGGCCGAGATTCTGCTGGTTAACGTGCTCTCGTTCCTGGACCACTTGTTTGTTTTTCGCGATTATACAACATCAGCGCTGTCGCGGACGCTTAGCCTCAGCCTCGATCTCGACTGGGGCGCGCTTGCAACGTCGCTTGTTGCCACCGTCAATGCCAACACCGACACGATGGTGTCTCGCTACGACCACCGCGAGAATTTCCACTACGTGTCAGTGTTTATCAACATGATTGGCGAGCTCAAGCCATCGCACAGCGCTGTGCTGCTTGTGCTCGATCTGGTTGTCCTGCTTGGTCAATTTGTGGTCTACTCTGTGATTTTCCGCGACGTGGCGATAGACGGCGGGTCCTTGCCGGCAGAGCCGGCCGATACTGCCATTACAGGCCACGCCCGCAGCGAGGCGACTCCCCTACTGGCGCGCATGGGTGTTCACGAGCAGGGCTTCGAGGACGGCTACCAGGGCACGATTTCGGTAGTCCGTGTCGAGCTATATCCGCGAGTCAGTTTTGAGCAATTGCGCAAACGACAGCAATGACTATGCATTTTTCTGGTTCACCAGCTTTCTATAACAAACTTGTGTGTATCCCCACTCATGTCAGCTACACATATGTACATCTTCTAGTTTGTTCGCGTCCCTTCAGGGCAGTGAGATGGGCTTCTCCAAAAATAATCATAAAAAAAATAGTATATATCCGCAAAAAAAAAAAATCGATTTCGCTCGCCTCAATCTGGAATGTTGAAGAATTCGGCTTGGTTCTTTGTCTGCCAAGAGTTGGTTTACATCTCGGATCTGGTGGCAATTGCGGTCTCAGAAGCAAATTGGAGCTTAGACCAGTTTTGATTAGTTTGCTATAGTGTTGAAGGCGCCCAGCGCATCAGGTTGTGTTCTCTTTGCTAGCAAATCATCACATTGATAAACTACCATTGATTTGCCCCCTGGTTCCTAAACATCCAAGAAACCGCGTTTGAGATGAACAACTCGTCCGCGGCCAGCACTCCAGAGGGAGCAAGCATATACGATGACCAATCAGTGCATCTCTCTAGTTACTTTGGAGACGGGCAAATCTTTGATGTGTCGGACAGACTGCTCCACACCAACAGCAAGATTCTACCCCCAGAGAACTATAACTCTCCATACTATAACCCACTCAACAACAACGATGACCCAAAACCAATCGACAAATTGATCAATCGGTTTACAATCTGGAAAATGATCATCAAACAGCTCATTTTCTACTTCAAGGAGATCAGCATCTTTAAGAAGCAAACATATTTGGGCAACAAGGCGATGCTGGAGAACCTTGAGCTTCTCAGACGGCAAACAAGTGGCAAAATCAAACTCAAAGGATCCAGTTCGAAAAACATGCGCCAGACAATGAGTGCCAGTGATCTTCCGGGAGGCGCCGGACAGCAGTCTTCTTCAACCCAACAGGAGACATTTCTAAACAAATTTGTGCAGACCTCATTTTTGCCCGTGGGAGACCTCTCTGTGCTTTCAATTTCCTCAACATTGCTACAGTACCACAGTAGTCTTGCGGAGAAGGAGCTCATCACACACAACCAACTGACGCTGAAGATCATCCCAAGACTCGAGAACCTCAAGGAGAGTTTAAACGAAACCATCAAGCAAATGGCATCGCTCAAAGGCTCGTCAGACTTTAAGACCACCGAGCTCAAGACCGAGATCGCGAAAACCGGGGCAATTCTAGCCGACTACATCACCTCCATCGAGCTTCTCACTAAGGGAGAGACCACAACGTGCCTGGGAACGTCGCTCAAGTTTACGAAGCTCGAGCCCAAACAAGATCCATATCTGCTACGGCTTAAGCTTGACTTACAACTCAAAGACCAGCTGTATACTGAGGCACATCTTAAGGAGAGCTACTATGAGTTGCAGCACAAGGGTATCCAGCTCGAGAGCATCTTATACACAGAGGTGCAGAGCTGTGTGAAATCGTTTGTCACTCTCATTAACTCTGAGTTGGACGCTGCCAAAGACAACATGGTTAGCGAGTTCATGAATGGGTTTTTGAAAAACGATTACGGAATCGATTGGGACTACTTTATCATGAACGACAACTCGCGCAACCTGCTCAAACTTACAGCGAAGGATTCCATGATGAAAACAAAGCAGATCCGGAAGAAATCCGACGTTTTTTACCCTTATCAGAAAGAACGTATCAGTTCGTGCATCATGAGCGGTTGGCTCGACAAGAAGTCCAAATACCTAAAGAACTACTCCCGTTTCTTCTATGTTCTCACTTTCAACTTCTTGCACGAATTCAAGACTGACGACAGGAAAAAAGAAAGACACCCCCTCAACTCGTACAGTCTCAACTACACAAAGGTTGCTGCATCCAAAGACGATCCAAAAAAGTTTGTTCTCAGGGTCCATCCTGCAAAGAGCTCAGAGCTCAAGAACAAGTTCACTTTCAAATGTCCGTCCGAGGAACTCACTGTGCGCTGGCTTGACCATCTTTCTGACCTGTGCGAATTTGGCGACCCACTAGAGCGCAACAGTCCTGACAATGGGTTGTATCTGACGACTATGTCCCAGCCGCAATCGACGGTCAATTTGCCAGCATTCGGCGATGCTGCCTCCGCAAGGGACGACATCAGCGCGCTTACATCAGTCTACTCGGGGACTACCGCAGACACTTCCACTCTGCAGAGCCAGCTTATGAACCAGAACCACTCATCGTCCTCACTGCATCTCCCAACGTTCCACTCTGTCAAACAAGCAACACAGCCACAGGAGTACCAGCAGTACCAGCAATACCAGCAATACCAGCAGCCGGCATCGCAGTTGCATCCTCCACGAGGCCATCACAAGTCCTCGAGTCTGTCGTCACTGTCTGCGATGAACCAGAGCGTTCCAGTGCTGCGCAGAATGGGCTCTTCCAGTAGTTCGACGTCACAGGTTTCAGATACCGCATCGCTTAACATTACACCAACGTCGCCACCAATTGCAGGAAGTGCCATCAGTAACTCTGGTCAGTCCAAGGTGATAATTCGCTCGCCTGACTCTTTTAATTCAGGAAACAACTCGGAAGACGGCGATTATTTCAATTACATTGCTCCACGGCCACAACTTGCACACACATCGTCTGACGGATCCATTGGTGGCGGACAAGTGTCGCAGCCCATTGTGCAGAGCCCGTCTGCTCAGATGGCTGCAAGGCATCAGGTACAACGGTCGAACTCTCCTGTCTTTAGACAAGCTTCGCCAAACTTTGCAAACCGGTCAATGCAGCTCTTGCAGCCACACCAGGCGACTTCATCCTCGTCGGTGCCGCTTTCAACTCCAAAGAAGAGCACGAGCTCTGTACAGACCGCGAAGGGTCTTGCACGTGGTCGGGAGAGATTGCAGGCGCAACTAAAGCAGACTGCAGTGAACAGCAGCCAGAACCAGCCGCACAGTCTGAGCAGTGTGTTTTTACAGTTCGAAAACATGAATGAACCTGGAGCAATGAGAACGTTCCAGCAGAGTGGCTTGCCTCAAACTCCTGGGTTCCTCCCTACCAATTCCATTGGAGATGTGTTCCCAGATCCGGCAGCTCAACAGCAAGCACAGGTTGTGCCACAAGGCTCTGGGCAAGGCCCTGTGCGCGTAGTGTCTTCGGGTTCTACTCCTCCAAAGTCAACAAGTTCCAAAGTAGGTAGTGCACCAGAGCATGGGGGTTATTTTAGTCCATGATTAGCAAGTACTTAGCACCATACAAATATATATCATAAATACTTCTTAGCATCTGTCATAATAAAAAATGTGACAGTAATCAGGGTGGAAAAAATGAGTATCATTAAGTGCACGGAAAAAGGATCAAAAGAGGTTTGTTTATATTTTTCATAACAGTGCCAAAAACAAAACAATTGGAGTCCATTGACGAAAGTCACGAGGTGAAAGGTGGATTAGGAGCTCAAAAGCTGTTGTTGCTGTGTGTTCAGAAATCTGGAACCGCATTGGACGCTGAGATAACGACGTGCTTTGTTTTGGTTATCTCTAGAATTGATTCACGCGAGGAACACGGCCCACGATGTCCAGACAGAGGCAGAAGGCCGGCGATTCTTCGCAGTTGCAGCCAAACTCGTCATCCATTCTTGAAAAGCTCAGCAACAAGCGAATAGGACGGCTTCTGTCCCAGGACCGACAATCTAAAAGCGTATCGCCTGCCCCAAAAGACGACTTTGAGGAAGATGACGATGGCTTTGTGTTCAAAAGAGGCTCCCAGGTTCAGGGTGGCCTTTCTCAAGGCTCTCTTTTTGATGATGACGACGATAACAGGCGATTGAAAACAAAAAAGATAGATACACCAAAGCCCACTAGAGGCCGCAAGAAAAAGACCGATGTGCCTGAAGTAGAGGCCGTTCCCAAAAAGAGAGGCCGCAAGCCAGCCGATGAGAAAAAGCAAGCAAGCAAGAGACAGCGATCAGATCCGCCACAGAAGTCTAAGCCTTCTCTCATAGATGTCCTTGATGACTGGATTGACGCACCAGAAGACAATCAAAACGAAGAAATACAAACGAAGGTTTTTTCGCTGGATCCAGTGGATAAGCCACTTCCTAAGAAAAGGGGCCGGCCTCGCAAAACAGAGGCAAAGCCTGCAGAGAAATTGGTCGATAAGCCAGCTGTTAAGAAAATAGGTGCAACGAAAAAAGCAGCTGCTAAATCGGTCTCCAAAACAGTTCCCACAAAGGTTTCTCCAGCACCAACCCTTGAGCCCAGAAAGAGTCAGGCAAAGGCCACAAAGTCGGCAAAGACGAGCGCAAAACCTACGAAGAGGACAACAACATCACAGTCTACAGGGTCTCACAAAACCACAGCAACCTCAAAAACTAGCTCTCCCCCCTCCATTTTCGAACATATATCAAGTACGATACCACTGAATGATCTCCAGACAAAATCTGCTCGAAGTAATGGCGTGAAAAGAAGGTCTTCGCTGAGCAACAGAGGCAAAAGATTATCCTCTGTTGGCAATGGATTTGTTGCAGAGCCCCATCATGAGATACCCACTGAGGAACTTTACAAACATCTGGAGGACGGCTTACCGGACCCGCACAAGATGCGGCAGCTACTAGTGTGGTGTGCGAAAAGATCAACGAGAGAGGAGGCCAAATCAAAAAGGAAATCAAGCACGGCCGGGAGCATTGCGAGCGTCATCAAAGACGAGATAATACGGGATCTTGCCGATGGCAAGATAAGCACGAGTTGGTGGGGTGCAGATATGGATGAGGATGATGACGCAGATGCAAAAGATGGAGTTGCCGACTTGAACAAACCGATAATTGTGAAACCAAACAAGGCCAACGAAGAAAATCTTCAGACGATGAAGAATTTCGAGCGGAAGTTGGGTGAGCTGGTGAAGGAGGAGACAGAATGGCTCGATGTTAGCAAACTTGGAAAACCGGAGAAGGTTGATGTCAAAGTGGTCGAGGAAAGTGAAGCTCAGAAGCTGGTGAACGACAAGCTGAGCGAGATTCTGGAGCGACTTGACACGTTGGAAGGAATCAAGCAGCGGTTGAACAGGACCCGATTGTTGAGGACTTTGGAGAACATCAAGCTGATGGTGCATAAGTTGAAACAATCGAAAAATTCTGTCAATATGTTGACGGACTCCAAGATCCGGAGTATTTCGCAGAAAATGAAGGAACTTATTGAGTATGACAACGAAGGAAACAAGATCAACTCACTGGACCTACTGAAAGGATTTTCCGAGTTCAGCTGAAAACTGTTTCGTGTATATTAGTGGATGTTTTTATAGCTCTTCGGACCAGGACTATGTATGTATAACTATCATTATTGAGAACTAAAGGTATTTTTTGGCGAGCATTCTCATTCGGGAATCAAACGCCGCACTTGTTATGGGCGTGTTGATTGCATAGAACGGGTTGAGCAGATTCTTCACGTACAGTTCGTTCACCTCTATGAGAAACTGTCTGATACTTTCATCCTGGTTTCTGGCGTTGGTGGAAATGAGAAATTTCGCGTTTCCCTGCGTGAGATAGCTGTATATCTGATATCCATAAAACGAATCCAAGTTCTTTGTGAAGATCTGGTTGGACTTGAATTGGAGGTCCTCGAGAATGTCGAGGGAGGAATTGACGATGAACTGTTGCAGCTCTCTGATCTCCAGTGGTATATTTGGTTTTCCGTCGCCGGACTGTTTGTACGTTCCTATCTCGAGCTCATATAACGGGCTGTCGTTTGTTCCTATGATGGCGAAGTAGTACGACATTGGAAATCACAATTGTCGAATCGCCCCCCAGCCTGAAGCCATAGTCAGCCGCTTCTCAAATGGTGTGGTGTTTTTTTTTTTACCCTTCTGCTTGCTCTACCATAGTCAAAAATGTCAGTTTTCCCGCAAAAATAAAGGAGTTGTCTGCTTTTATTAGAAGATTCTGAATAGATCGAGACACTCCGATTCAAAGCTAAGTGCCAAACAGAAAGGCCGTATTGGGACCAACAGAGGCAGATATCTCCAAAGTACTTGCACCAGGCTTTTCAGGATGTCGGCTTCGGTGCTGGACTCGCACTTGAAGTTCAAGAAGTACCGGCCGATGAACGAGGGCGGTCTCGCCGACAGCAAGGGTTCCCTCGCGTCGTCGCTGATGCTCTCGAGCCCCGTGCACCATATCTACAACATAGAGAGTCCGCGATTAGGACTGCAGCGGCACGAGATGGCGGACCACTCGAACTCGCTGACTTCAACCACTCTTACCAATAATTCAGATGAGTCCAATGATTATAAAGAACTGTTAGATGACACAAATGAACTTATTGAAAGTCGCAAAAACCTCATGAGCGAACTGAATATTGATCACGAAATGTACTCGAGCACCATTAACGCGATCTGCCAACCAAAAGAGGATCCGGACGACGACTATGTCGCTCCTGGAAACGAGCACTATATTCTTGAGCACGTGACGGACCAAATAGAGACATTCCAACCGCGTGTCTCTGTGTCTAGCATAACAAGGAAAAGAGCCGAAAAAATCAAAAACATTGTTGAAAACTACTATAGTTGTCTTGAAAGGTATCAGAACGCTGTCCATTTCGAGGACATTGACCACAAGACACCGAAATATCCCAACGTGGAAGGTGTTTTCAACCCGCTACAGATCATGAGAAACAGACGGATCAGGAAAAAGTATAACGAGAAGCTCACGACCTTCCCTTTTGGCGACATCAAGCCTCCGTCGAGAGTTTTCAGCAAGTACAAGTCACAGCGTCTCATATGGCAGGTCAACTTAAACGAGTACAACAACGACATATACTGGCGAGAAAATCACTGGAATGAGTTGAAAAATCCCAAGAATGAAGTGTGGTTTCCTCGCACAGAGCCGCAGAATCCGTACTTTGGCAAATTTGAAAAACCAAGACGGCTTCGCAGGTTGCAGGAGCAAATGTTCGCTGGGTTTGATGGAGAGTTCAACAGGGAGGAAGATGAAGCAGTTGGCGAGGAAAAAAGACTCAATTCTTTGCCGAGAATTAACGAGAGCTCGGCTTCTCTCGCTAGACAGGAACATTACAGGCTGAACAGTTTCAAAAAAATACATGGACACTCTAACAGTCTAGGGAACCTCAACAAGTCATCTACAAATATCATGGGTTTGTTGTCTGCGAAGAGTGACGAGGATCTCAATCTTGCTCCCACAAACACTTCTTCAGGGAGCGGGAACCATGCGACTCATAGTACTGGGAACCGTTTGCGCAAAGGGCATTCCACAGAAGACTCGTCCCGGCACTCAAGTCTCGAGAGGCCTGTATCGAAATCGTTTGACTCGATGTCAATTATACCCTACTCGCCGTCAGTCAATCAGAGCGTACAAAACATCAGCGGTTCTGGACACATAACGACTAGTTCGCCAGCCGAGTACTATAGCGATGATGAGTCTTCGTCCGATGGTTTGCTGGAACAAATCAAAAGCATCAAGTCGCTGAAAAACAAGCTGGTTTTTTCTGAGCTAAGGCTGAGAGCGTGTGATCAGAATCTGACGTACATTGTGTCCACCCAGCGCGACAAGTTCGATAAGGAATTGTCTGAATTTCATGGGTTGCAAGTGCAGAATGAAACGGTTTCCAAGACTCTCCAGGCTAAAATTAGCGATGTTGAGGCCACATTGGAGAAATTCAACCAGTTTAACAACGTCAAGTCTGTGAAAATTGAGGAGTTGTTGGGTTATTGTGATCGTACAAACGGTGAGATAAACACTTCCGTCACTTTAAAAATACGCAATCTGTCGGAAAAAAGAGATCAACTATGCAACATTCACGAGGAGTGGGTGTTCAACTGGGTTTACAACTGCCTCGAGAGTTTGATTGTGCTGGTTTTATGGGTTGTATGGGTTTTTGTTGAGATATGGAGATTAGTGAGGGGAATTTTGGTCATGGCGATTAAATTACTGAAATTCATCTTTTTATAGATATTTATTGCTTTAGCTAATTCATTATTTCTTGCCGAAGCCACCAGTGGATCCAAAACCACCAGAGCCTCTCTCGGTGGTTTCCGATTCCCATTGTTCTGCGCTGAGCTCGTTCACGTCCGCAGTGATAATCTTTTCCAGCACCAGTTGGGCAATTCTGTCGCCCTCGCTGATCTCAAAGTCCTTAGATGAGTGGTTGAAGAGAACAACCTTCACTTCACCTCTGTAATCTGCGTCAATGACACCAGCACCAGTGGAAATTCCATGCTTGACAGCCAATCCCGATCTTGGCGCCACTCTGCCGTATGTTCCTTCTGGAACGATTATGCTGATATCAGTTGCAACGAGCCCTTGTCCGTTAGCTGGAATGACAGCTTTCTCGGAGGAGTAGAGATCGTAGCCAGCAGCCAGAGCGGATCCTCTCGTTGGAACTTTACCCTTTGGAGAGCGGAGGAAAACTTTGAGTTGTTGAAGCGATGTGGACATTTCTGGCTGTGTTGGTTCTTCGGTCTTGAGTCTTTTCGTCTGTGGCTCGTCAGATGTCATCACTTAGTATGGTAGAAAGAAGCTATCAGAACTGGTGTTCACTGAAAATAAAAAAAAATTCACGACGCGTTATATTCTCATTCCAAAACACGTAAAAAAATCTCTCGCGTGTCACAATCTAATTTTTCAAACTCTTGTCGGACAGCTTGCGGGGAACTTTTAGCTAGATGGTTTGAGAACTTCTGGTTGTGCTGGAGTAAGTGCAGCATGCTCTCATGGAAATATTTTTTCACAACACGGTTCATTCGAGGTCTTGTATTACCTTAACAAGAAGTGGTTCCTTGGCCCAGTTGGTTAAGGCATCGTGCTAATAACGCGGGGATCAGCAGTTCGATCCTGCTAGGAACCATTTTTTTTGCCTGTTGAAGGTTTATTTTTTTTTATCGAATGCACTCACGCTAGTGTTCTTTCATTCAAATCAGCCAGCGCTGTTTAATCCTCTTCTCATGATGGCAATACTCATATGGAACCAAACTCTGCAGAAATTTTCCCAAGCCTCTCCCCAACTTATTAAAAAGTTGAATTAAATAATTTCATGTATTCTTTCGTCAATAATGTACACTCTTTATAAAATACACCAACTCTCACTTCTTGTGACCGTGGAACTTGTGAGACAAGTACTTATATGCCTCTTTTGTCGTCAAAACCTTGCCATCGTCATCGGTGTAAACCAAATTAATCTGAGGATCGTAGACGTCTGCTGAGGTAGCTTTTTTCTTCTGTGCTGGAGCTATGACTGCGTGCTCTCTTAACAATTTGAGCGTGCCCGACAGGCCGAGAGACTCAACCACGTCATCCTTGTGCAGAATCTTGTCAATACGCTTCGACAAGACAGGTTCTGAAGCCTCAATCGGTTTCACTTCCTCTTTTGGTTTGGTTACCTCGGGTTCTTCTGGGCGCAAATTCTCCAAAAACTCTGCATCCTCGTCAACAATGATGCCATCACCGTTGTTGCTCTCGGCTGAATCAATCTTGCTGTTTTCACGTGGAATAACACTCGATCTTTTTTTCAAAGACTTCCGGCGGGTCACCGACAGAAAGTTGTTCAGCTCTGAAGAATCCTCGGTTTCCAGATCCTCGTTGATGAGGTTGATATGATGAAAATCCACGTTGCGAGGTCTCTCGTCTTCGGATAACTTACGCTTGTTCTGAATATTTTTGCGCAGTTTCTTGATTTTAGGCTTTGCGTAGTCAGACTTGGCATCCTCATTCTCCGACTCCTCTGGGACCTCAAACAAAACGACTTTCGGCTTCTCGGTCTTCTCCTGTCTTGGAGGACCGTTTTGCCCCAGTTTGAAAGATCCTGATTTGACATCAGTGTCATCATCATCCACATCCATCTGCAAAAAGACTTCTTCTGTCTCGACCCGCGTCTTGCTTCGTCTCTCCTTCAATTTCTCCTTCACCTTAAGAGCTTCGTTCAGTTCCGCATTTTCAAGCTCGTCCTCGCTAATATCGTCATCGTAAATGGACTTATCCTTTAAAGTTAGAATCACCTGTTGATTTTTGTCGACAAACTTATCAAATGTGGCTCTATCGTGTTGGACAGTGAGATCCTCAGTGTCGGGTGCAGCCGTCACCGTCTCAGTGTCTGTAGACCGCTGAATCTTGCGCCTTTTCTGTTTGGGCTCGCCGATCTTTGCAAGCCAGTCATCATTGTCTACCTCGTCACCTATACGCTCAACAAGTGTCGCCCCCGAAGCTCTTGCATCTTTGCGCAAGTCACTCTTTGTTTTCGAGATCCGTTTCAAGAGCCGTGCAGCACTATTTTGAGCCTCTTTCTCGTGCTCCACTGCACGAAAATTCTCTCGTTCTCTATCTTCACTCGAAACATCGTTGATCGGCGTAATAGGAGCAAGCCCAAGTTGAGTTCGGAGCTTGTTGGTCTCATCTACCGAGAGGGACTCTTTATAGTTTAGCTTGAAATCGGGCACTGAAGTTGTGTTATCGCTGACATTTACCGTAGGTATCGGTGGAAGACCCACCTTTTCACGCAATTTGTTTGTTTCTTCAACGGTGATTGAAATCTCCATAGCGGATGAGAGATGGGGAGGAGCAGTCAAATAAAACCAGACCTTTATCTCGTCAGCCAAATGAATACATTAGACTTTTTTTTTTTTTTCGAAATGTTCTTTTTTTCCAGTTCCCCACACCGACGCGCCGATCGACGCAGCAAGCGAGCTGCATGATTACGCAAAAATTCCGGTACCCGCGGGTTTGCTCCGGGGTAGCCACAGTCGGGACTGTAGCCGCAAATTCGGGTTTCCCACCTGTGGTGACGGCATCGCCGGCGGGGCGAACCTTCATGGAGGCGAATGGTCATTTTGTCTCGCACAAAAAAGAACTGCTGTGCTGCTCCATCCGTACTCATTACCTGAACCTGTGTTTGATAGTTACTCAATTGATCTCGTTCTACAGATTCACCAAGTAATACGGCTATAACAATTATTGAAAATGGTGCACTTTATTATTGACGAAAGCGACCCAAAGGAGGCCGGCCTTGAGGCTCCTTACATTAAGTTGTACTCTGTGGCGACACCAAATGGACAGAAAGTGTCCATCCTGTTGGAATTACTTGGACTGGACTACCATGTTAGAAAGATTGACTTCTCCAAGTCTGAACAGAAACAGGACTGGTACTTGCAATTTAACCCTAACGGCCGCATTCCTTCGCTGACAGATGTTTCGGCTGATGGAAAAGTGACCCATATCAACGAGAGTGGTGCAATTATGCTGTACCTGGCTGACAAGTACGACAAGGAAAGAAAGTACAGCTTTGATTTCGGAACTGATCTCTACTACGAGCAGCTGGAGTGGATCTTCTTCCAGATGGCTGGTCTCGGTCCAATGAAGGGCCAGTACCACCATTTTGCGATCTTCGCCCCGGAGAAGGTTGAGTACGGAATTAAGAGATATTACGACGAAACTCTCAGATTGTTCGGCGTTCTTGAGGAGAGATTGTCCAGAAACAAAACCGGCTACCTCGTCAGCGATCATCTTACTCTTGCAGACCTGGTGTCGTGGCCATGGATTGGCGCCCGCCCAATGAAGGAGCTTGAACAGTTCCCTAGACTGAACCAGTGGGTCAAGACGATTGGCGAGATTGACGCCGTCAAGAGAGGCAGCAAAATTCCAGCCTGAGTAATTGTCGTTCATCGTCGTTATATTCTCTATAGTATGTATACACTAATGAACGCTAGTCTTGTTTGACAGCGATGTTGCGGATAAATGAGGTCCAGTCGAGACCCTTGAGAAGCGCTTGGGCCATTGGATTGCAGTAAAAGCTTTCGAACCGTCCGAGACGGTAGTTCGCCAGGTCGTAGGGGCCCTTTTGAGGATCGATGAGCTGATTTTTCGTAAACTTGACAAAAATCAGCGGCATCAGACTCTTGTCAAAGTCGATCTGGCCTTGTCTGGTGAATCCTGTTGGAGCTACCACCATCAGAAACGCGTGGGTTGCGGATGGGTAGTGACTGTTGTCTGCTTTTGGATTTTCCGTGCTGTTGTTTTTGAGGTGGTTGGTGCCTGCAAACGTACCATTGATCTCTCGCACCATCTTGGCGTCCACTCGCGACTTTTCCCAGCACTTGCACTGCACAAACAGCTTCACGTTGAGCGCCTTGTGAACCTGTTTCTTCAGAACAAGCGGTTTTACCCGTTTCACCGAGTTGACGTTTTCAAAAATGCGTCCGTCGGTTTGCTCGAGCCGCTCGAGTCCCGTCAGATCCCAATTGGCACGGATATCTATTCCTTTATCGTCTCGGCCGCCCTGATGTATGATTCTGCTGAGATCAAAGTTGTGACGGAGAAAGTCTAAGAACGTGAGCTCGTACACGTTTCCACAGAAAACAGTCGCTGAGCTCGACACATTGTTTTCTTTGGCGTACTGAAGATATGATGCTAGATCATTGTATTTGGCGCTGCCCAGAACGGGAGCAAGCTGCTTAGCGGGGGAAGCAGCAGCAACAGCGGTTGCCGGCTTGGAGCGACTCTGTTTTTTGCGTGATGTGTTGATGCTGCGGTGGTTGAAGCCGATCCGAGTCTCTTTAAAGAATGCGGGCGCGGTGTTGGCCGCGATTTTGATGCACTCAAACTGACGTCGCGGGCTGGTAGACGCTGTGACAGCAAGTCTATTCACAATGAAAGACCCTATTATCATTGAGCGACTGAACTGCACTCGTGAGTCTCAAGCACAGGAGGGTTGATTTGGCTCGTACCTACTCGCCTTGATAGATTAGAACTGAAATTTTTCAGCTACAACGCGTTAGGCTGAAAAATTATTTCACGCCTCGCGTTCTTTTTTTTTTACTAATATTAAAGTCATCCGATGGACACAGTAAATGCTCCAAATATATCTTTAGTTGTCGTGTCGAGTCATACGATATGTAAATTGTAGTACAGATGTGAGTGTTAGCTCTGGACGCGTTTCTCCAGTGAGTCCAGCTTTCTTTCGAGACTTCCGAGCGTTCTATTGATCTCCTTGTCTGTGCGCTCAAGCTCAGAGCGCGCTTCCTTCAGCTTCTTGGTGAGACTTTCCGAGATCTCGGATATGGACACCAACGGCTGCTGCGGTGGAGTTGCTGGAGTGGCGATGTCGGTGCTGGGGATGGTTTCCTGAGTTGGCACTTGCTTGTCGTGCGGGACGTTTAGCGACAGCACCGAGTCGTCGGACACAGGAGTTCCTGGCTGGTCTTGTGCTGGTTTCTTTTGACCGTTGCGGCCGGTGTTATCTGACATTCTGTTGGTGGGCAATTGTGACAGTTCTTGACGAAGACATTGATTTCAAGAAATATTTGATTTTAAAACGCTATTTTTTTTTTACTTTCGCTTCAGGTTTTTTTTTTTTTTCCTTGATAAAAACAGACACTTTACTTCCTTGGTTAGGTTTTTTACGCCATATAGAAGACCAACGCTGTCCGAGAAAATGCCCGTGCGGAAGTCTAAGAACCAGCTCAGGCGTGAGAAGGCCAAACTCAAGAAACAGCAGACGTCCGAACCGCCCGTCAAAGACCCAAATGACGCAAAGTCTCCGCCTGTAGAAGATCCAGAAGAGTCCACAGTGCCTGTGGAAGTTATCGTTGAAGACGAACTTCCATCGGTGCTCACTGAAAATCCACAATTCGCTGAGTTTGAGCGAATTCTCAAGAAGTTTCAACCGAAAGAGGCAAAACAAAAAGACACAGCCTTGGAGAATCAAGAGGAATTAGTTTCAGATGACGACAGCTCCAAACAACTCCAGAAACATCAAGACAACTTCTCGCGCGAGGGAACAGAAGATTACGAGGGATACGAGGATGATGAAACGAACGGAAACGCCAAAATGACAAAAAGACAGTTCAAAAAAAAATACAAGATCCCACTGGCGATCCTCAAAGCAGAGTCGTCAAATCCTGAATCCGTCGACTGGGCCGATGCAGATTCACCGGATCCGCGGCTACTAATATATCTCAAGTCACTGCCGAATGTAGTGTCTGTTCCAAAACACTGGACATCAAACAAGGGTTTTTTGGCCAACAAGAGGGGATTTGAGAAGCTGCCGTTTGAGCTACCCAAGTTCATCATGGACACCGGAATTCTGGAGATGAGAAACGTCAGCGAGGAAGATGATTCTACGCTAAAGCAGAGGATGCGGGAGAGAGTGCAGCCCAAGATGGGTCAGCTCGACATCGATTTCATGAAACTGCATAATGCGTTCTTCAAGTTCCAGACAAAACCCAGTTTGCTAGGATTTGGCGAAGTGTACTACGAGGGAATGGAGAATACGGAGCAGCTCAACAGCTTCAACGTTGCTGGGATCCGTCCCGGTGTGCTGAGCAAAGAGCTGCGGCTGGCACTGGGTATGAGCGAGTCTCGGTCGAGCTTGCCTCCGTGGTTCGAGCGATTCAAAAGACTGGGACCGCCGCCCAGATATCCGCACATGAGGATCCATGACGATGGTTCGGTGACTTTCAAGCACGACGAACGCCGGGTCGTGAACGTGGGAGAGCCTGTTGAGCAGACGCAATGGGGAAAGCTGGAGTCGGAGTCGGAGGCTGAAGATGAGGAGAGCGAGGACGAGGACGAAGATAAAGAGGAGCAGAGCGACGCGGGAGACTATGTTCCTGTGGAGAACGATGTGGTGATCGAGTCGATCGGGGAGGAGATGGTATCTGAACAGCATGTGGACAGCAGCAAGGACAATGAGGAGCAGAGACCGTTATACACTGTGCTGAAGGAGAAGAAAGGCGGTTCCGAGCAAAGCATCTACGGGTCCGAGACGCTGGCGTATGAAATCGACTCCAGTAAACGTGGAGCGGACGAGATGGGCACAAGTATACCACGCGAGCCAAAGAGAGTCAAGACACAGAAGGAGGAAAAGTTCAGATTTTGACGCCGATCGTCGCGTCGCCTTTGTGCGGGTACAATGTATAATTAAATTTTTGTTTTTAGTGCGCAAAATTTTAACAAGAAAATTGATTAGTACTTAGTGTTGTAGGGCTGATGAGTAGGTGGTGAATATTGAAGATGGGGACTAAGCGATCGCGGAGTGAGAAATCAGAGAAGAAGTCAAAAACAAAAAAGCGCATGAAGAACACGGTCGAGTCAGAGGACAAGGCAGTGTCGCTGACGGTTGCCGAAGCTCTGAGTCTTGAGTATGCCATCACACAGCTTCAGCAGGCGATCCAGAAAATCGTGGCGGACTCGCCAAATGTGGAGCAGCTTGCGAAAATTATTCGTGGGCTTGCGATTGAGGACGAGCAGTCGGAAACACTCACGCTGCTGGTCACGCTCGCCAGAAACAAAAAGGTGCAACTTTCTGCTAGTCTCAAGTCTCTGCACCAGCAAGGTAAACTCAAGTTATTCGACCAGATTGCGAATTTTGACGACAGCCAGAAGTTGGACAACGTGGAAGACGTTCAATTGAAGTTTGCTGCGAGTAAGAAGGACAAGACAAAGAAACTTTCGAAGCAGGCTGACGGAGGCACGTATCCGCCGGAACTGCCTGTGATCAATGATGCCACATTGGAGGCGCGTGCATTCATGCACCGCTCTGCAATCAACAACGTTAAACACTTGAGCAAAAAAGACACCGTGCACTCCAACAACGAGCGACTGGAATTCCTTGGAGACTCGGTCATCAACACCTGTGTGACACAGCTGCTGTTCAAAGAGTTCCCCAACGCGAACGAGGGGGAGCTTTCGGTGATGCGCGCGCAGCTCGTGAGCAACAACACTTTAGCAGAGTTTTCGCATTTATACGGCTTCCACGAGCGTTTGATTTCTAATTTTGTTAAGGATAAGAACTTCATCAGCGGGAAACAAAAGATATACTCAGATGTTTTTGAGGCATATGTTGGTGGGCTGTACATCGACTCTGATTTCTCCAACTTTGCCGAATTGAAGAACTGGATTGGCGAGCTCATCCGTCCGAAGCTGGTCGAGCTCCGCAAGACACTGGCCACTGGGGAGCCTGATATGAACGCTAAGGGAGATCTGTATGCTCTGGTTGGCTCAGCTGCAAAACCTCCCCGCTATGTGACGATCCAGATCGGAGACGGCCAGAAAGTTCCGTTTGTGGTGCGTTGTATGATGGACGACGACGTCCTAGGAGAAGGTGAAGGCGTGAGTGCGAAAGACGCCGGCTCCAGAGCAGCCATGTCTGCTCTCGAAAATAGAGAAATGATCAAAAAATACAGTGATCTCAGGTGTATAACACCCAAAGAACAATCGGTTGTCTCTGATAAGCGGACGGTGAGTAAGCCGGAGGCAGCCGCTCCAGCGGACAAAGAAGACTCGCCTTTCACGAATAAAGAAACATACACAATCGGTTCTGATGAGAAACTTCCGGTAGAGGTTTCTGGAATTGAAGAAGACAAAGTTGACCAATTTGCTACAGGAAAACTTTACGCATTTTTGTCTAAACAAAAGGTGATACCAACGTACAACATTTCAGATGTGGCCGGTGAGGTGTTTGAGGCTGTTTTGGTGATCAATGACCAACCTGTTTGTAAAGCGGTTTGCAAGGGGAAGAAAAAAGCCAGAAACTTATGTGCAGCTTTCCTTTTAGAACACCCCAGTTTGCTGCCCAGATGTTTTGTATTTTGAGTTTATGATATCAGAACGTGAATAAAAAGATAATAAATAATCAGTAATAATAATAATAAATAGATAATAAATAATAAATAGGTGATAAATAAATAAGTATTGGTAACGCGGTGGAACACTCCGTCGCAACAACCCATTCCCCATCATCTAGGCAATTCCCAGGTACAAGTGCGCATTGTCGTCTTGAATCTTTTCGATCTTTGGACCAAAGCTTCCCACACACTGCGCCATTGTTTTCGAGTTTCTCGAAATGACATCTGTGAAGTAGAAGTTCTCGATCGGGTTCTTGAAGTTATAACCTCCAACAGACTCAGTCTTTGCCTTAGTTGCAGCCTCCAGACTCAGGTTGTACACATCATTTGAAACTGCCTCAACAGTATCGTATCTGACTAGATGAGGAGCAATGTTGTTAAGTCTTGCTCTCAGCTCCACAATGTTTTCGTACGGCAGCCCCAATCCAAAGTACTCACTCAGAGCCTTGATTATAGTCCAGTCTTCTCTAGCAGCTTCTGGAGGTCCTGTCGAGGCTCTAGTGAGTTGAGGTCTACCCTCGGTGTTGACATAGGTTGCACTCTTCTCGGTGAATGCTGCTCCTGGGAGGATGACATCCGCCAACGAGGCTCCTAAATCACCGTGGTGGCCCAAGTAAACCACGAACGCGTCGTTAGGGATCGTGCTTGGGTCGATCTCATCTGCTCCAAGCAAAAACACCAGCTTAGGCTTGACAGCAGCAACTTCAGGCGACGAGTTGTAAAAGCCAATGTCGAGAGCACCGACTCTGGCAGCCTCGCGGTGAAGCAGACTGACTCCGCGCCATTCTTCATTGTTGAAGTTCGACTTGCCCTTGACAAACTCAGAAACAATCTTGTGGATGGCCAGAGAATCTTTGTTCTCAAGCACACCCGATCCAATCAGAATCAGGGGTCTGGTGGCGGATTCAAGCTTCAGTCCCAGCTCACCTTTCAAAGCAGTGATCAGGTCGTTGGCGTTCTCTCCCAGATGTTGATAGTTGAACGTGGACTCGAAATTTTCGCCAATGTGGTAAATCTCCAGGTTGGAGTTCAGCCATCTGCTTCTTATCTTGGCATTCAAAACAGCAGCCTCGTGTCTTGGATTCGATCCGATGATGAGAAGTTGGTCAGCCTCCTCGATTCCCTCAATGGTCGCATTGAAGATGTAGTTGGATCTGAAGTCAATCGAAGGAATCGCAGTAATTGGAGCATCCAACGACAAGTTCTCAGAATCCAACCTGTTCACCAAGTCTTTCAAGGCCACCAGGCTTTCCACATCTGCTAGCGCACCTGCAACCGCCTTCACCTCATTCTTGGCCGGCTTCAAAGCGTTGTATTTCTCCACAATGTAGCTCAAAACGTCGTTCCATGTGGCATCTGCAAAGCTGTCGCCAGTCTTAATGAGAGGTTTGGTCAGTCTCTGGACTTTCAACGCGTCATAACTGAATCTGGTCTTATCGCTGATCCATTCCTCGTTGATTTCCTCGTTCAATCTAGGTAGGACCCTCATGATCTCCTGGCCTCTGCTGTCGACTCTAATTGCAGATCCGAGAGCGTCGAGGACGTCGATCGACTCGGTTCTCTTCAGTTCCCAAGGACGGGCTTTGAAGGCATAAGGCTTTGAAGTGAGAGCACCAACCGGACAAAGATCCAAAACGTTACCACTGAGCTCGGAATTAACGTTTCTCTCGACATAGGTACCAATTTGCATGTCATTTCCACGTCCAGCAGTTCCAAACTCCGGCGCACCAGCCACATCGTTCAGGAATCTCACACACCGGGTGCAATGAATACATCTGTTCATAGAGGTCTTAATGAGAGGGCCAATCGCTTTGTTTTCGACAGCTCTCTTTCCCGAGACTTCGTGGAACCGGCCGCGGTCAGAGCCATATCTGAGCGTCTGCTCCTGCAGATCACACTCTCCACCCTGGTCACACACGGGACAGTCCAGAGGATGATTGTACAGCAAAAACTCGGTGATACCTTCTCTGACCTTCTTGACCTTCTCCGAGTTGGTCAAAACAGACATTCCGTTCATCACGGGCATTGCGCACGCAGCAGCCATTTTCGGGGACTTCTCCACCTCAACCAGACACATTCTGCAGTTACCTGCAATTGCCAGTTTCTCGTGGTAACAGTAACGCGGAATGACGACCCCAGCCTTCTCAGCGGCCTGGATGATAGACGACCCCGCTTCAATAGACACGGGAATTCCGTCAATCTTCACATCCACGTCTTTCAAAAGGCTTGGAAATGTCGCAAATCCACGCAACAAACGCCCTGTCATTCGACTACCGCTAGCAGCAGCCTTTGATTTCACCGTGTTCAACATAACTGTCTGTAATGATCCTGCTGTACTATCTCTCTATAATTGAAAACAAAACGATTCCGTTGCTCAAAGCTATTATGTCTATTCAAAACACAGCCCTCTTCCTCTAGAACTTACTCCTGGCCTGTTTCGCGCCGCTTCCTAGCTAAATCCTGTTGCACAATCGCTCCAACTATCAATAGTACACTCTGACAAATAAGAGACGAGTAAAAGACAAGAAATGCTCTTTTTCTAAACTGGCAAAAAAAGGCACCACACCAAAAAAGATATGGTTAAGCAGCACGCGCACAAAATCGACTAAAAAAACTACTATCAAGCGACGCGTCGAAAAACACACCTTTATACTGTACATTTGGTATACAAACTTAAGACTTGGCCTTCTTCCGTCTAGATGCCGCATCCTCCTCCTCTTCCTCATCATCGTCATCAGACGAGATAGCCGTCACAACCCGCTTTCTAGCCCCGTTCTTCACACCCCCGTTCTCATTGTTCTCCTCCAAGTTCTCAATCTTGGGCTCGACAGACTCCTGACGACTGTCTGTCTCGCTGGTCGGACCTTGTCCTTCTCCTTTACGCACAATCTTCCGCTTGAAAGCGTCGGGTCCCTCCACCTCTCTTGTAATCGCAAGCAACAACGTCCCCACACGTCTGCTCAGTTCGTTGCTGTTCCGTGACTTGAAGTAAAAAGCACAGCGAAACTCGTTCTCCTTCGCAATGTCAGCTTTGATCAGACTATAAAGGTCCTTGTTGTTCAGCCCATACTCGTTAACCTTGATCAACAAGTAACGGTCCTCGACTTCGGTGTAAAGTCTCTTGGAGTTGTTTGGGGGGTATTGAATGGTCAGTTGTTGCAGAGGGGCTTCAAACTGCTTTATTTTGTCAGCCAAGATCTCCTGTTGGAGTAAAACTTTTTGAAGCTTCTTCTCTCCCTGTCTAATTTGATTGATGTATCTCTCATGACCTTCAATCTCTTGGTACCGTTTCCAAAAGGCCTCGCTGTACGCTCTGACGTCATCCAAAGACTTAGTCTTGAGATCCCGTGCAATTGCTGCATAGTCTGTAGATCCGTGACGAACACAACTATGGATGAATGCAAGAAAATCTCGCTTGTTCCAGTTTCCGAAACCTTGTTTCAAGTATTGTTCCTTCAGCTCTAACTCTTCTGGTGTCAATTCGGTAGAGGCTTCAATCTTTTCCTGCTCCTGAGCCTGCTTCTTTTTATGAACTTCCTGTCTGCTTTTCCTTTTGACTTTTTCCTCGTCATCAGAGGCAAGGAACTCGTCATCACTCTCGCCATCATTTTCCAGAGGGACAACGTATCCAATTTTCTTTTTAAAAGCCAGTTGTTCCCTTTCTAAGAGCTCCGATAAACCAGGTGGATATAAGTGGAAATCCTGGATGTGATACTGCTTTGGAGCTTTGGGATGCACAGATCTCGGAACGGGGGAAGACTTCATACCTTGCATCACGTCCTTATAATAGTTGTCGACCGAATATTGATGCTCTTTCCTCTGCCTTTTTGTTGGATTGAGCCAGACATTGAATTTTGAGCTATCTTTTTTGGCGAAGTTCTCTCCATTCCATTCATACGCAGACGAATCCGAGGTGAAATTCTGCAAATCATCCAAACCCAGCTTGGCATATTTACCGTTCAAATGCTCCGTTTTTTCGCGTCCTTTATTCAAAATCGCATCAATGTCGGTATCCAGATCAGCATTGCTCGCTTGGTTGTTGAAGACGTCCTGTGCACCGTGTTGAATCATTCCAAGAAGATCGTCTTTGGAGTTTCCAATGGTGGTGTTCGCGGCCTTGTTGTTTGTGCGACCTTGCTGAATCACAAGCTGATCAAGTCTTAATTTTTGTGCAGCTCTCTCCAAAACTTTCTCCTCAATTGCATTTTCAGTGACAAAGCGGTAAACTTTCACCTGCTTCTTTTGTCCAATTCTGTGCGCGCGATCCATAGCTTGCAAATCTGCTTGTGGATTCCAGTCGGAATCGTATAAAATGACCGCGTCAGCAGTGGTCAAGTTGATACCCAAGCCACCCGCTCTGGTTGTCAACAGGAAAACAAATTTATCAGAGTCTGGACGGTTGTAATCGTCAATAGCCTGAACACGGTCCTCATGAGCGGTGGATCCATCAATTCTAGAATATTCATATCCTCTGAAGTAGCAGTAATCCTCCAGAATATCCAACAATCTGCTCATTTGAGAGAAAATCAAAGCTCTGGAACCCTGCTGTTTCAACTTCTTCAACAGCTTATCCAGAACAATCATCTTACCAGAGTTGTAAACCAAGTGCTCGTCAGTGGTATAGGGAGGACCGGGTTCCGCTCCTTCGAACAGATACGGATGGTTGCAACACTTTCTGAGTTGCATCACAATGTTCAAAAGCCTCGTCTTTCCCTCTCTTTTGCCCACCACGCCGTTAACAGCGTCAATGTCCTTTTCAAGTAGGTTTCTATACCACTTGACTTGCATGTCGGTCATTCCAACATAGACGTTGGTTTCGATCTTCGGGAGAAGCGATTTTTCGACATCCGACTTGACTCTACGCAGAAGGAATGGAGAGAGAACTTTGTGCAACTTTTTGACGACTTGATCCTGGTCTTCTTCGCCTTGGTTGTCAAACCACTCATTGAAAACTTCATCATCACCGAAAACGTCCGGCAAAATAAAATTGAGCAAAGCCCAAAGCTCATGAAGATTGTTCTGGAGAGGTGTACCGGTAATGAGGAGCCGTTGTTTTGAGTAGAACACACGAATGATCTGGGACAAAGCACTCTCCTCGTTTTTGATTCTGTGGGCTTCATCAATCACGATGTACTCCCACCGAACTTTCCCGAGTTTAGCCTTCTCCCTAATCACCATCTCGAAGGAGGTGATGCAAACGTCAAAGTCTGCCTCCATCAGCCTGTCGCGTATGATTTCTGCTCTTTCTTCCTTGTTTCCTTGCAAAACCAACACGTTCACATCTGGAGTCCATTTGGCAAACTCTCTTCTCCAGTTGTCCAGCGTGGACTTTGGAACAATAACAATAAACGGACCATCGACTCCCTTGAAGTATCTAAGGAAACCTAGAAAGGATATGGTTTGGAGAGTCTTTCCAAGTCCCATTTCATCTGCGAGGATACCAGAAAGACGCTTTTCGTACAGCGATATGAGCCAGTTGAGTCCTTGAATTTGATAGTCTCTCAGTTTGCCGTGAACGTAGCTGGGAGACTCTGTAAGGACTGTGGTTTCCTCTTCAAACTCCTCGTCGTGCATGAGCTCGGCGTCTTCCTCTTTCTCAGACTTTCTTCTGCGGCCGCCCGTAGTCTTTTTTGTTGGTTTTCCGGTGGCTTTCTGCTGGTCAATCTGTCTAATGAGGTTCATGAGCTTCTTATCTTTGGACGCGTTGATGTCAATGAAGTGTCTAAAGAGGTGTGTGAGTCCAAGCAGATATTTGAATCTCTTCGTGGAATCCTCGACATCTTTGAGTCGTTCTGCTTTGGCGTCCGTTTCGAGGAAAAACCTCTTTTTTCTCTCCTCTTTTGTCTCGTTTTTGGCAATTTTGGCTGCCGAAGTCTAGTTGCAAAGGTTAGTTTGTGCTGCGTGAGGTCACTAGCAAGCGCATTTGTCCCGCACTGATTTGCATTTTGTACTTACCATTGTAGAGGTTACTGAATGGGGCGCGTAAATCTTGGTTACAGTGACTTTCTTCCGGTGGCAAATATGGTATTTTGGAAGGGGATGTTGTGCTGTTAAGAGAATCGCTCAAATTGATGCGAAATGTATACGGTTCACGCGTGTTGGAAACAGTTGTTGATCCCGAAGTATACTATGTTCACTGTCGCGTTGGTTGCAGGGAAGAGTCAATGAAAGTGGCGTTTTTGTGCTGTTTCGGCTGGTATGTTTTGCTGGCCGCCGAGAGTGGGACGAAAAAAAGATCAAGTTTTGTCAAGTTGAAGGAGAGAGAGAAAAAAAATACAAGAGGAAAAAGTGTAGTGTGGAAAAAAAAAACTCCCCCCAACTGGAGATAAGACACTGCTACTTACTGAGCTTTCCCTCTCCATTGCCACAGGCGGCTGTCAATTTGTGCCGGGACATGCCTAGGACCCCGTCAGAGGAACAGCTCGCGTTCCATTTTGCAGTGTACGCAGAAACGCGTAAGATCCCCTTTGGAAAGGCCACCTCCTACGGCCACATTGCTCGCCTCATCTATCGGCCGCAGAACGCCCGCCAGGTGGGAATGTCACTCAAAAACCTCGGAGCGTACGTGTCGTACTTTGAACAGTTTAATTTGGAGACTGTGCCCTGGTGGCGCGTAGTGAACTCGCGGGGTATCATCTCCAAACGGGGTCGCTCCGATGCTGTTGAACAGCAGGCTGAACTGTTGCGGCAGGAGGGAGTAATCGTTGATTTCCGGGGGAACGAGCACTGTGTTGATTTGAGTGAGTTTGGTTGGTTTCCAGAGGTGGAGGGAGATGACGACTCACTAGCGTCGAGCGATGCAAATAGCGACTAGAAAAGCAACTTTGAGATGCGAAACTAGCCGTGAACGTGTCATGAAGCCGGAGCAAGCGAGTTCAACAGTTCTACATGGTATCTTTACCACCCTAAAAGAAATTATGCATTTCTCCCGAAAACTACTCATTCTACCACCTAATGCCTCGCTCCGCTCGTCATTGAGACATTTCGAAATTAAATCAAGTAATATTATATTCCTCTCATTTCATGAAAGGTGATAGCTCATCAACTCACTATTTACAAACCCCCCACATTCACCCTTTCTCCGCTCCCTCTATATGAGCTTCCGCTCCCACTTCCACTCACGCTTCGACGGCCCTTCCTGTTTGCCGATCCCTCCACGCTCTCTCGCCGGTCAAACGACTTCTTCCGGTTATTCTGCCCGGCCTTGCCGCGCTTCGCCTTCCCCTTGGGCTTATTTTCGGCCTCACGCAGCTCACGCTGGACACGAGCACTCTCCTCGGCCCACCACTCTTCAAACCGCTCCTCCGTTTGAACCTCCTCAAACGATTTCACCACCTCGTTGTTCTGTGCATCCTGTAGCATCCGCTGCTCCAATAAAACACTTTCGAATGATGGAGCAGCCACGGGAGCAACTGGAGGCGCAGCGTATCCAATCGGTGGATTCGCAGCGTCCTCAGCCACAGAGGATCCCCAGACAGCACCGCTCGAGCTGTTCCATGGAGCCGTTGTCGCAGTAGTGGCTGCGGCCGTTGGCTTTGTCTGCTTCTCCCGCTCCCGCTGCTTGCGCTCCCGCTGCGACAGACGGGGCATCGCCGTCGTGCTGGCCTTGACAATTCCCGCTTCCGCTTGGACTCTTAAAGAGCTCAATGATTCAGACAGATCAGGAAGTTGCGCGGACGGAGGCGGTGTAGTTTGACGCGTTGATGCAGAATTTGACCGGCTCGCACTCGCAGACGGACTCACAGACCCAGACAGCACGCGCGAGCCTTTCCGAACCACAATAAACTCTCCTTCAGTTTCGTCATCGTCGAGAAGAGCACTCTCGTTGCTGCTGCTGCTGCCCTCCAAAGGTCTGCTGAACGGCCGTGGAAGCACTTTCGACAACGACCGCGGCTTCTCCACAGCTCCGGGAACATTCAGCTTGCTCTCGTCGACACGTCTCGCCGACGAGCGCCGGCGTCGCGATTTGTCCTGACGAACAGGGTCCTCGAAGCTGCTCAGTGGCGGCCGCATCACGTCCCACAACAGCGGGTGGATGAACTGGCCGTTGAATCGGTCAATGTCGCGGACAAAGTCGCGCAGCAGCGTCTGGGAATTTTGCTCAACAAAGTGTTTCCGGTTGACAGCCTCCGGCTCGAAATACTTCAGCCCTCCAAACCACTTGAGCCCGCTGTCCAGCACTGTTAGAAGCTCATCGTCAGAACGCAGCTCGCTCAAAAGCTCGCCAAACGAGCTGTCCAGCAGCAAAACGTCCAAGTTGTAGTGGACAAACCACAGACAATTCTTGAATAGCTTTTCGGCTCGGTTGTTGTGTGCGTGCAGAAGAAGCAGCTGGATGTTGTCCAAATTGACAAAGTCCTTCAAGTACAACTGGCAAACATCAGAAAGCTCGTCCAACATCAGCTGCTCGGCAAACTCCATCACGTCCAGGGTAAAGTTCACAAACGACGGAATGTCTTCGATGTCAGAAACCTCGTCAAACAGGTTCGCATACTCCACACCAAACAGGAACCGCAGAACCACCTCGAATACGTCTTTTGAAACGTCTGGAAACGACGCCTCGGTCCCCAGCCACCGCTGCGAGTAGAGTGTCTCAAAGTAGACACTTCTAGCCACCAAGAACGGCTTGAAAGTGTTCAACGAACCGTTGCTCAGCACCAGACTCGTTTCGCCGTTAGCACAAACCAGCACACTCAGGTCACGACGCAGGTCCTGCTCACACTGCACGCGTCCCAAGGGGGTCACAATCCCAATCGTGCGGGCCAAACTCTCGAATGCCACCTTGGTGCGCTGAATCTCGCGCGGAACGTGGCCGAGGGGGAACTCACACCAAATGTCCAGCAGCCTATCGCTGTACAAAAAGTGTACCGCAATAAGAACGGCTCTAAGAGTCACATCACCGCTGATGGTGAGCCTGTCAGCCTCGTTCCCTACGACAATCCCATCTCTCTCAAGAACGGCGCCAGAGAACAGCACTTTTTGCAGCTGTTTCGACCTTGACAACACCTCTCTATGCACGCCAAACTCGAAAACAGTCCCTGTGCCAGCGTCGCGCACCACTACGGTGTGGTTGTAAAACTTTTGGAACCCAAGGTTCCTCAACGTGAGCCAGTACTCGAGGTCCTCAGAGATCGCAAGCTCCTTGATCTGCGGGTCCTCCTCGACGGAAAGCAGCGAGTCACCATCGTCCGGACCCGGAGACTCCTTGCACCACCGTCGCCGAACGTTGTACTGGAGTCGATCATCCTTGCTGAGCCGCGGGTCACACAAATCCTCCTCCAGATTCACCTCGAAAAAGTCTTGGTCCTCTGGAACATGGCGGCTTGCGGTCCGGTGCACAAAATCCGCCCGGAAACTGTTCTCCTTTGCAACGGACGCCTCGTCCGCCGCAGACACCATAAGTCGTTCCTGCAAACCGCGATCGCTGTGAACTTCGTGCAAAGGCGACAGTCTGGTGAAGTCGCGCAGGACAGACGACTTGGCCTGTCGGTGCGGAATCATGTCAACGTCGTCGCGCACAAAGGCACAGCGAGCAAAAAGTGGGTCCGTTACCACCTTCACCACCTTGTTGAGCTTGGCGATCTTGGTGAACTTGAAGTTTCTCGAGACCATTCCGTGCGATGAGGCCGAGTGTTTCGCCACAGACCTTTTCGTGCGTCGATACACAGATCCATCGCGCACGCTAATGATGATGGAACCGTCGTTACTCATGTCCACGTCAGTACAGCGTAAGTGCTGTTTGGACGCTTTCCATGCGGTAGAAAAGCGCACGCCGCGCTGGAACACCACGTTGTCGGTGCTGTGGGTGTCAATTGCCAGCTGCATAACGTCGCCATTGTCGAGCAGAAGCAGCACAAGGCTGCTGCTTTTCTGCGTGATGACGCGCACCACAGAGCGTTTCTGTGAAAGCACCCGGGGCTTGAACGCGTGGAAGCTGCGCTCGTCAATCTTTCCCAACAGCGGCGGAATCACACGCGAGTGGAACCCATTCAGGTAGAAGTGGAGCTCATCTGCAGCTGTCAGCACGAGTGTAAACGCGTCGGTCGCAGTAACGCTCCGGATGTCGCCGTATTTGAACGCGAGCTTTTTTGGAGTCGCCTGCACAAAGCCTGCGCCGACTTTGCTCGAGCTTTTGCCCGGCTCTGCCGCCGGCATAAACCCGAACTGACCAATGTTCAGCCCCCACACAAAGATCTCGTTCCTCGTGTACACCAGCGAGCAGAACTTGGAGCAGCTCACTCCCAGCAGCCGGGACCCGAGCTGGCGCCGAAGATCGTTCGACACCACCAGTTTCGGCACCGCACAAACGGGTTCAAGCTGGTGCGCCTGAACTTTGACCGGGTATCCAAGCTGGCCGTACGAGTTGGAGCCCCAAGTGTAGACCTGGCCGTTTGCAGTGAGGCAGACCGAATGGTCGTCGCTCACGTCAACTTCGAGAACTTTCATCTCGCTGAACGCCGGGACTGCCACAAATAAGTCCTGCGGGTTCCCGTGGCCCAGTCCTAGTCGGCCCCGTGTCCCAAGTCCAGAGACGAAAATGTTGCCGAGTGGTTCGCACGTTAGCGCCACACTGTGGTTCTTAGACATCTTCACGTCCCGAACGCGCGGGAGTGAGATCCGCTCGCTTAGAACCGTATAGTAACTGCGATCGCCGTAGTGAAGCTTCAGACGCTTCATGTCCACTTTGTTCAAATGCTCTGTGGAATCAGCCATGCTCTTGACGAATCCCGAGAAAATGAGTTCAGATCCGCCCCTGTTGGGATCAAACCAACCCTCAGGCAGCGTCCGAGACTCAAAGAACTGTTTGTCCTCGGGAAACCGTTTCTCAAGATTGATTTCGCTAGACATGGGACCACGATCGCGTCTCTTTCTCCTCGATTTCTTCCGTTTCCCCTCCGGCTCGACCTCTCCAATGCTCTCGGGGATCCATTTCAGCTTCCAGATGTCTAGATCGCTGCTCAAAATGTCCAGCGGCGTGAATCCTTCACGGTCTTTGGACTGCATCAGGCTGCTCTTTGCAGAGAGCAGCAGCTGCGCAGTGATGTAATTCTTGTAAAATATAGCATAGTGGAGACAATTCCACAGGTTTTCAGTGTCTGTAATGCAGAGGTTTAAGTTTGGGTTTTTCAGCAGCTTTCTTAACAGGTCGTGGCGGTTGGCCATGCAAACTACATGGATCAATGCCCGGCCGTAAATGTCTCTCTTTTCCAACTCCTCTCTCGATAATGTGGCCAAAGCCTTGACAAATCCCTTGTTAACATGTGTTACCTCGCTTGCAGAGAAAATGGCAGGACAAGGATGGTCTCCTTTCCTTTCGGTGGGCAGGCTGGGGGACGTGAACTGAAGGATGTTAGACGGGGTCATGCTGAGTAAATCGAGGGGAGACCAATACGCACCTTTAAAACATTTTCGGATCTTCCTTTAAGACCGATTTGGGGATATTCACGGGTTTCAAACACAATGGTGATAATTGATAGGTAGCAAAGAACAGACACGCTTCTATGGAGGTTGGATTGGTTTTCAAAGTATGTTAGCTGAAAAGCGAGTTTTTTTTGGTTTTATTTGCTCTGCATTGGTTTTCTGGTGTACAGGTGGGATAATAATTAACGACAACGTGCCCAGTAGGAGGAGGAGGAGAGGAAGCGATATTACTACGTGTAGTGGACGGCATTGAAGCCACAAAAACAAGTGTTTTATCTTGAGAAAACGAGTCTTGTTTGAGATACCTCAATGAGATGTTTTGTGGCTGGTATGCTCAAGGTGTCTTACACTTCTGTGTCCTCCCACTCCTTTCACGTGACTGTGTCTGTGTGATCTCTTTTTTTTTTTTTTTTCAACTACTGAAAAATTCTTCCATCTATCTCACTACACCGTTATGATCCACAGATAACCACACACAGACCCGCCTGACCTCCCTTCACATGTCTCTCTTCCTCAACCAATCACAGCTCTCCTCGCTGGAGGTGAGCGAGGAAAAAATGAGACTCGCAGAAATACACTTCGACGCAATGAACGCAACGCTAGCAACAATGACCAAAGAATGTCGCCAAAAGTGCGTGCCCCACGAGTACGGCGAGCCCGAGCTCAACAAGGGAGAGTCTACATGCACAGACCGCTGCGTGGCGAAGTTCATGCAGGCCAACAAGATCATAGGGTTGTATGCGCAGCAAATCCGGCTGAGCGAGACAGATTTGAGCCATTACGAACACATCAAAGCCAAGTTGAGCAGTAGACAGTGACGAGCTTGGAGGTTGTACATATATATACGAAATGCCTATTAAAGATAATGAGTTACACGCAGAAAGCTGGTGAAAATGAATGTAGTGTTCTATACTTGGTTGGAGCGAGGGTGGTGGAAATCGTCTTCGTCATCTAGGGAGAAACGGTCATCGTCGTCGTTGTCGTTAGCCGTACCGCTCAAATCTTGCATTTCAAGACTGGCGCTGCTGTCGAACGGAGCCACCTCGTCGGCATCCAGGTCCATATCGTCGTAAACGATGAATTCGTCCTCACCGACAAGCGGGTCCTCTGCGTACACATCGTGGAATGTGAGATGGTCGTAGGACCATCTGCAGAACTTGTCACACACGGTGAGTTTTCCAGTGACCTTGGCTGTGTAAAAGCTTGCAATGGCGAGTCCGCAGCCAAACGTGAGGTCAAAGAAGTAATGGTGGGTGAGATACATGGTGCTAAACCAAAGCCAGCACACGTAGAGACACCACAGAGGAGTGAACTTTGGGAACAGGTAACAGAGCCAGAGCGCATCGAGTGAAGAGCAGGCCGAATGTAGCGAAGGCAGGGCTCCAAAGATGAGGGGCGAGTTCGTGAACGCGGTGGTGTACATGTCAATGCCAAAGATCTTGTCGATTCTTGCCAGGCCGCCCGGACTGCCTTTCATGTCATAGTTGGCCTTTTCAAGGCCGTGGAGCACTTTGTACCAGGGCGGAGCGCACGAGAAGATGAGGTTCTGGATAATAACTCCGGTGAGGTTCATGTAGCCGAACGAGAAGGAAAACACTCTAAGAGTTGTTGGTGGAGCAAACAAAAACAGTAGTGCTGCCACGATGAACGGAAGCGAGAAGTGCACGATTCCGTACGGGATCCAGGCAATGATATCCAGTGGTGTAGAGGTGTATGCGGCAAGTAGCTCGGACAGGTTGTCGCCGTAAAGGATGGTTTCCATTGCCGGAAGGACACGCACGGTGATGGGCGGTCTAATGCTGCGTGGGATGTTTCTAGAGGAGAAGAAGAGGAAGACCCATGCGAGCACTGGGAGCCCGTAGTTGAAGAACTGCGACGTGAGAGGCACGAGTAGCAGCAGCAGCAGCACCGACGTGAGGAGCACCTTGACGTGGAGCGGCACTGGAATTATGGACAGCACAAACGTGAAGACGCAGAAAACCAGAGTGTAGTGGAGTCCCAGGACCCACCCGACGCGGGCATTTCTGATCTTGGCCAGCGTGACGAGGGGGTTGAGCTGGAATGTGAGCCGGGGCAGCTCGTTTCCGCGTTGCCGGGACCCGCGGTACTCATCCAGCAGTTTTCTGGGCACGTTCACCAGCATTGGAGGGAGGGATGGGTGTGTGGTGATGGGTGAAAAGGGGTAGCGATGGCAGGATTTAAACAAGAGGAAAACGGTGACGTTATTCGCTGTTAAAACATTTTCGAGGTCGATCGTCCCTCGGAACGTATCGGGGAGCCCTTAAAAAGTGAGTGTTTTTTTTTTTTTGAGAGAAAAAAATCTCTGGGATCTCTTTTTGCGACGCAGTCGACGCGTCGATTCTAATGGCGTGACACTCGCGACAATGGATATCGGATATCAAGGAAATTTATGAGTAAGATAAAAAGGGTCACCAGAACCACAGATAAACGAGTAGCTTCTGTAACTACAGCTCAACAAAGACTGCAAAATGAACCTTGATTTCAAACAAGAAGGGCCAGAAGACCCAATTATATGTATGTGTGTTGTGTTGAGAATTTTACGGACGTTACTAACAGAAATCAGTTGCTCCTAAAACATACCAGTATGACAAGTCAAAGCTGACTGATGCCGACATTGTCGCGGATCCAATTGAATTGTTCACGAAATGGTTTGAAATTGCTACATCCGAATCAACGGATCCAATTCCTGAGGCGACGGTTCTATCTACGGCCCAGCTGCCGTCTGGCAGAGTGTCGTCAAGAGTGGTTCTTTTCAAAGAGCTGGATCACCGGGGATTCATCGTATACTCCAACTTCGACACCTCTAAGAAGAACAGAGACGTGCGCAGCAACCAGTTTGCGTCACTGAACTTTTTCTGGAAGGACCTGCAGCGGCAGGTGCGTGTGGAGGGTGTGGTGGAGTTTGTCGATTACGAGACATCGTCGCGGTACTTCAAGACGAGGCCTCGCGGATCCAAGATTGGAGCGCATGCGTCGCCGCAATCGACGGTTCTCTCGGGTACAGAGGAGCTGGACGAGCGGATTGCAGCAGTGGAAGCGAAGTTTAGCGACTACAAGGACGATGAGATCCCGTGCCCGGAGAAGTGGGGCGGTTTGCGCATCGTTCCGTTGGAGATTGAGTTTTGGCAGGGACGGAAAAGCCGGTTGCACGATCGTTACACGTACAGGCGGGAGAAGGAGGGAGACAAATGGGAAGTGGTTAGATTGGCTCCGTGATTGGGGAGCAACAGCGCAGAATCAGTGTATAAAACAGTTGATACCAACAGTAATCAATGTGCGCGATAAATACTCAGTTACACTCGCTTTGGTGGCCATCTGGAGGCTTTTTTTCCAAGATCAAAGTCTGTAAATCTCATTTCGAGTAACTATCTATAGTTCAAACGCGAACTCTACAACTTGTTGGCGACAGTGGCAAACTCCTCACCCTGGATACGGGCAATCTTCTTCTCAAGCTCGGAAGGCTGTCTGGAACCGTCTGGACCAGCAATGGTTCCGGCACCCCATGGCGAACCACCGTGGATCTCGGACAAATCGGTGAGCTCGGCGAAAGCCTTGGCGTAACCCAATGGAACGTAGATCAAACCGTGGTGAGCCAGGGTAGAAAGAGCGTTGACAGCAGTAGTCTCGTTACCTCCACCGGTACCGGTAGAGACGAAAATACCAGCTGGCTTGTGGTAGAGAGCACCAGAGGCCCACAGACCACCGGTGGCGTCGATGAAGCTCTTGAATTGAGCTGGGAAGTTACCGAATCTAGTTGGGATACCGAAAAGGAAACCGTCAAACTCCTTGAGGCCCTCAACGGTGGCGATCTCGAACTCTGGCTTGGCTGGAGCGTGCAGAGCAGTCAAAGTGGCCTCGTCAAGAGTCTCTGGAACCTGCAGAATGGTGACGGAGGCACCGGTGCTCTCGACACCCTTAGCGACTTCCTTGGCCAGGGTGGCAATGTGGTGGTAGAGCGAGTAGACGATGATAGCGATTTTCTTAGCCATTGTGTGTGTGTAATTGTATGTTGGAGTATTTCAGAGCTGCTGCTGTCTCAACTCTGGAAAATGCGACTTGACTATTTATACTTTTCCACTTGGAATACCGCCAACCAGGCTGACTAAATTTGGCCCACTTAGTGAACTCTTACTCAGCACCCACATGTCCCGAGAAGGACTTCGAGAAAAAAACTATTGTTATCGCTGTGGCTGAATCGCGTTTCAACAATGCCAGGCGCGCACAGACGGCAAATTGTTAGTAAAAGTTGACTAAAAGTGGTCTTTTTCCGTAATGTGCTGACGTCAGCAAGCCTCGCTCGGGCCCCAGTAGTTTCACTCCAGCAGCAACAGCCGTCGGTCGGTGGCTGCAGGGTTCACGCAACGACACAGGGCGTTTGCACGAAAACCCATTGGACCCGTCTTGCTTAAAAGTTGCCGTCGTCTGCTCTCCAGTACACATTCTGTTGTCCGTCAATCAAACCAACTCTCCATCATGGCAAAATTTGCAGTATGTATTGCACACCCTGTGCTGCCGGCACAAACATTACTAACATCTCAATCAGGTCATAACCTACTCCACCTACGGTCACATCACCCAGCTCGCCCAAGAGATCGTTCAGGGTATCGAGAGCACCGGCTCCACGGCTGACCTCTTCAGAGTCCCAGAGACTCTTACCAAGGACGTTCTCGAGCTCATCCATGCGCCTGAGAAGCCTGAATCCATCTCTGAAATCACCCCAGACAAGCTCACAGAGTACGACGGGTTCCTTCTTGGTTTCCCAACCAGATTTGGCTCGGTTCCGGCCCAGATTAGTGCCTTCTTTGATGCCACCGGTGGTCTGTGGGCCTCTGGTGCTCTCTACCAAAAGCCAGCTGGTATTTTCGTTTCCACCGGTACCGGTGGAGGTAACGAGATGACCATCAGAAACACCCTCAGTTTCCTGGCTCACCACGGTTTGATCTACGTGCCGCTTGGTTACGGTAAGGCCTTTGCCGAGCTCACTGACCTGTCCGAGGTTCACGGTGGTTCTCCATGGGGAGCCACCACCATCGCTGGCCCAGACGGTTCCAGACAGCCTTCTGAGCTCGAATTGAAGATTGCCCGTATCCAGGGTGAGGAGTTCGCCACCATTGCTTCTAAAATTGTTGCTCCAGCTGCCGAAGCTCAGCCAGAGACGAAGGCCGAGGCCGTTGCTGAGGAGAAGAAGACTGCAGCCACCGAGGCTGCTCCAGTCGAAACCTCTGCGGCCCCAGCTGCGGCTCCAGCTGCGACGACTGAGAAGAGCGGATGTTGTGTTGTTATGTAAGCTGGTTGCGAGCCGAGGAGCGAGTGAGTTGGTCTTTTTCACCCTCCTGCTCTCCTCCTCTGTCGCTCCTCATTGAGAAGTCGCGAGGTGATATTTTTGTATACAATAAACTGAACTGTAAGCAATAAACGAGTCCAATGTGATTGTACAAACGATCAGCATTCTACTGGAGCCGGCCCCATTTGTCGTTATTTAATATTCGTTAGTGTAATTATAAAAGCACTGCGGCAAGTGCGCTCCACTCGTCGTGAGTTATGCTCGCCCGCTCACCACTATCTTCTTACCCACCCTCCTCACCTTGGCAAACTTCATCAAAAACTTGTCCGTCTTCACTCTTTTTGTGTTGATCCGCTCGATGAACGGCTCAATCTCCTCCAAACTCCACTCCCGCTTCAACTTGAACAGCTCCCGCATCCGTACACTTGGGTCCGTGCTCAGGTCTGTCTCCTCAAAATACCAGATCCGGCCATTCTCCATTATGCATTTGCCTCGCAAAAACTCCAGTTTGATGTCAGGATGGTAATTTGACGGCATGGACAGCTTTAGGTTGATCATAAACTCTTCTATCGTCTCGGTTGGTCCCTGTTTGAGCAGCAAGACACCAAATAAGCGTACTATCTGCGAGTGTTTGAGCGTAATTCGGTTCTCTTCCACACGCTCACTGTATCTTGTCAGCACACACTCCACAATGGGGTCGGGAAACCGGTCGTCGTCCTCCTCCTCTTGTTGCCATTGTCCCACCGTTTCCAGCACCCAACTTCTCTCCAAAGACCCCACACATGCCATAATCTCCATTTCCTTGCCTTCATCCACAAGCCTTGCAATGACAGCCCGTATAATTGTTCCCAGGCACTCGCAAACAAGTTTATCGCTCAAAATGTAACACCTCCCGTCAACTTCCACTAGTTTCAACTTTGGACATTGAGTGAAAAACTCCTCACTTGACACCGCTGAGTTCTGCAAAATCTGAGCCAAACTCTTGCTCTTATTTTCTTCCAACCGACCCAATTGGCTCAATTGGCTCAACTCAGGCACCCCTTCAGTATTGATCGACGGAGCTATGGCAGATACAACCAGCTGATTTTCAAACGAAGCGTAGCCGACCGCCTTTTGTGGGCGTTCACTGGTCTCATCTGTGTCTACAGAGAGCAATAGAACGCTATTTGAGTGGTTTTTCTGCCGGATCTTGAACGTTTGACTATTTGTCACAATCACAGGGTAATCAGTCTTGGTATTGGACTTGAGCTGGAGCTTTTCTGAGTTTTTGATCGCATCGAGCAGTTCAGGTGTGAGCTCCACCAGTCGTAGCAAGCTGGCGGAGCTCGTCGGGTTCAGACCTCCCAGCGTGGTGTACAAGTCCATGGTTAGCGAGCCAGCTTGCAACGTGTGTGACTGACGCGTTGTTTTCTTTTGATAGAATTTTTTTTATTTTTTTTTGCCTTCTTCTAAATTGTACGTATTTTTCGTTTACGCGTTGCAAAGCCGGTGTAGAGATGTAAGGATTGCTCATACATGTAGTTTAAATGTGTGCAAGCAGTATAAATTGACATTTTGCTCTAATCACTAAAACTTTGAAACATCTTTATCACAGTCTAAGGACAGATTCAAGTCAGGAATAGGCGAGTATATAAAGAAAAAGATGAAGAAAAGAGGACAAAAAAAGAGGGAATGATGTGTAATGAAACAGCTGCGTGGACTGCAGTGACCACTTAAGCCTTTCTAGACTTTGGCTTGACAGCCTCTGGGGCTTTTGTCTCGGAGGTAGCCGCAGCTGAAGCAGTAGCAGCCTTCTTGGCAGCAGCCTTGCTGGCGCCCTTTCTATAAACCTGGATGTAGAAGCTGATGAAGAGGAACAAGTAGGAGGTGAGAATCAAGTACCCGTAAGCAGCAGCTTCCTGAGTACCGTAACAGTCGCCCATGGATGGTAGAATATCTTTGAAGTAGTGGAACGCATAGAAGGAGTAGGTGGCAAAATAGACAAACACAAGGTCGACAAGGAACTGGATGATCTGGAAACGAGTGACCCATTCTTTCCACCAAACTCTGATTCCGCTAGCAGCGAGGAAGTAGTACCAGTACATGAGGACATGGACGGCCAAGTTGAGAGAGATTGGGACCCACTCCACAGAAGTGTGGCCCACCAGCTGGGTGTAGCAGAGCAAGCCGGTGGCTCCGTGGTGGTAGGTGTGGAGGAATCTCAAAGGCTTTCTTCTCAGAACCAAGAAGACAGTGTCGATCAGCTCGATGAACTTGGTGAGGTAGTTAAGGTAGTAGAGGGTGACGAGCTTTCTGGTGAAGGCGCCCTCGGAACAAATGGAGTAGAAAAGGCCGTTCAAGTAGACAAGCGGAATGAGCTGCTCAACCAAGACCAGGAACAAGATAAGTGAGATGGAGGTAAGCAGAAAGTTGTGGATCTGGAACAACCAGTTGAGCTTGATTGGCTTGGCGTTCAACTTGGACAGGACAAACTGGCCACCAAAAATCACAATGTAGTACACCACGATGATCGACACGCTTTCCTTGGAGTTGGCCAGGAAGGTGGTTCCTGGAATAAACTCAAAGTCCTCGGCTGGGTATCCTGCCACCTTCTCGAAGAAGTGGCTAAAGATCGGCCAGAGCTGAATTCCAAACGGGTGTGCAATCGTTGGCTCGGAGTAGTGTATGTAAGGAGGAAGCTGGAACGACATGACTGCTGTGCTTGACGTAATGGAAGACACTGGGGCCTTTAGGGGTGGTTGTAGGTTTCAGTTTGTATGTTTTTTTTTTTTGAGGACCCTACCAAGCAATTGGAATTTTTTCAATCTTCGACAGAACAACCACAATTGTCGATCAACCTGGTGCCAAGACCGTGTAGGCGGCGGCGGTGCGTGTTCGTGGGCGCGCGCCCCGCAAGCGGCCACCGGGGAACGGCCGGTAGCCGATTACGGCACCACCGGGGGTGGGCGAGTGGAGTCGAGGGCCGCGAAATTCCGTTTCAGCCCGCGAAAAAAAAAAAAAAATTTCGTGACAACAAAACAACAACACGCTCTGGAGTCGATCGACGCGCGGCGACGGTGCGCCGCTCTTTTTGAATCAACAGCGTAGCGTTTCCCCACTTGCTTTTTTTTTTCTTTTTTATATCCCGCCCCGAGCATCCCGCCGGGCGGTGCAACATGATTTGTGCAACGGCTGAGACATGAGCCGACCGCACAGAAAGAAAAAGTCGCGCTTGCTGCGATCTCGGCTGGCGGCCGCAGGGTGCAGATAGGAGCCACGCGCCCCGCCATACAGGGCCGATTCCAGTCTCATGCATGGAATAACGGCCAGCTAAATCCGAGTGATTTAGTTGGAGAGCAGTGCCTTGAGCAAAGGAGGCTGGAGAATAGTTGGCAACCGTGGAGGAACAGCCCAGAGTTGCAAGGCGAGTAGCTCAAGCGAGGTGCGGCAGAAGTTGGCCATGCAAATTCATCCTCAGCTATTCATCCCCAGCTGGCTACCCCTCGGCAGGCGCGCGACTGTGTCAGCCGGCTGGCACGCCGGCGAGCCATGATCAAGCCGACCGATGGTATCGCATGGGTGCTTCGACGGCCTTGGGCGAAAAAAAAAAAAAACACAATAGCTGCGTATGTGCGGCTTTAACGTACGCACGCGCCAGGTTCTATTGGCGACGGCTCAGTGATTTTTTTTTGAGCCGATTTATTCCCCGGGCGCCGCCTGAGAGCCGTTTGGCTGGGGACGACGCCACGCCGCCCGTTTCCCACCACCTTCCCCGAACGGTTCCGAGCTTCTGCAGTCTGTTCAGCCCTCTGTGGCATGCTGGCTCTATGCACCTTCTGCAGCCGGCTTTAATCACATGAAAGTTTGCGAGATCTATGTCACACAGGCCCACAAGACTATATATATGTCTCCACGGCCGGTGCACGGCTCGCATCACAGTAGCAAGCAATCCAACCGTCCAAAATATCCGTTCGTACACACACTTCCACAGCCGTTTAGATCCGCTTGAATGTCCATTACGTTTGTCTGAATAATCAAATCGGTTTGTTATTACTAAGGAGAAAAAAAAAGGGTTTTTTTTTTTTTCTTCCTCCTCCTATTCTTGCTCGGACAGTTTCTCCGAACCGATCAATTTCTCTAGTCACATACATTAAAAGGCAGAGCCCCCATTTTTTTCATCTTTTGCGATTTATGTCGAGCCAGTTTTCTTCGGATAGCGAGTCGAACATGAACGTGAACCATCATCATCTTCCACTTCTCCCTCCCGCCTCGTCGCTGATTCTTAACGAAAATAGAGTCAATAATGCAGTGGCTCCCACAAATACCCAAACTCCCCAATTCTCTCACATCCTGGAGGCAGGACAGTTAAATGCTGCCGTGTCCGCCTCCACTACTTCCGCTTCTGGTTTCAATGGATCATCAGGCTCCTCTGGTTCTTTGGCCTCCAATGGCTCTTCGGGTTCTTCAGGCTCCATTGCCTCCACTGCCTCCACGGGCTCCACGGGCTCCAATCCATCCAATCCCTCCAACAACTCCAACGCCGGTGTCTCTACACCGGCCAACCAGCATCTTCACAGCGCCGTGTTCCTCCCCCCAATCAACAACTCCTATCATTATTCCGTTCCCGCAGACCACATCGCCAGCCAATACAACTTCGCAAGCCCAACCGCATCAAACCTGCCTCCACTTTTTAGGCTCGTTCTCGACTCTACTCTGCCAGTCACCAATCAATCCGCAACGTCTGCCTCGTCGACTCAGTCTAACCAAACACCGACTTCGTCGGCAGCAGCCGCAGCAGCCGCAGCAGCAGCACAATACACAGCATATCCAACATATAAGATGGCTTCCACATCACAGTCTCCAGCCCCAGCGGTGGGCAGCCCTTCATACCCAACAATGCGCTCAGGAACAGTGTCTATGATCCCAACCTTCAATGGGTATAAACCTGCCACCACAACAACAACATCATCAGGAGACTACCACAGCAGCCCGGATTCTTCCAGAAACAGCTCTTTTGAGTACCAAAAGAGACAGGTTAGAAAAAGAAGAACTTCTACGTCGCCGCAGAGCAGATCGCCGTCTGCGCCCGCATCGCAGCCCCGCAAAAAGAGAGAATGTCCAATTTGTCACAACTTCTTTTCTAACCTCACGACCCACAGAACGATCCACAACAAAGACTCTAAACCCTTCTCTTGTCCTACATGTTCGCGCTCGTTTAAACGGCTCAATGACCTCATCAGACACGAAAAATGTCACCTTTCAAAACTCGGTGAATGGGAATTTCAGTGCCCATTTTACAACCCTTCGGTGACAGACGAGTCGGTTTCTTCACCAACAGACCCAACGGACGAAAAGAAGTTTGACAACTGTCATCACACTGGCTTTTTCACCCGTTGTGACACCTATAAGAACCACCTCAAAGCAATTCACTTCCGCTACCCTCCAAACACTCTTAAAAGCGAGCGTTCAAGAGTCAGTGGTAACTGTAAAGAATGTGGATTGTTCTTTCAGAATGTTCAAGAATGGCTTGTTAACCACGTTGAAAACGGAGCATGCCCAAAAACTGTCTATTTGGCAGAAGGTCACTCTTTCAGTGGAGGAAACGCAAAATGAACACCAACCAACCAATCCCTGCATCACCATCACCGATTCTACGTTATTCTCTATACACCCATTGCATTTTGAACGCTTATGATGGTTTCTGCGTTTTTGTTTTTTTGATTTTTTTGTTCTTATTTCACACACATACACTGGCTTTATGAACTAGATTCCTTGGTTACTCAATTATATTTTATGTCCAATTTGTTTTTTTATGGTTTCAATTATGGGATGTCTTTATAGATGGTTTGTTTTTTACACATATGTTTGATTTTTACTTGTTCCTCACGTTATTGCCCTTTCCCTTTCCCTTTCCCTTTCCTTTTCCTTTCCTCATCACTCCTCCAGGTTACTCCCCTCCTCATGCTTGTTAATCGTGACTTGTCTGCTGTTGAAGCACTTTTGCTTTCATTCGGACTCTACTTTACTACATATCTCAAGCGCAATATTATGTTCTCATGGCATCGAATCGGCAACCATTCATTAAATCGTGCTAATTACTTTAGTATGAGTATGGCTACTACTTATTCGGCTGAATCTGCTGAAACTTTATAAAGCAAGTAAAGTTTATTCCGAAATTTACTAAAATTACAAGTTTTAAAAAAATGCCTCACGACATGTATTTTGTCATATATACTTCATTAATCGTTCTTAATTGTTTGTGGCTCCTCAGTGTCAAGGTCAGCCTCGTCAACGTAATCGCTCGGGTTTAGCTGCCGTATGAACTCAGTGTAATCGGTGATAAACTCGCTGCTTAGTTGACTTGCATCGAGACCTTGTAGTTCGTCTTTCAAACTTGTTCTCAGCTGTAATCCCGGCACACGAACCATCACAAACAGCACCAAAAAACAAACACCAAAAACGTACAATGCTGTTATCAAGGAACACAAGAATTGGTAGAGAAGCTGGATAAAATGGCGATTGACCCACCCTCCCTTAATTGAAAGCCCGCCCAAAGCAGCCACATCTTTATCTGCGAAAATGCCAACCAGCAGGTTACCGAGGAGTCCACCGACAAGATGAACTCCAACGTCCAGCGCATCGTCCACTTTCATCCAATACTTGAACCGTGTCCCCAAATTACACAGAATGCCGCTCAGCAGACCGATAATGAAACTGGACCAGAAGCGAACGTACGCGGTACATGGGGTAATGGCCACCAATCCAGAAACACAACCGGAACACAGCCCCACCATCGAGAGCTTATGCTGTGGATGATACAAGCTGTCGAGTAGCATCCAGGCGATGCCTCCAACGGCCATGGATGTGAAGGTGTTGGACAGAATAACACCGGTCAACATGTTGACGGTGAAAAGGGAGCCACAATTGAACCCAATCCAGCCGATCATCATAAAAACAGTACCAATCAGCACCAAACCAAGGTTGCTAGATCGATAGTTTCCCGAGCTGAGCTCGCTGCGGTAGCCCAGGAACCAAGAGTAGACCATTCCAGTAATTCCAGAGACCATGTGGACCACGTGACCACCGGCGAAATCAAGAACATCGAATTTTTTGTGCATCCAGCCGTCTGGATTCCACACCCAATATGCAATGGGGCAATACACCAGAAATAGCCACAAAACCAAGAAAACCAACATGGGCTTCACACGGCCGCGGTCCACGACACATCCCAACGAAATAACGGCCGAAGATGCTGCAAACATACCGTGGTAGACGGCAAACACCGAGCCAACAACTCCGCTCTTTTGTCCGTTTGGATACATCACCATGGTTGTTGTTTCTCGCAGTCCCACGTGCTTAAAGTTGCCAAGGTAGCCCGAAGTGCCTGTTGTGGAGAAGGAGAGCGAGTACCCAAAACAGAGCCAAATGAGTATGACCTCTGCTAGGATCATGAGGGGAAAACTGAGCTGCTGAAACGCTGATTTTCGCTGTGTCAAGCCTGAGTAAAAAAGTGCGATACCAAGAATCAGCACAGCCATCAACGCTATACAGAGAACGGTGAAGACTGTATTGATCACAATAAGAGTGGACAAGTCGTCACCGGCTTTTATCCACTGTGCCTCAATCATGGTGTGTGTGTGTGGGTTAGACAGCAGGAGAGAACAGTTAGATCAATCAATAAAAGAAATGAAAAATAAATAAAAAAAAAAAAAAAAATAGTGTCAGGCAAAATCAGAAAAAATTTAAAAAAATAAATGGTTCCTAGCAGGATCGAACTGCTGATCCCCGCGTTATTAGCACGATGCCTTAACCAACTGGGCCAAGGAACCACTTGTTATATGCTTGAGCAGTCATTATAAATACACACACTGGCTGACGCAAGACCCCCACTGAGCAAACAATAGTGATATCCGCAAAGAACCTGGGGTCTTCTTGTCTTGCTCCCTCGCGAAAATGTTTTTACGCGGGAGGGGGGTTGTTTCTTTTCTGAAACGAAGCAACTGACATAATCACAAGGGAAAGGCGGGGCATGATACGAAAACCCTTTTTCCGTCTCTTGTTTTTTTTGACAAATGACCGACCCTTTTAGGTGGCTGAATTATAACAAGACAAAAAAGAAGCAAAAACGCCAACTAGCTTCTTCCAAGCGCATTTGATATCGCCCGGCAACAAGGTACAAACAGTGGTGTTTGATACGCGGCACTTCACGGCCAATACTTTCGGCACATCACTTGGGCGCTTAGTTTAGTTTTTGGCAACCAAAAATAAAATAGCCATGGAACAAGACCCATCCCCACCAGACTACCATAGTTTGTACGGGCAAGAGCCCATCACTCCACCAGGGTATACCCCGTCGATCCAGCATTTGGCAGTTAGTTTTCTTCTTGAAGAGGCTGAGAGTTCTAGAGAATTTGTTCCCATCATTGTTGAGCTCAACTCTACACAGCTCAACTTGTACGAGCTTCTGCCCGATTATGTGAAGTTTGCAAATTTCTTCTTTAGCAACTTGCTGCCAAAATATGTTGATCCGCAACTCAACATCAAAACGACCAGTTCGTGGAGCGCAAATGAAGAAAAGATGCTGTATTCAAACAATTTCAAGACATCTACAAAGAACAGCTCAAAATTGAATGGACGCAGTTTGCTGAAGAAGCTGTCTCTTGCAGTGAAGCTCGGCACGAAAACGGAACAGGGAGCGTTGAACAGCTTCGAAATCAATTCTGATAAGTGCAATCTGATTCACGAGTTGCTGATGGCAAAATCAGATCTTAGAAAGCTCACACGTTCTGCAGCGGAATATAGATCAAGATATGCAGTGATCCACAGCCTCAAAGGCCGCAGGAAGTACTCATTTTCATTGCAAGAGCTGGTTAAGTTTGGAAATGCGTCTGATTTTCCCTTCAAACCGTTCACATTGAGATTGCTCTTCCCACAACATCGGATGCTGCTTACATCCTACAACTCCAACCAGTTTGTCGAGATGTACTACAAACTCAACATTGCACGAGAGATTTCTTTAGACTTAGAGTGGCGTCTCGATAGTCCGCAAGACCACTGTGTTCCAAGGAGAAGAAGAAGAAGAGCTAGCTGCGAACGGGCAAGAGCCAATAGCCATATAAGAAACAGATCAGGAAGCACCAACACGCTGGCGTCGTCGGGAAGAAGTTTACAAACAACCATTGGCCAGCTTAGCACTTACAACGAGGAGTTGGATAATGACGAGGAAGTTGAGCTTCAATCTGAAGACGACTTTCAAGTTATAGAGATGGTACCTGTACCTGGGACCATAGACAGCCCATACAGAAGAAGACAGTCTACTCAGTCTACGGCTTCGGTGGCTTCATCAGTGTTCACTAACATGAGAAGCACTGAGTCTGCCGAGACTGACTCATCTGACGACTGCGATTCAACTGTTGGCGTGGTTGCTGCAAGAGGTAGCAAAAACAAGACTCATACACCTAGTTCTCACTCGTGCAACAAAGAAATATGCTCAACCAACAGTATACGTGCCGACATAGACAGGTATAAGGAGCTAGTGTTCACATTGAGGTGTATGAAAGCATGCAAGTTGAAACATTTACTTGACTGATTGATGTATTCATCCATAAATTCTTTATTCTATGTTGACTTTTTTGCTTCGTGATGTTTAGTCTTCAAAATTGTTTTATTATTGACATGAAGCTTTGATAGCTTGAGTCGAGCGTGGTGACTGTGATTTCGGGATGCAAGTTGGCGACCCCTTCCAATGTTTCAGCGAGCAAGTTTCGATGCGAATCTTGATTCTGTGCAAACAAACTATCGAGGGATAAGTCGGTCTCCAGCATCAAGTTGTGGGGTTTGATGATTTTTTTGTCTAGGGATTCTGCCAGAGTGTTTGAATATTTCTGCAAACTGAGCACTTTGCTCAAACTGAGTCTTATCATTGGAAATTTCCTGGCCCAAACTCTCAATTGATCGAGCGAGCCACTATATGAATGCAAACAAAGGTTGGATCCGTCTGTGTGGGATCCAAAAACCGAGCTGACAACTTCAAAAAGTACCCCATGACACCCCACACAGTGTATGCTAACGGGCTTTTTCGTATCTCTAGCTAGTTCCAAAAATCTTTTGAATATTTCAATTTGATGAGACATGATTACCCTACAGGAACTGATTTTCATGTCTGTGACACTCGCTACCGGTGATCCCAACCAGCCTGAATTGGGCACTCTGAACAGCTTATCAAGACCTATTTCTCCTATCCCTTCTATCTTTGTATGGTTAAGGTAATCCCGAATTGTATTTATGTGGTCATCTAAGTTGATAGGCATGGGTAATATTTCTAGTAGTTGTAGGCTTGGTTTCGGGTTCAAAACAGAGTTGTAGTGTTGAAATTTGAAATCTGTCGCTGACTGGGAATCTAAAGGCGCATCTATTGTGAAAAGGTGCGAATACCAGGGGTGGACTCCGTAAAATGGGTTAATTTGAGAGAATTGCTGTGCCAACTCGTGAACATGATGTATATCGCGGTGGTTTGTAGACATGAGGTTGAACAGGGGAACTTTTGCACTCTCCAAATTGGAGAGTGCTTTCTTGAGTTGAGAAATGTTCTCAGCAGTCACAGAGGGCGAGAGGTGACAATGGGAGTCATATAAATAGTGATCCTCGTTGTCAGGAAAAGTGTAGGGAGAGGACATTTGAAATGGGAAAGTTTTGGTTGTGGACGCAGGCAACATGCTATACCTGCTTGGCCTGAATTAGCAGCTAAAAAAAATATACGGGGAAAAAAAGTGAAAAAGTTTAAACTGGTTTAAATGTTTTGAGAAAAGATGTGATTCTATTCAAGAAGCCTATACAGAAAGAACAACAGAGTGCTGATTTTGTCTTTGTTCGTAATGGGTTTGTTTAAGCAGAGTACTTACTTTCAGCTTGGCTGATATATTCACCAAAGTGCTGCAAGAACTTGTCTGCTCTGGCCTTGGAGTCAAACACCTTCTCGTTCAACGTGAGAACCACATCGACAGTAGTGAGTAGTTCTGCGGCTGGCTTGGTCTCATATGGCTCGAAATCGAACTCGTCTACTATTTCTGACTCCGACTTGGTAGAGGATATGGAGGTGGAAACACTGAATCTGTCGGCGTTTCTTGGAGGGGCAATCAGGTCCTCAAAGAGCGGGTCGATGAGGTCTGAAGGAGCGTAGAGTTTAGACTCGTAGGCAAATTGCTCTGCCTTCTCGGAGGCCTTTGCGACGAGTTTCGAGATGATTTCGGAAGGAATAGCGCTTGAGAGCACAAACTGGTGCGACACGGTGACTGGCTCTTTTTTCGCTGGTTTGGCCTGGGATCCGGCAGCCTTGTCTGCAGCAGGAGCAACAGGGGCTCTGAGCTCGATGTTGGACAGGTCGAGGTGCGACTTGGAGTCAATGTAGGCGGCGATCCGGGTGTTGGACGACGCGTCGATCTCACCGAGGTAGGCTCTGACGTCACCAATGAGAATTCTACCCTTTGGACCCGTGGCCTTGATGTTAGCTAGAGCGTCGGCTCTGGAGATGCCCTTGGTTCCGAGCAGGATCTCGACAGAAGGCAAGAACACCTGTTCTGGGTTGGCAGCCGAGCCCTCCGAGGAGGAGACGCTCTTTGAGGCAGGAGCCTCGGTCTTCTTTGGCGCGGTTTCTTTGACCTCTTGTTTTGGAGCCGCGGTCTTGGCTGGAGAGCTCTCTTCGACCTCGGGGTATTTTAATTCCGATAAGTTATCTGTTGGCTCAGCCAGGAAAGCAATAGGGACACCAACTTTGATTTCCTTGTCACCATCGTGTTTGAGAACCTTTGCGAGGATTCCGTCATCTTGGGCTTCCACGTCGATAGTGGCCTTGTCAGTCTCCACCTCGAGGAGAACGTCTCCAGAAGCAAAAGCCTCTCCTTCCTTCACTTTCCAGGAGACAATACCACCTTCTTCCATTGTTGGCGACATTGCTGGCATACCGAATACCGTCACGTCATTTCTAGTGCAAGAAACATGGAAGGCTTTTGGGGTGAGGACCTGATGTTAGTGGACTGTTCTAGGCCAGCACATATTGGGAGCCATATTGGGAGCCGATACTTACTTCTTCTTGCGGAACAGGACTTTAAAGCCGGTCTAATTGACCGCCCGATATTTCTCAACATTCTGTAAGGACAAGTGGAATTTGTGGTGTTGATTCGTTGCCTGAGCGGGGGATAAATATAGAAGAAACACACCACTCGGAGCATTGAATAAATCCGACCTCATCTGACTCCACCTGAACTTTTCGCACGGGCTTTCAGTACCCGGCGGGTCGACCAGGTCGAACGGCGCGCCGCAGCGACGAGCGACGCGGAAATTGCACAGCCGTTGGAAAAATTTCAAAATTTTTTTTTTTTTTTTTTTTTTTTTTTCTCTCTTCTCTTTACCTGAACTCAATTTTTCACTCTACAATAATCACCAGTCTAGTCGCATCCTTCAACCATCACGAATCAACCATGGCTAAACGGAAGGTCAAAAAGACCGTCGAGCTGCGGCAAAATAAGAGGCGGAAGGACGAAGACTCTAAGCTTGCTGCAGGCCTGTTCAAGTATGGAACCGACGCAGAGATCGACGAGCCCGTGGTGAGCGAGTCCGAGTCCGAATCCGAGACTGAGCAGAACGAGGAGGAAGAGCAAGACTATGAGTTGAGACCAAGAAGCTTCCAGAATACCGAGGAGGATATTGTGGAAGGTCTGCCAATCAGAGGTGCAGACGGTAAGATCCAGCGGGTGATGAGAAAGCAGGAAGTCAAGAAGGTGCAGCCTGAGAGCGAAAGTGAGGCTGAGGAGGAGGAGCAAAACCCCGAGGAGAACCAGGAGAACGACTCTGAGGATTCTGACGACGAAGGCCTCACCCCAGAGCAGAAAATTGTCAAGACTAAGGAGGAAATAGCCGTAATTGCAGAGAAGCTGTTGGAAGATCCTGAAGCCAACGTGATGCTTCTCGCAAGGTTGCGCCGTATGGCCGGCTCGCGCAATGCCAACACCGCAAAGCTTTCGCTGCTGGCATTGGTGCCAATTTTCAAAAGTATTGCTCCGTCGTACCGCATCAGAGCTCTGACCGACGTGGAGAAGAAAGAAAAGGTGTCGAGAGATGTGGCCAAATTGAGATACTTTGAAGAGCATCTTGTTCTCGAGTACAAGCAGTATATTGACTACTTGGCTCGCAAATCTTTGGTGGTTTCCACGTCGCAAAAGGCCACTGAGCTGGACATCCAGCTCGGCCTGCTCGCCACGAATGCCGCGTGCCAGCTGGCCACTGCTTTGCGGTTCTTCAACTACAGAAAAAACGTCATTCAGATCCTGGTCAAGCGTGTTACCAGAAGACCAGCGAACGAGGCGGAGTTTGAGGTTTTTAAGAAAACTGTCCAGACGCTCGAGGATCTGTTGGGCGAGGACTCGGCGCACGGCGACATCTCGTTAGATGTGTCTCACTTGCTCAACAAATCGCTCAAAGTTCGTGACTTTAAGGTGGACGAGAGTGTGCTTAACATTTTTCTGTCTCTCAGCATTTTGAGTGATTACGACCCAAACGCAACGGCAGAGCGCAGAGAAGAGGAGAGAAAGTTGAGAAAGAAAGATAGAGTGTACCGCAGCAAGAAGGAGAAGAAACAAATCAAGGAACGCAAGCTCATTGAGAAGGAGCTCCGCAGCGCTGAGCAGGCCGTCACGGCAGAGGAAAGAGAACGGAATCAGGCTCAGGTCCTCAAGCTGCTTATCACACTGTACTTGGAGATCCTTAGGGCGAGACCAGAGCAGTTGATGGCCCCTGTGCTCGAGGGACTTGCTAAGTTTGGCCATCAGGTAAACGTTGACCTGATTGGAGACTTTTTACAGGTTCTGAGAGAGATTTGCCAGGATTTGTTGCAACAGATTGATGAGGAAGCGTATCTCTCCACCACACACATTAGACAAGTTCTTCTCTCCATTGTGACAGCGTTTGCTCTCACGGCAAATCTGCCCCCAAAAAAGGTGGCAGTCGACCTCAACAAGTTTGTCCTGTACCTCTATACTCTTCTCTCAGTGCTGCCGCAGGACGTGGACATCGAGTTCTCGCACAAGACTCTGCGGTTGCTCGACCCTCTTTCAAAAGAGGCCAATTTTAAGCCAAACGTCAGTGTCTCCACCAAGGCAGAGCTTCTTCTTAGAGCCTTGGATTCGATTTTCTTCAACTCCAGATCCGGATCCAGACAGAGATCTCTGGCATTCACCAAGAGACTATACGCGGGGCTGTTGCAGTTCCCCGAAAAAACCAGCATCGCCACCCTCAAGTTGCTCGATAAACTCATGGGTCGTTACGAAGAGGTTAAGGGTCTATATACTACTGAGGATAGAGTCCAGAATGGCGTGTACCACCCGGAAGTGGATGATCTTGAGAGAGCCAACGCAGACGTGGCTGTGCTGTGGGAAAATGTGCTTTTGGAGAAACACTACTGTCCTGCAGTGGCTACAGGCGCGAGAGCCCTGTTCA
>JAJMKV010000004.1:509122-763422 GCA_030569375.1 Ogataea ganodermatis
AAAAAAAAAAAAAAAAAAAAAAAAAAAAAAAAATTTTTATCAATAAACCTCGATCTTGTAACTGCCCCGATCGACGCGTCTATGTGAAGTTAGTTGAAAAAAGAAAAAAAAAACGCAGCTCGACAACCATGTGGGACTTTGGAATAATTCGATCAAAAACGACGGGTCTCATTTGAAGTTTAGTAATTTAAATACACCAACCAATTTCCCTCTCACCGCACACATGTCCAAGAAAGAAGTTTTTGAAGCTGCACAGAAAATCAGTGAAAAAATGTCTGCTCTGCCTACCCATTTCAACGAGCCTGTTAAACTCGCCATCATTGGTGGAACCGGTCTGTACCAACTGGACACCCTGACCCCAGTGGCAAAATTGACCATTTCGACTCCTTGGGGATTCCCTTCGTCGCCTGTGACGATTTCTAAGACCTCGACAGGGTTCCCAATCGCATTCTTGGCCAGACACGGCCAGCACCACGACCTGCTGCCATCTGACGTTCCTAACCAGGCCAACATTGCGGCCCTTAAGTCGCTCGGTGTCACTACGATTGTGGCATTCAGTGCTGTTGGATCTCTGCAGCCTCACATCAAACCACGCGACTTTGTGGTTCCTAACCAGGTGATTGACAGAACCAAGGGTATCAGAAAATCCACCTTTTTCGAAAAAGGATTTGTGGCCCATGCCGGATTTGGTGAGCCATTTGATCTGACCTTGAACAAGCTGATCGGCGACCACTGTGCCGATGTTTTGCAAGGAGACGGTGTCAAATTGCACACTAGAGAAACCGCCAAAGACGACTTGACTGTTATCTGCATGGAAGGTCCTGCTTTTTCAACGAGAGCCGAGTCGAAGCTGTACAGAAGCTGGGGCGGTTCGGTCATCAACATGTCTTGTGTTCCAGAGTCCAAACTCGCAAGAGAGGCCGAGATCTCGTACCAAATGGTGTGCATGTCTACTGACTACGACGCGTGGAACGACGCTGAGGAACCTGTGACTGTTGAGACTGTTGTTGGAAACCTCAAGGCCAACAGTGCGAACGCTCATCTTGTTGCTGAGAAGTTGATCGAGGTTCTCGAGACCGAGATCAAGGCTGGAAATGTCGGCGAGGCGTACAAGAACTCGATGAAGTTCTCTGTGAGCACCAGCGAGGCCGGCAGGGACAGAGCTTTGTTGGAGAAGATGCATTATCTTTTCCCAGGCTACTGGCCGTTGGAGTAATCACTAGCGTAGCGAGCGAGTGAGTGAGTGAGTGAGTGCATTGCACTTTGTGTCGCTTTGACCGAATAGTTGGTAAATCGATAGAGTATTCCTATTAGATTCTGCAATGAAAAACAACCTAATTTTTGTAAATGATCAGCATTTTTTCAGTATAAGGCCGGCTTGCTGAGCTGGGAGTTGTCTTTTGCTTCTTATTCGTTTCTGTTTCGCTTCTCTTTTCTTGGATAACCAAATTTTTTACTCGAAAAAAAAATATCAACTTTCTTTGTTTCACCAACTTTCACCACGTACCGGCCCACCACATCCCTGTTCGCACGCCACCATGTCGTTCCACACACCGGTGAACTCGTCAATCAACAGCTCATACTTTACGCCTTCAGACGACACCTTTTTACAGGCGAGAAGGAAAATCAATCTAGCCAGCGACCAGCTCGAAAATGCAACGCTCACTCCCTCGGTGCGTCTCCACGCGGAGAACACCGCTCGGAACCTCACAGACCTCTCGGAAACGTCATTTCTGCGCGACTCCAACATTTCGGCCTACACGCCCATCAAACCGCTCGTGTCTTCGCCGTTTAAGTCGTCGCTTCGCAAAAATGGAAACCCTGGCCAGACCATGATCTCATCGACCCCACTGGCGCCACACACCACCGCGAGACCCGACACGGCTAGCCCCGGCTTTTTACATGGTCTCAAGGGCCCGGCCTCGCCGCTGCTGAACAAAAAATTCCAGCAACATCTCCCTGAACAGCCAATAAAGGGCTCGCCGCTCACCTCGAATATCAGCTCCAACTTGTACCAGCGCTCGATATTCAAGTCCAAAAGGAACCCCGGAACGCCGGTTCTACCCAACAGACTTATAAACAGCCAACAACAGCCCTCAAATACCGAAAAACAGTCCTCGCCACTGAAAAACCAGATATGGGACGAGAGCGAGGACCTTCAAAGCCCATACGTGGAGCTCGCGCTCTCGAGAATCACTAACAAGGACGTGGAGGTGCGCAAGCTTTTGGTCAACACGCTGCTTTTGCTGGTGTACCGCTTTGTGCTGGCCCTTGTTGAGCTATTTTCAGTGCGACTAGGGTTGCACCGTGCTCATATTGTGCACTACGCAAAATACGTGAGCTACTTTATTTACACAATTGTCACTCTGAATGTGACGACGAGTGTTATTCGACTGCTCAAGCCACAGGATAAGTGTCTGGACATTCCTTTGTCGAATCGTCAGCGCAAGTTGCTTGGTCTGCCACTTATGGGCGGGCTTTCTGCCGAGGAGGAGTTTGACGGGCTACGGTCTGCACTTCCAGCTCAGAGCTCGAGCACGCCGACGGTTGCATCAACGCCGTCGAAAGAGCAGCCGGATACCTCGCTTCTAGCGATGGACATTTCGCGCTCATTTGCGAACATGAATATCTCATTCCCAGGGAAGCAGAGTGTCTTGACGCAGCAGGATAAAACAAAGGAGGAGGTTATTCGTGAGCGGTTGCTTTCGTCTAGGAAGGAGGCGTCGAGGGTGCCTGCGAGTCCCTCTTTGATTAGACTAAGCAAATGAACGAATGTCAAGCGAAGTCTGTCAAGGTGTGTCTCCCAAAACGGAGATGGACAGCACATGGATTGACAATTTTTCCTGGCAATTCATTTTCTACTACAGAAAGCTAATGAGGTGAGTTTTGTATTTACGAACTCTCGTTCGGGACTTTGTTTTTTTTTCTTTTAAAAAGTGAATAAGCTGCGCTCCGCTCGTTGTTTCCACTCGTTCGTATACGCACAACGACTCGCTCCGCTCGTCTTTGTTTGTCGTCCGCTCGTGTAAAACACTCCATAAATAACAAACTATCAATAAACACAGGATCAGTTAAGCTTGTTTCTCTCGTTGTAAGCATTTGCGTCGAGCTCGGCGAGAATGTTGACTGCGCCGACAAGTTGGATCACATTCATCACCTGTTTAAAGAACCAAACCGGCAGAGAAATGTACACCAGCAGCCGAGGGAAGGACACGCCGAGCAATGGCAGCTGCGCAAAAGAGTAGTAATCAAGGTACAGGGCCATGTAGAACAGCTCGTTAAGCGCACAAACGCAAAATAGAACGGTTCTGTTCTCGTAGTATAGTCTCAGCAAAACGTTACTGTCCTCTTTCAACGACTTGTGGCTCTTAGATCCTGACGTAATGGTGGCGTACATGTGGATGTAGTGGGACGCGAGATCCAATGAAATCAGCAGCTGCCACAGAATGAACCACGACGGATAAAGAACCGTGAGAAACACTATGAGCGAGCACGTGGAGCACCGGTCGGTCACCATATCGAGCACTGCGCCGAACGTGGTGGACTGGTCAAACTTGCGGGCTGCGTAGCCGTCAAAGGCATCCAGCAAGCACGAAGTGGAGTAGAGAACACCCATGGTGAAAAGCGGATAGTCCTTCATGGTGAAGAAGGAGGCCACGAGCGTGAGAACACGGTAGTATCCGATTATGTTTGGTATGAAGGTGAAGATCGCCGAAGGCTTGATTGGCTTGGTCCGCGGGGATTTTTCCGTGGAGGAGCTCATTTTGGATGTGACTTGGTTGTATTGAAGGGGCCGACTAGCAATGGAGGTCGGTGGTGGTCTCGTGTGTGGAAATGGCTGGGTGTTGGTGACGTCTTGTAGCTGCGCAGAGTTTTGGTGAAAATGTGATTTTTCATCCGGTGCGGGAATCGCGGGCCAGTCGGTGCAAGGGTGTTTTAAGGAACCTCAGGAGACAACCTGAGCGGTGGTGGTGAGTATGGTGGTGATGAAATTGGAGTCATTTCTGATATTTGGATGTCGGATCATTCAAACTGGTGATGGTGGTGAACCAATACTGGTTGGTGCAATCGAGTAAAAAAACATCAATCAAGGTACCGGATAAAAACCATTATTTTTTAACTCACTTTTTATCTTCGCTACCACCCAAGACTTGTACCAGTCACCACCGGAATGTCGCACGAAGAGCTCATGGAACTGCAGGAGCAAACGTTTGCGCGGTTTCTGGTGAGCCGCGGCCGGCAGCACGGTGGGAAGTCGGTTCCTCGACTCAAGCCGGCTGCGGACGAGGCTACAGTGTGGGCTGAGGAGCTTGTGGTGGAGCGGACTGATGGAGTCGTTGTTCGGCTAGCGTGTCCGGTTTGTTTGTGGTCACGGTTTGTGTCAGTGCAGACGTTTCTACAGCACCTATATGAGGTGGAGCAGCTGCCTTTGTTTGAGGATGAGGGCGAGATTGAGCTGATTTCGCAGTGCACCGATCTCGTTGCGCTTGAGTTTGGGGTGCTTGCTTCTGCGGAGCAGCAGTCGGTTTGTTGCAACAGGCTGGTGGAAATCATGGAGACGCTGGGAATTGATCCGGCGCGCAATCTTGTGAGTGTACTGCCGGAATATGTTTTGGAGGAGTGTGGCTACGCGGAGGGGCAGGATGAGAACGAGGAGGATGAGGGTGAGGGTGAGGATGAGGATGAGGATGAGGAGGAAGAGGGGGAGCGACAAGACGGTTTCAAGTATTTACGGAGGAAAATGGGTAGCTCTACGGAGTTTGAGATGTTGGTGAAAGAGGTTCTCCAGGGAGAGTGAGGAAGATGTGTGATTCTGAGCTTGCCCTTCGACATCATTAATTGGCTGATTTACCAAGAGTGGCGACCGCAAATTGTTTCAGCTATGAGCTGAACGAGCTATACCAACTGATATTCCCTAACAACTCACAAACTGCGAGTGAATGATGCGCCCCTCCTCGTTGGTTGCGCGCTGATCCTCAAATCACTATAAAATCCATCCCATAAAGTTTGAAATATTTTATCGCTACATATCAATCAATCTTTTTTCTTTTCGCCTAGTACACCAAATCCCATGGACGACCTACGAGCTACCCTGAACGGGCCGCCGGATATTGATCCGGTCCAGCTGGCCTCGGCATACTCACAGGTGTTTTTCTCAGACACCATTGGGGCACCCGAACACCAGCTCGTCAGCCCACTAGCAGAGGGACTTCCTAACCGCTCGAGCCGCCAGGAACAACTTACTAGCCAGCAGCTCAACAAGCTCACGAAGTCGACGATCCAGTTCGACAATGCCCAGACCAAACGGCGCAGAACCGCGTCCCAGGATCTGATACGAGAAAATACATCAAGTACTCGTTCGAGGGGCTACGGAGGATCTGTCTTTGTAATCCTGGACCCGTCTACAAAGCAGGGCATGGGCAAACGATTTGGGAGGCCCCGCAAAGATAGGAATACACCCGAGAGCCCGGCGAAAGACCCGCGCACAGTCCAGCAGAGGGCCTCGGAAAGAAACAAAAACCAGTCGGTCATGTCGAGGTTCCGATTCGGGAGTCCTGCGGCAGATACGACGAAAGTGGCAGGACCAGCACCGAAGAAACCAACAACACTTGCTCAGCAGGACACGGCAGCCAACGTATTTGGCACCACACCTTCAATTTCGTTCAGACTCGACACGAGAATGGACAGCAAGGAGGTCAAGTCTTCGGCTGATCATCTCGAGACCCTTCAGAACTCTAAGAAGACACCCAGTTTACCCGTTTCCGACGGTTTTCTTCGCCTGGACTTCAGCAAGAAGAACAGAGGTGGAAGACCCAGATCCAACCCATACATAGTGGGCGACCGATGGGTTGTTCCGAACCGAGACGTGGACAGCCGGCCTGGCCAGCGCAGAACTGTGTCGCTCAACACAAATGGCCGCGGACGACAGCTCGGGAGCAAGAACCAAACCACTACCGGTGGCGACTACGGTGGTGCCCTTGTTGCTATTTCGCGTCCGTCAAACGGTGCTCTTGAAGACCTTATCACACCCACAGGTCTTGAGCCGTTTTGTCTAGGCTATCCGCTCAAGCTCTCTCCACACGCCTCAGATATCGTCTTCATTCTCAGTTTTTTGCAAAAGTTTCGCAATGTGGTCCCTTTGCACTTGTATCTGGGTCCCCAGGATCTTGAGTTGGGACTCGGACTCAGCGGCGAACAAGACGCGGCTCTTGCCGAGGAAATAAGTCTGTTGTTCTCACAGCTCTCTGCGCTTGCGATGGACGTGGGTCCATCGGAAAACCCGTTCGAGGCTCTTCAAAAACACGAGTTTTTCCAATCGTTGGATCAGTCTCTTGAAATCCACACGCCCAGCTTTGATCTTCTTCCGCCGCTGTCCAAGCTGGGCGTCCTGAAAAGTCTCGTCACGTGGTGCTGTGCGCACAGCAGGACGGTGAGGAAAGAGCTCGACAAACAGGTGTACAAACAGATCCCCAGTGTCCACAAAAGCACCTACTACACGCCCCGGTACGTACAATTTGGAACCAGAAGTGTTTTTGCTGCCAAAAACGAGCTTGAACGCACAATCAAGAATGGAATTACAAAAGAATCGCTTCGACAAGCCAGCAACGCGGGACTGGAAATCAAGAATGGAGAACTAGCGCCCGAATTCTCTCAAGAAACACGAGACACGATTCGCAATCCGATGGAAAGCCCCAGAGAAAGCCACCTAAGCTTGCGAATACTCGAGTTTTTTGCGGGAGACTGCGGTCCAATAGGACGGTTCTATCTTGTCCGCAGTTGCGGACGCAAAGCCGGAGACTTTGACTCTTTCGAAGAGTATTTGAAATTCTTGACCCACCCCGACCCTGAAATTGCACGCGAATGCTCCGGATTTAAACTGTACGTCCAGGACTTTGAAAAAGCATTGAGACAGCCGTGGAGCGAGAGTCAAGACTGTGGAGCTGACAACGTTCTTTGGTACGAAGTTTGTGCAGACGTGGAAGGGCTGACCGATTTCGTGTCGCATTTGAGCAAAATCGTTGAGCTAAACCTCGAAAATAACGAGTACTACAATGCTGTGGCGAGTCTTCACGAGTACCTGTCGAGTGTTATCAATCCGTTGCGGGTTTTTGAGGAGGCGAAGCGCACTACGTAATGATTTAATGATAGAATACACAATAACGTTTGTTTGAACGATACACAAACATAACCAGATGAAAGCGCAAACCTAGTCGAAACCGTTCAGACAGCCATCCCTGGGGCTCTTCTGGTCGGTAGAGTATATTTCATGAAACTTCTTTGGAGCTGTTTCCTGATACTCACCTTTTGAGCACCCACAAAGCTGTCGATAGTGACCTTAATCGCCCTGTCGAGATCACTGCTGGAGACATACTCACTGAGCCTCATTTTCGCAAACGACTCGGCAATTCTCAAAATACTCTCCAAATGTCTCACGGTGATCGGGAAAGAACCAGTTGTGTTACTCTCTCTTCTCAAATCAGCATAAACCCTAGACACCTTGTCCATGTCCATTTGGTTCAGCTTGGGCTGAATTCTCGTCCGGGCATAGTGTATGTATTTGATGAGGAAGTCCTGCTCAATAGGGGAGATCTCGCTCTCCTTCTGCTTCTTCACCTGTGCCAGTCTTCCCCTGGTGCCTTGCATCACCACATCTTCATCGTCCTCGTCCTCGTTCTGCTCCAAAACGTCGTCCTCGGTCATTGGATGCGATCTAATGTGGGAGTCAATAACAAAACTGGCAAGTCTCTCGTCTACATCTGGGTTGACAAGGTCCCTCACCACACAAAGAATATCGAATCTCGAGAGAATTGGCTCTGTCAGGTTCACATTTTGCAACAAGTTCATCGTAGAATTGTACCGACCTCCAATAGGGTTTGCAGCAGCTATGATCGAGCATCTGGCCTGCAACGTCGTCACAATACCTGCTTTAGAAATGGAGATCGACTGTTGCTCCATGGCTTCGTGGATAGAAGTTCTGTCCTGGTCGTTCATCTTGTCAAACTCATCAATCAGACAAACCCCTTTGTCCGCCAGCACAAGAGCACCTCCTTCCAAGGTCCACTCTCTTGTAATCGTGTCTTTTCTCACGGAGGCAGTTAAACCAACTGCAGAAGCACCTTGACCAGTAGCAAACACAGCGCGATGAGCCGTTTTCTCCACATACTTGAGGATCTGGGACTTAGCTGTTCCCGGGTCTCCCAGAAGCAAGACGTTAATATCACCTCTAATGGAGTGCTTTCCGTTGACGTCTTTGGGAACTCCACTGAACAGCGAGCACGCCACAGCCGTTTTGATATCCTTGTGGCCGTAAATCGATGGTGCCATCGAGGCAATGATTTTGTCAATGATTCCACGCTCTCTGCTCATCTGACGAATCTTTTTTTCGTCCTCCTCGGTCCACTGGAATGGAGAAAGCCCGCTTTCAACAAAAGAGCCGTCGTTACCACCTTTTGTAGCTCCTTCTCTTCTCTTGATCGAATTGGCCTCGATCACCGTCGTGAACACAGGGAATCCGTTCTTGGCGTTCAGGTTGCTATCGTAAGAGTTCTTGTACACTCCTGTGACCTCGATCTCTTCTCCGGGCTTAGCCATGTCCACCAAGTCCCATAAGAGAATAATTTCCTTGTGACGAGGCAGTCTTCCAGCAGGAACGGACCCTGGTGATTCTTGCAGAGTGATTCTCTGATAATTCCGGTACAAAGTTTTCTCGGTATTCATTCTGAAAGGACCACGGGATTGACAATTGGTGCAGAAAGTCACTCTCACCTCCTGGTTAGAGTCCTGGAAATATGGGCCCAAGACGGCATCACATTTGAGACAGTTGAATTTGACGTACTTGAGCTGCGGGAACACACCTGTTCTCCGGGTGACGACACCAGTAACTCTAACAAGTGAGTTGAGATTTGACTCTCTGAGCTCTCTGAGGTTGTTGATTGTTGGGAAATCGGCAATTCTCACATGGATCTCCGAGTGGATCTGGCCATAATCCGGGTAGTGCAACTCAGTGGCCTCCATGGCCACCACGTCAAAGATCTTGAGAACTTCCTCAGGGCAAGTGGTGAGGAAAAGCGCCAGAATTGCCTTGGAGTGTAGCAAATGAATGTACGACACCTCCAGACTTTCGCTGTTCACCTCTCCAAGCGTTCTGATACGGCTACCGTACACCGAGCGACCTTGCTCGTCCGTGTACTCAAGCAAGAACGATTTGAGCTCTCTGGCAATTGAGCGGGTAACGTTGGGCATCACTATCCATTCGAGGATCGACGAAGCCTTCACCTCAGCGAGTGCCTCAAGACTCAACTCTTCCGTGAGTGGGTCCACGTCGTCAAAATAATCCTCCGGGTCCTCGTCGTAACGGTGTCTCCTGCGTCGTCTCTGGAGGGGAAGTCCGTACTCATCACGGGGAATATCTGCTCCTTCATCGTCCTGCTCGTCCAAGTCAAGGTTGGCTCCTTTCACTAATTGGTCACGAGCGTTCAGCATCGTGTCGACCCTTCTTCTCTCCGAGGCCGAAAGCTCCTGGTACTCTGCATCATCAATGTAGGCCTCCTCATACGTGTCCTGCTCGGGGTTTGCCGCGTAATCGCGTTCCATGGCATCACCAATGAGGTCGACACCAGTTTGTTCTTCGAGTCTCTCCTCGAGGTCGTCAACGTCGTTGAAATACCGGCTTTCTGGGTTTTCGTCTGGGTTTTCGTCGTCTTCAAAGGGCAGCGCGGGAGACGATGGCATATGTCTTGGAGAGGATGCGATCGGCGATGACAGGGCCGGCGACGACCGCGGTGCTGGTGACCCAAACCGCTCGTCGTCCGAATCCACCTCGTCGGCGATCTGTCTCTTTCTAGGACTTCTTCTGTCGGACATAGCTGTGTTGGGGGAAATTGAACTTTTCCGAGCCAATTTAGCTTGTTTGCTTGTGTAGATTGAAAAAAGGTCTGGTTTTCACAAAGAAACACTGTTGTCAAACAAGGACTGAGTCCCTTTTTTTTCTTGTCTCAAATTGATTTCACAAAATTTTCGTGCACCTAATTTTTCCCTTTTGGGTAAATTACTTGACGCGTCCATGCGGGCTAAGCGTTGGTAAGATGCACCGCCACACCAACGACATTGACATTAGCCACGCGCCACATTCTGTCGGATCTCCTGTGAACAGCTGAAGCTCTGTGTCGCTGAGGTGAAAAGTGTGTTGTGGTAAATCGACAACGATCGAATAACTGCAAGCACCACAGACTTTTGTACACGAGTCGTTTCGGTTGTTCGCATCTTTCTGCTCGCATCGCTGACTTTGACATGTTTCCTTCGCTGGTTCGCTACGCTGTTTTCATTTCGAATCAGCACCGCCACAGCATGAAAAAGTTTTGTATAAACGCTTTGTTCAAAAAATTCCCAACACAAACCCTGTTTTCACTAATTGGAACACCCAAATTACAACCCGGCACCACACAGCGGGACAAGTAAGTACATCATCTGAGTCACCTGTACCAAGAGTGCCACAGATCAGCACAAAACAGTGCACTCAGCCCCTATCCTCCCCCTTTTAGCATCCTCTAACACCACAAAAGTGTCATTCTCTCAAAAATACAGCGGGTCGGGCTTCTACGGAACCGGAGGCTCGTCGAGCCAGGGTCCTGTCGGTCTCGGCATCGACAGTCTCGAGCATGACCCAGAATCAGGCACAATTGGCCGGAAACGGTCCCTGGTGCGCAGAGATCGTACCAAACGTAATTCTGTTTCAAGCTCCATACTAAGAAACAACTCAGATATAAGACGGTCCGGGTCATACAGAGACAGAATGAACCCCAGAGGGTCATTTGAAACACGTGAAAGCGATATCCAGCTTGAAGAGCTTGATCCGTCCTCGGGGTTGCGCAGATCAGACTCCATTTCTAGAAACGCGTTTCCTCTGGGTAGAGCGGCATCCATGAAAAACACAAAAAAAAAGTCAGACTCCATAACACAGCAAACCGTTCCGGTCACAGAATCATATGGACTGAATGACGAGGCTGGCGACGAAGCGGACCCCCTGAATCCCTTTTATTCCTCTCTTCCGCCCAAGAGAATGGAACTCGAAACAGACTCTAAGTCAATCTCATACTGGAAGATCTATTGCTACGCGGTGACATTCTGGGCCCCAGCACCGCTTCTAAGCCTGTTTGGCTTCAAGGCCAAAGAACGCCAGTATGCGTGGCGTGAAAAAATGGCTCTTATATCCATTATTCTCTGCACAGGTGCAATCATTGCGTTCCTCACGTTCGGATTCACAAGAACAGCATGCACAGGACTTCGTCTCCGTCTCAAACCAGACGACATATCTACTGGGTATCTTGTCATTAACGGGAGGGCCTACAATCTCGACTCTTCGTCCCATCCCGAGGCCGTTGGAATTGATGCAGGTACAAATATCTTGTACCCACCAGTGAATGCCGGCGGGAAGGATGCCAGTTTCCTGTTTCAGAACGTGAACGGAAATTGCAAAGGTCTTATCACTCCAAGAGACAACTGTTCAATCCCGTATGATGACGACGATGAGCTTGCCTGGTACATGCCGTGCAAAACGTTCAGCTTAGACGGCTCCACCAATCCAAATTTTACCCAGGAGTACTACAACGGATATGCCTGTCACACCTCCTCTAAGGCTAGAAAATCTTTTTACAGCCTGCAGGTTCAAGGAGACGTCTACTACACTTGGGAAAGCATAGCAAACAGCTCCAGAAACTTGGTGGTCTACAACGGATACGTCTTGGACATGGATCTTCTAAACTGGGTTCAGACCGATGATGTTGAGTATCCGGAACTGTTTGACAGAATCAGAGATGACGAGACTTTGCAAGGCCACGACATTTCCCTTATTCTGACTGAGCCACATGAAAGACAGGCAGCGAACTGTCTCGTTGAAATCATAAAAGTGGGTGTTGTGGATGTGGACACTATCGGCTGCATTGCTGCAACTATTGTTCTCTATGTTTCTCTGGTGTTTGTTCTCTCCATTGTGATTGTCAAGTTTGTTGTGGCCTGCTATTTCAAGTGGATGATTGCCAGAAAACAAGGGGCCTCAGTGACACCATTGAATGAGGTTGCAGAAAGAGAGAGAAATATCGAGAACTGGGTGGACGATCCGCTTTCAGCAGCCCCTATCACAACTGTCCCCATCAAGAGAAGAGCCGATTATCATGGCAAAGCGCAGAGAAGAAGAGGATTAAGACTCTCGTGGGGTGGAGAAATCTCAGAGTTCATTGATGGCGACACTATTCATGACACAAATCAAGATTACAAACCGAAGTACATGACGATGACGACAGAAGCATTTTTGCTTGCCAACAAGACCAAAAAACATGTAAGAACCCAATCGAGACAGTCTTTGATTCTCTCAAACACAGACCTTTCTAATCCAAATCCTTTCAAGAGTCCTGTTTTGGGAGCAGCGGAAGACAACGAAATTCATACTTTGGGAGCCGATTTGGTGCATCCAGACGTTATCCCACAGCCTCCAGTCAGTTGGGAGCCATTTGGATATCCATTAGTTCACACCATGTGTTTAGTGACATGTTACTCTGAAGATGAGGAAGGTATTAGAACCACTTTAGATTCGATTGCTACCACAGACTATCCAAACTCTCACAAATTGATTGTGGTGATCTGTGATGGTATTATTACAGGTGCAGGTAATGATAAGACTACGCCTGATATCTGTCTGGATCTAATGACCGACTTGGCAGTTCCCAAAGAGCAGGTTCAACCTTACTCATATGTTTCCGTTGCACAAGGCTCAAAGAGACACAACATGGCCAAAGTTTTTGCTGGATTCTACAAGTACGACGACTCCACAGTTCCACCGGAAAAACAGCAGAAAACACCAGTGTTGCTTATTGTCAAGTGTGGTACTCCAGCCGAAACCACTGCTGCCAAGCCAGGTAACAGAGGAAAGCGTGACTCTCAAATCATTCTAATGTCGTTCCTGCAGAAGGTCACTTTTAACGAACGGATGACAGAGCTCGAATTTGAGATGCTACGTGCTATTTGGCAGGTCACTGGTTTAATGGCGACAATGTATGAGGTTGTTTTGATGGTTGATGCGGACACTTTGGTTTATCCTGACTCGTTGACCCACATGAATGCTGAAATGGTTAAAAAGCCCGACATTATGGGACTGTGTGGAGAGACCAAAATCTCAAACAAGGCACAGTCTTGGGTCACCGCCATTCAGGTGTTTGAGTACTATATTTCGCACCATCAATCAAAAGCATTTGAATCTGCTTTCGGTACGGTCACGTGTCTTCCAGGATGTTTCTGCATGTATCGAATCAAGACTCCAAAGGATTTGAACGTCTGGGTGCCGATTCTCGCCAACTCTGACATTGTGGAAAAGTATTCTGAGAATGTTCTTGACAGTTTGCACAAGAAGAATTTGCTGCTTCTTGGTGAGGACAGATACTTGTCTTCTTTGATGCTGAGAACTTTCCCAAAGAGAAAACAAGTGTTTGTTCCTAAAGCGGCGTGCAAGACAGTTGTTCCTGATAAATTCCAAGTTTTGCTTTCGCAGCGTCGTCGTTGGATCAACTCTACTGTTCACAATTTGATGGAACTTGTTTTAGTTCGGGATCTTTGTGGTACATTTTGTTTCTCTATGAATTTCATCATTGCTGTTGAGTTGGTTGGTACTTTGGTTCTTCCTGCTTCGATCACGTTTACCTTGTACATCATTATCGTCGCGATCATCTCAAAGCCGACTCCAGTGATGTCACTTGTGCTGATGGCGATTATCTTTGGTCTTCCAGGATTGCTTATTGTCATCACAGTTTCAAACCTCATGTATGTGCTGTGGATGCTTGTTTACTTTTTGTCTCTTCCAATCTGGAACTTTGTGCTTCCAGCGTATGCATTTTGGAAATTCGATGACTTCAGTTGGGGTGACACCAGAAAGACTCAAGGTGGTGACCAAGGAGGACACGATAACAAGGACGGAGAGTTCGATGGGTCCTCCATTATTCAAATGACTTGGAGAGATTACGAAAGAGAAAGATTGGGTATTGGTGCCAAACATACTATTCCTACAGCATACAACCCCGGTTACTTTGAAGACAATTTTGTCAACGACAATGCAAGTGTGGTTGACCATTTTGTGACTCCTACTACAACTGATGGATTCAACGAAGGTTCGACGGTCAATCTTCTTGATACGCCATTAGAAGCGCCAACTTCTCAAACGTATACCTCGTACCAAACGGCACCTACCAGCAGGAACAATTTCAAGTAATAAAGAGCAAACCAACAAACCAACAAAAGCAACGCACATACCGTCTTCCGCATGCCGACCTGCTGGAGAATCGCTCAAGTCAAGTTAACTGGAGTTTTGATCCTATCAGAATTTTACTCAATTATGTTTTTGAAATTCTTCGGTCTGCAACCAATTTCATTTCTATATAGAATGTATATCTTTCACGAGTGATTTACGTGGAAAAGTAATGATTTCAGTTCAGCATGTTCTGGCCAAACTTCATGCAAATAAGTTCAATCAAAGACGACACCCCCTGGACCGTGATACCGCGAGGAATAGACTTCACCAGCAGCGGATACAGAATGACTAGATCTTCGTAAACTTTTTTGGAGACAGCTTGGTCCACCTGGTCCAGTGCTTCAATGATAGACACTAGCCCTTCAAGGACAAACTTGATTTCGACCTGCTGGATTCTAGGGAGTGGCTCCTTATTCAAAAGTTTCACATCACTCAAGAATTTTCTCAACGCAAACGAACATCTGGAAATGAAGTAAGGAAGAGAATTTTCAAAAAGCGCATTGTTTGGTAACGGCAAGGAGAAGGATATTAAGTCATTCAAGCATCTCTTTGACAGCTTTAGTCTCGGTAATTTGGCTATCTGTGATGTTGTGCCATAAGTGGAATCGAACTCGAAATTGCATAGTTTTGCTGAAACTTCCAATGGAGACTTGGAAGACTTCAGAAAAGAATTGTCGATGTCATCCAGGGAGTACAGAAATGAGAAAGTCCACACTGTCACAATGAACTCCTCTAGAATTGTTTTTTGAATCACTGATTCCGTTGCAAAAAGTGGCAAGATGTTTTTCTTCATCTCTTCATATTTGGCCAAATCGAAATCCTGGAAAACTTCCGATTCAATATCGTAAGGATAAATGAAAGATGTTTTAAAAGTTTCCAGAAGCAACGCGCCAACCTGTGCTTTGTTCTCATCTTTGATCTTCTTGGACTTTGACTTATCATTCAAATGGGAGCAGATTCTCTGCGAAGTGTTCACCAAAGTGTTGAAACTTTCCATCCAGAGATATTTTCCGTCTCTGCACTGGAAAGCCGAGCTCTTAAGTTTTGATGGTTCCAACAACGCTTTGTACAGTTTGGAAATACATCTATCGTTGATGAAAGGTGTAAGATCATCTATCGAATCAACGTGACGCTGAAGAAGCTGAATGGCTTCATAACTGGCAGCAATGAACGTTGGGATTCTGATCTCGCGGGCTCCGAGCTTCTTTTGAATGATCTCGCGGGTGGAAAAGGGCAAAATCACAATAAGATTTAGCTGTTGAAGAAGCAAAGACTCAAATTTTGGATCCTGAAATGAGAAACTAGCCAGATTGTCGAGAACACTCTTCTGCAAATCGGTACACTTGAGATTGTCTTTCTGGCTACCAATGAGAATTGGGTAGCGAATACATGAATTCAAAGTGGTGAGCATGTGCTCAAACTTATCCAAAGTGAGAACCGATTGTGCGATTTTGAACAGGGGACCAAATGAGCAGATGAACGAGCACAGTGACTCTTGGTACAATGAGTCGTTAGAAAGGTTGTATGAGATTTGGAAACTGGACCAGAATTTGTACAGCAATTCAATGAGTTCATTTGGAAGCTTTTGAGGCTTTCCATCCGATCCAATGAAAGTGTTGAGCAAGTTATTGTAGGCCTTAAAAATTTGAATGTTGAGGTCTGTCCAGTTGACTTCCACAGAGGTTAGTCTGGTAAAGTATTCAAGCAAGCCTTTCCAGAACTTGACAGAATCCTCCGTAGACTCTGCGGTGAAATCATTCAAATATTGACAAAAGATCTTGCTCAAACCGTTCACAATAAAGGAAAAGCTTTCGATGTTTTCGTTTGCCTCATTGCTGCGCGATGCGACACCTTCTGGGGGCTGCACTTGCATTATAACGGGGCTCAGAATGACATTGTACACCAGCACCCATGACGGCGACTGCGTTCCGTAAGAGTCAATGACGTTGAAAAACGTTTGGATCGAGCCGTTTCTGACCTGAGTTCTCTGGTCCCATGTAGTGCGGGCAAGCTTGAGAATCAAATAAATCCACAAACCCTTGAAAAAATTGAGTTTCAACATACCATCTTGCCCGCTCTTCACAAACTCATTCAGCTGCGCTTCGGTGGCAACCAACAGCTCAAGCTTCGATTTGTCTTCAGCTTTGTCGAAGTTCTCGATTCTTTCCTTCAAATAGTCGCTTATCAGCCAGAAGTAGCTGATGGAGTTGAATGAAATATTCATGTCCAGGGTCTGCGTGACAAAGTTGTAAAGACAGTCAATGATCACGTTGATCTGGTTGACAGGTATGCTTTGCAGAATATTGTCAAGCACCACTTTGAGAGTTTCAAATGTGGATCTCAACACGGAAACAATGATGTCGTTCACCGTCTTTTCTTGCAAGACCCCATCATCCATGTTCGCTATAATCTCAAAGGGAGAGTTCAGCATTGCAGTGACGACTCCCCAGTAGTGCTGTATCACGTTTCCGAAACGGTCAATGATGCTTTTCAGCGTGTTGAGGGTCTGCAACTGCATCTCAACTTCACAGTTGGTGATCAGAACCTCACTAGAAATGGGAAGTTTGGCCAGTGTGGAAATAAAATTCTCCAAAGCGCCCAAAACTTTCTTTTCGGTCTCCAGATGAACTCTCTCGTTTTCAGAGATGGTGCTGCTGTTTTCAGCCACCAGACTGTGGTTGAAACCGGCCACAGCCGTGCTCTTGATGATCGAGTCCAAGCTCCTAGTCACCAACAATCTCAAATCGTCTTCCACAGTCCGGTCACTGGCCAGACGGATATAGAATTTGTTCACAATTTCCCAATTCTTGTCCGAGTCAATGAAGAACTTTTGCGGGTTAATCTCACATATGTCGGTCAGCTTGTTGATAAAGAAACTTCTGTTGTAGACACAAGGAACAAGGAGCCCGTCTTCAAGAACAGGTTTGAGCCCAAATCCTTGCTCATTGTTCAGCTGTGTCTTGACAATTGTGTCAGAGAGTCCCATGATCGATTGAATGACAGAGAAAAACACCTCCGGAGATTGCAAGTTGATACTGTCCATGAGCTTCTTGAAAGAAGCATCCACCGATGCAAGGTCATTGTTCGTGAGCGACGCAGGCATTGGAGGAACGTCTTTAACCTTCAAATCAGAAGGTCCATCCAGATAGTAACTCAGCCATTGCAGTGTTATAAGCACAATGTCCCAGCTTTTACCCAATGTGGCACCGAGGGAGGTCGCCAAACTGATCAAGACACGGAAACACAGCAGCTGTCTGGAGTTGATATTCCTTGAATACAGACGGACTGAGTGGAAGTGCGATGGTGATTGGCTATTTGCGGAATCAGCGTAGGCAGCGCTCGATATATTGGAAACAGCGTTCCCAATTGTGGAGCTAATCGTTCCGACAATACTCTCACCAAAAGAGAGAATTTTGTTGGGGCTCGTCTCTTTGCCGACAAGCTTGATCGTTGAAACAGCAAAGAAAGTGAGGATCTCGTCGCGGGTGTCATTGAGCGAGAGGATCCCCGAAGCATGACACAACCGCTGCAATGAACGTAGCAGCTTAGAGAAAAGCTCACTATCGAGAGAAGAATAAAGGAAAACTTGGTAAAAAGCAAGCAGGCTCTTCCAGCTGCGCACAATCATAGATTTGATACTTTTGTACTCCATCAAATTGTCCTTATCGTCTTCTGCCGCGAACGAGGTATTATCAAGGAAAGAAATGGAGTGCTCGGTTTCAAGGCCCGAGTTTCGCGAAGCCAAGTCAATGGTGAACTTGCAAATTCCCTCGCACAGGTTGATGATCGACTGCGACGCAAGGTACAGTTGGTACGTGTCCGGGGCCTGTGGAGGGTCAACCTTGTCGAGTGAGTCGATGTAGGATAGTTTCATCGTGGACTTGAGCACAGAAAGGCTTGGTTTATTCTCGTCCTGTTGGCGGACGCTCGACGGTGACGAGACCGGCGAAGGTTTCTTAGACTTTGTAGAGCCACCGTGGCTGACTGCGGAAGAGAGTGAGACCGATCCAGCGTTGGCAGCGGGCTGTGGGGGGTGGACAAGGTCGGATGCACCGATGAGGTTTTTAGCATCAGAGACGAGCTCGAACGCGGCAATGAGGAAGTCGTTCAAAACGCTCTTGCGCTCTTCCTCTTGATTATCATCGTACTCGGCGAATATTTTGCGCGTGAGGTCGAAATCTTTAAAGATTCCACGGTAAATCTCGAGAGAGAGAGTTTTTTTCCATGCAGGCGAAGCTGAGTCCTTCGTGAGGGTCTGTGTGAGCAAAGAGAGTGTGACCTCTGACTCAATCTTGAGCACGTCAAACTCCTCGTGGATGAGCAGCGAGATGAGTCGTGCGACGCGCACCATAACGGTGAAGTCTTTGCTGGAAGAGAGAAAGCGGAGAAGAATTGGAGCGACGCGGATGCGGAGCAGATGTGCGAGCTCTTCATGCTGGAGAAAAAGACGCTTGTTGTTTTTGACGATGCTCTCTAGCAGCTCAAAACCAAAGTCTTCAGTGATATAGTTGGTTTTCAAAAACGAAGGCTTGTGGTGCTCGATGAGCGTGCATAGATCGTTGGCGATGCGCTGGGCATCGTATGCACAAGGTCCAATTTTTGCAGAGGCGTTAATGGAGACGGGCACCTCAAACGCTAGACTATCTTGTTGCTGGCTCTCGTCGGCTAATTTGCGGTCTTCGTCGTTCACCTTATCGAAGACAATGTTGACAAGCTGCAGAAATGTGGCCTGTGCCGTGTTTGTGACTGCGCCCATCTTATTGGAGCTCTGTAGCGACGAGCACACGAGCAGTAGCTTGGAGAGCGACTCGTCGCCGATGAAAATGGCGTAATTGTGGAAGAAGCTGGGCAGAATCTGAAGGATCTTCAGCTGGATGTCGATGGAGGAGTGGGTTGATTCGAGCAAGGCGTCGATGATGAGGTCGACCTTGGTCACGGGGAGCAGATTGGCCAGGATGAGCTTGCTGAGGCTCTGGAGCGCCACTGTGGTGAACTTGGCATTTTTCGACTGACAGGACAGTAGGTATGGGTTGATAAAAACTGGGTTTTGTGAGAGTGACTTGAGGAACGCCTTTTCGTCTTTGGTTTTGTCGGGATTTGTTTGAAACGTCTTGAGGACCTCGATTGACTTGTCGGAGGCGTGGCGGATATCTGTGTTGCGCCGCTTGGACTCGGACGCCAGCGTCGTCAGGTCGGCCAATAGCTGTTGCACAAGACTCATGAGGGGCGGTGAGGGGCAATTGGCTGGGGAAGGGCAGGAACAGGACAAGGGGAAGAGGGGGTACGCAGGCTTGGAGAACAAATAACAAACGTAATCAAAAATAAATAAATGCTGGCACCCACACCCGTGCACCAGAGAGCAGATTGGGAATATTTTCATCTCCGAGAATTTTTCAGTCTTTTACAAGATTCACCGGAGTCTGGGGAAGTTAGCACAGATCAAGGCACCCCTACATGCTAGCAAGAAGAACTATGGACGGAGTCTTTGCTATCAACAAGCCGTCCGGCATTACGTCGAGTCAGTTTCTCAACAGGCTAAACCACATTTTCACCGCTTCGCAGGCATTTCAGGAGTCTCTGGATCAGATCCGCAAGAGCAAACAGGTGGGGAACCACAAAAAATGGCGCCGCAAGTTTCAAAACCCAAAGGTGAAAATGGGTCATGGTGGAACTCTTGATCCGTTGGCCTCGGGTGTGCTGGTGGTGGGCATTGGCGCCGGCACAAAACGCCTTGGCGATTACACGAACGGATCCACCAAAGTGTACGAGACAGAGGCTCTTTTGGGCGGGTCCACCACGACGGGAGACTCCGAGGGCCAGCTGCTCGCGCTCACGGCAGTTGAGCACATTGACCAGGCTCTTCTGGAGAGCACGAAGGAGCGATTTGTCGGCTCGTTGCAGCAGACTCCGCCGATCTTCAGTGCGCTCAAGATGGACGGAAAGCCTCTGTACGAGTACGCACGCAAAGGGTTGCCTTTGCCGCGCAAGATTGAGCCGCGGTCTGTGAAGGTGTATAATTTTGAGCTCGGCGAAGGTTGTCTTTCGACGGCACACGATTACGAATTTCTCCGGAGCGAGGTTGACGAAGACGGCGAGACTCTCGTGGACAAGCTGAGCAGCAACCCCACTTTGAACGACCACAAAGTGTCATTTTCCAGCGAGTACATGGAGCGTTGCGAGAAGGACTCGAGTCTGGGCACAGAACCGGAGCCGGTGCACGAGCTGAAGGACCCGGAGCAGTTTTATAAAGATGGGTACCGGGCTCCGTTGCTGCACTTCTCGGTGACGGTTTCATCCGGGACGTATGTGCGGTCGCTGATCAGCGACTACGGGCGTGCTCTGGGCTCATCGGCGTACATGGTGAAGCTTATTCGGCGGCGGCAAGCCGAGTGGGAGCTTAAGAACTGTTTTGACGTGGAGGACTTTGAAGACAATGACGAGACTGTTTGGAGCGAGGTTCTGCGCGAGGTTCTTGACAAGGGCGAGAAGGTGGACGTGAAACAGCGCCTGAGCGAGCTAAGGGGTAAGACAGAGGCTGAAGGAGAGGCTTCGAAGCGCAGAAAAGTTGAGGGAGAGGCAGATGCTGCAAAGGAGGAGGGGGAGAAGGAAGTGAAGGAGGAAGTGAAGGAGGAAGTGAAGGAGAAGAACTAGAAAAATAGATAGTATTGCACATAATTATAAGAGCGATGGAGCGTACACCGAACAAGCTTGCCAGGAATGAGCGATGCTAAGGAATGAAATGGACAAATGAGTCCCTTACTGCATAAAAGCGGTCATCATCACCAGCCAAATCAACCAGACAAAGTAGTCTCCGGCCATCAGGCGGTGGGCCCAACTAGCGGATATCTGGCCGTAAGCAAAGGCATTGCACGCCATATACGACTCGTCCGAGTCAAGATAGTCATAATCGCCATAACTAAGCTTGATCTGTGACTCGACAGACGGACACATAAACCCAAAATCCGAAGGGCAATCGCGCACAATGGCTTGGCAGATGTTCACGCACGGGAGAATCTCATAGTAGCTGAACGGGGGGTCGATATCGTTGCTGATGAACGTGCTACGACCCGTTGACTCGTTGTACGCCTTGTACAGTGTCTCTTCCTCGGTGGTGCAGCGCGGAATCGACACCGCGCACAGCCACTGTTTATAGGAAAGCCGACAGTCGGAGCACGTCTTGATCGTCGAATACCGGGCCGCGAGCTCGGTGTCGCACGGAATCTGCTGGATCGCATACTCAAAGTACTGGAACAACGTCTCGGCGTTGTCGTCATACTGCGTGCCCAAAGAGGTCAGGTTCTGCGTCCCGTTGTAGTAGTGGTACGACGACGGCACTGCGTACGCCACCTCGGTGCAGAAATCGAGCCCGTAGATCACCTTGCACGCTGCGGAGTCCCGTGTCTCAAAGTGCAGGTACTGAAGCACAAGCGTCGCGTTCTGCTTGTACAGCCGGTCTACCAGAACTGCAGTGTAGCCCGTGCCGCGGCTCAGGTTATCGATGGAAAACACCTGGAGATCGCCTGTCGTGGTGTCGTTGGTCACGTTGTAGTAGGTGAACGGCAGTTGCAGGTCGCTCTCTGTCAGGTTTCCCGACGTGAGGTTCATTTCGTAAACGAGCAGCTGGTACGTTGAGTTCTGATCGGGCGAGAGGTCGCTCGCCGAAAACAGAGCAGACTCGTGGTCCCGGTCGACCAACGACACCGTCTTCTTCCCGTCCAGCTGCGTCACGAGATGACAGTTCGACAACTCCAGTAAAAAGCCCCACGACTCATCTGTAGAGCACTCGTCGCAGTCCTCCGAAACAACACGAACAAACATTAAGCTCTGCATAATCAAATCCGACGTGATCGTCACCGAGGTCGTGCTGGTCTCTGTAAAGTTCACGCTCATCTGGTTGTCGTCGTCGCTCACATCAGCGCTCGCCGAGTAGTACAGCGAAAGCCCCGCATCGCTGTTGGAGTCCCAGCTGTTAGGCAGAAATGTGATTGATGCGTTAATCGAGACGTCGTAATCTGTCGAGTTGATTGCAAACACAAAGATCTGTGAGTTATTGCTTCCTATCGATGAGTACACATAGTCCACGCTATCTTCAATCATGTGCACCGTATCGCGGCGTTCGATGCCCTCCAAATCACGCACCTCAAGAATTCTGTTGATCTCAACTTGCTCGAAAAGTGACTCCTCAATCCAGAATGGGTCCGGGCTCTCGATCGAGTACTCCAGCTCCACCTGCTCATACAACCGAGTGTCGGCCTCGGGAGTGTCCGCTGCCGACGCCGACACCGACGCCGCCGCCAGCACCAGTGCACGTGACAGAGCCACTGCAAACGTCCATAGCAGTTGAAACAGCATGACAGGTGGTATGACTGGTAAGTGGTGGGTGGTTAGAGTAGTCAAGCATTCTTTGTGCCTGGGGCTTTTTTTTTTCTAGCTTCTAGTTTTTTTCTTTTCAGTCAAATATTTTGAAATCAAATAATTGTCTTCAAAGCTAGCTTGTCGCTCAATTGCTCATATTCGATATATCAGATATTACGCTACCTACTTATCACTAGAAAATCATTCTGTCGCTTCATAGATGACTCGCTTAGCTCGTCATCAGAGCTGCAACTTCTCCTGCAACAGCTTCTCAACAGCAGAAATGGCCTCCTCAATTCCACCAACTTCGGTACCCATTCCCTGGCAAACATTGCCCTTACCACCAGCCTTTCCACCAATGAACTTCGAGGCCAGCGCAGCGACCTCGGTAGCAGGAACCTTGGCAAGGTGCTCGTCTGAAATGTAGACACCCTGAGCAATCTTCGAGTCCGTCTTTTGACCAGTAATCAAAAACAAAGACTTACCCTTGTTCTCCTTCTTCACGAGGTTAATCGCCTCAGTGATCACCTTCGCGTTTGCAGTGATGTCCACGTACTTAACAAGGTACGACGCATCGGCGTTCTCGCTGAAAAACTCCTTCACAGTGTCCAGAGCCTTCTTGGTGTCAGCCTTCTGTCTCGTCTTAAGTTCGTCCTTGTAAGTCTTCTCAATCTTGGCAAACTTTTCCTTCAGTTCAGCCTTTTGGAGCACAGAAATCGAGAGTTGTCCAAGCTTGGTTCCAGACTCCTTCAACTTCTTCTCCTTAGTCTCTCCGAATGGCAGCTTGTCAATCTGATCCAAAGCCTCGCTGAATTCCTTTGCAATTCTTTGAACCTCGTGAGCCTCAGTACCGGTAACAGCCACGATTCTTCTGATACCCTTGGCGATTCCGCTCTCCTCAATGATCACAAATTCCTTAATCTCAGAGGTCTTGCCAACGTGTGTTCCTCCACAGAACTCAATGGAGTACTTGTGCCATTCAGAGTTCGATGGGTTGGCCAAGAGCTCATCCACAGGAATACCAACAGAAACCACACGAACAGGGTCTGGATACGTCTCGCCAAACACAGCTCTCAATCCGTTGATGGACTTAGCAACCTCCAAGCTCACAGGTTGGGAGTACACTTGCAAGTTTTGCTTCACGTACTTGTTGGAAATGGCCTCAACCTCCTCCAATTGCTTCAAAGTGACACCAGTCTTGTGTGAAAAGTCAAATCTCAACTTCTCGGCAGCAACAAGGGAACCCTTCTGGTCAACACCGTCACCAAGAACCTCTCTCAAGGCAAAGTTTAAGATGTGAGTACCAGTGTGGTTGTTTCTCAATGGCCATCTTCTGAGCTCGTCGTAACCAGCAATCACCTCGTCGCCAACAGAAAGCTTACCTTCCACCAGAGAACCAGTGTGCAACACATATCCAGCATAAACTTGAACATTCTCCACGTTGAACTCGGCAACACCATCAATGACAACCTTACCGGTGTCAAATTCCTGACCACCTTGCTCAGCATAGAATGGAGTCTTCTCCAACAACAAACCAATCTGCTCGCCTTCTGGAATTTCAGCAGTGGACTCATAGAACTCTTTAGCAGCGTAAATGCCAACAATCTTGGTCTTGATGTCCTCGTTACCGTATTTGTAGGAGTCGTCGGTCTTTGGCACCTTGTCGTTAGAATCCAAAGCACCCAAAGAGTGCACATCGAGCTTCAACAGCTCTTTGCCAGCCTTAGAGCCGGTACCTTTAGAAGCCTCTCTTGAAGCAATTCTGGCTTTCTCAAAAGCCTCTTCGTCGATTTTGAGTCCAGCCTCCTCAGCCATCAGTCTGGTCAAGTCGACAGGGAAACCGTAAGTGTCGTACAGTCTCCACACGTCCTTACCAGCTAAGGTCTGTTCTGGAGTCTTAGAAGCAATCAAAGCGTACTGCTCGAAAAGCTTCTCACCACGGTCCAAGGTCCTAGAGAACGAGGCCTCCTCCTCGTCAAGGATCTCAAAGATCGAGGCAGGGTCCTGGGCCAACTCAGGGAAAATATCCTTGACTTGTTCAATCAAAGTTGGAGCCAGTTGCGAGAAGAACTTTCCAATTGGATAGTTCATGTACTTTCTAACGTATCTGGCACCTCTTCTGAGAATTCTTCTCAGAACGTAACCTCTACCTTCGTTGTTTGGAACACCACCGTCAGCGAGAGCAAAAGTCAGTGTACGGACGTGGTCAGCCAGAACTCTGTAAGCAGTGTCAATTCCGTCAATGTCGTCTTTGCCAAACTTACCAGAGTATGGTCTGACTCCGGTGATCTCTTGAATCTTGGCAAACAAAGGCTGGAAAACGTCCGTGTCGTAATTAGATCTGACATCCTGCAAGATCGAGACAAGTCTCTCGAATCCCATACCAGTGTCGACGTGCTTAGCTGGAAGCGACTTCAATGAACCGTCAGCCTCTCTGTTGAATTGGATAAAAACGTTGTTCCAGATCTCCAAAACGTCTGGATCGTCTTCGTTCACGAGAGCGGCAGCGTTTCTGCCACCGATTCTGTCGTAGTGGACCTCAGAGCATGGACCGCAAGGGCCCTGGTCACCCATCTCCCAAAAGTTGTCCTTGGCGGAACCTGGCAGGATATGGTCGTCTGCAACACCGACGTCAGACCAAAACTGTTTGGCCTCGAGATCTGGCGCCAAGCCGAGCTTTTCGTCTCCACCAAAGTAGGTCACGTAAAGTCTGTCAGGGTTGAGGCCGAAAACAACTGTGAGAAGCTCCCAGGTGTAGCCAATAGCCTCTTTCTTGAAGTAGTCGCCAAAAGACCAGTTACCAAGCATCTCAAAGAAAGTGTGGTGGTACGAGTCTCTTCCAACGTCTTCAAGATCGTTGTGCTTTCCACCAGCTCTGATACACTTCTGTGAGTTGACAGCTCTCTTGAGGTTTGCAAACGGAGACGAAGGGTCGACAGTACCCAGGAAAATAGGCTTGTACTGATTCATACCAGCGTTGGCAAACAAAAGAGTAGGGTCATCGTGAGGAACAACGGAAGACGATGGGACGAAAGTGTGTTTGTTCTCTTTGAAGTAATCCAGGAACTTGTTACGAACCGCGGTAGCGGTCCAGGTTTGTGCGCCTGACATATTATGTGAAATAGTCAGCTTTCTGAATGCTGAATGTGAACGTGAACGTGAATTTAGTACACTACGAAACGTAGATTTCATAAATGCACTCCTCAGCAAATCCTCGGCAAATCCTCGGCACGTGTTCAGGGGCACAAGCAATGTTGGGTGGCAAGAGAAGATGAAGGCTAAGAGGGAGACTGAAATCACTTTTTTTTTTGCCGTTTACCCTTTGCCGAGCGTCCAGAGACGAAAAAAAATTAAGAAAAAACTTATGCGTCGATTTGCGTCGATCGGCGCTAGTATCAACTTTCTTGAAAAAAAAAATTAATAAAATCCTTTCACCTGTTTATAGACAGAAGTCCTTCTAACCTCCTGCTGAATCCCTCCACCATGGTCAGACTCAAGTCCAGATACATCCTCTTTGAGGTTCTTTACCCTGACAACACAAATGACAGCTTCAGAACTCGCGCAAACAGCGTGCTCGCGCTACACCGCCCCACGAGCGACAAAATCACAGCCAAAGTCATCATCCAGGAAATACGAACAGCGTTGCAACAAAACTTTGGCGACTACGGGGCATCGGCGGCGGTGTCACTCTCGCTGAAGTACTTTTCAAACAAGACAAGCACAGGCATTTTGCGTGTGGCGCGCGAAAACTACAGGTACATCGTTGGAGCTCTCACTCTGATCACGAGCTTGGGAAATGAGAAAGTTATCATCAAGTGCACGAGTGTAAGCGGATCGATCAAAAAGTGTGAAGACAGATCGATCCGTATCTCCCAAAGGCTCATGGAAGAAGCCCGGGGTGTCGACCGCAGCGCGAGCGTGTTGGCAGAAATGTTCTCTAATGAGGGCGTTGAGCAGATTGAGAACGACGACCAACAAGACTAGTTACTACTGAGAACACTAAAGCATTATTTTATCTTGTACAAAAAATGCTGTAGACCAGCCAAATTCAACAATCTCAAAGCACATTTACTGTCTGGACTTGATGATGTCTAGGAACTCTGGCTTGAGAGAAGCACCACCAACAAGGAAACCGTCAACGTCGGCCTTGTCCTTGAAGTCGGTGCTGTTCTTGCCGTTAACAGAACCACCGTACAAGATTCTGACAGACTCGGCTTGAGCGCCGATGACAGTGGAGAGGTAGTCTCTGATGTCCTTGTGGATGTTCTGGGCGTCCGCGGCGGTGGCAGCGAGACCGGTACCGATGGCCCAGACTGGCTCGTAGGCAACAACAATGTCAGTCCAGTCCTTCACAACGTCAACCACGGCCTGCAGCTGTCTCTTGACAACCTCCAGGGTCTTACCAGCCTGGTTCTCCTCGTAGGTCTCGCCAATACAGAGGATCACCTTAAGACCGGACTCAAGCGCAAACTTAGTCTTGGAAGCGATGAACTCGTCAGTCTCCTTGAAGATGGTTCTTCTCTCAGAGTGGCCGAGAATAACCCATGGAATGTTGAGGTCCTTGAGAGCAGCGGCAGAAACCTCTCCGGTGTAAGCACCGGAGGCCTTGTCGTAGCAGTTCTGGGCACTCACAGCCACGGTTGGCTGCTTGTTGTGCTCAGCAGCCCACACCAAGTATGGGGCTGGGGGAGCAATGACAACCTCAACGTTTTGCGGCAGCTCGGCCGAGTTGAGGTTGCTGACGATGCTCTGAATCGACTCCTTAGAGCCGTTCATCTTGAAGTTACCACCAACGAAGAAAGTTCTAGCCTGTTTACGTGTGTTAATATCCAGCCTGTCGGCGACTCCCGAGGTTCTATCCGGGTTTAGGTGCTGAGCAATTGACTCCAGCAGTGCAGAAGCAGAACGTACCATTTTGCAGTGTTGTAGAGCTGTTTATATTTGATCAAGGAAATCAAAGCTTTTTTTTTTTGCTTCTTGAGTTTTGTTGCGACAGCTCACCTGTTTATATAGTATTGACAACTGCAAGGGCGGAGATTGATATATTTCACGGGCGCCGCGACGGGTCTGGTCACCAACGGCGGTCAATTTTTCTGGCACACGAAACTCCGGGAACGTGACGGGTCGGAGCGACGCTGAGCGGGGTCGATCGTCGCGTGGGCTGATTTCTGTTGAAAGCTGATCACGCCACAGCATCAGTGTGTCTACCAAGGATACCACGCATGCGTGGCCGCAACGTCCTATTTTATACCACCATGTTGTCGGCTAATAGCCTACACAATCAGTCTCAGGCCTAGCCGGGGCCTGCGCACCCGGAGCCCGCCCCGGCTCGAGGGAGGGGAAATTTGGTGGTGGAAAAAAAATAAAATATTATTAGCAAACTTTAAACTTTGTATGTGAGTGGCTGCACCGCCACAGAGGCTGCACCGCCACATGTGGTCCTTCTTCTCTCGGACATGCTTCTATATTCGTCAAACCCGGTTGCACAAAACATCCTCGTGGTCGTCGTCCGCATCATCCGTGTGCGTCCCACCCAGTCCCAGCTGCCGTGTCCGGTCATACATTTCTTTAATCCGACGCGACTTCTCCACCTGCTCGTCTTTCGCACGAACCTCAGCCTCAGCCACCTGCTCAGCTTCCTGTTCCGTTATCGGCACAGGACTGTTGAACTCAAACTCGTCCCGCGTGTCCTTCATGATCTTCTCGTTGCGCTGACTCCGCTCCAGCTCCGACCATGTGCTCAGGTGCGACCGCAACTTGTACCGATGAGTCTCCTCGTCTTTCTCCATCACAATCCATCGGCAGTTTGGAACATTTTGCAAGTCTTCAAACGTCTCCACCGTCCACCGGAACCACTTTGTCAGGAAAACGCGTGCCCATATCCCGTGTGTCACCAGCACAAGCACGCTCGGAAACGTGTCTTTGCTAAACTGCCGGAATAAAGTCTCGTTGAATGACGCACACCGATCATAAACGTCCGCAGCACTCTCTCCGTGAGGTATGCGATAGAAGAAGTGGCCATACTGCGCTCTTTCAACCCAGATCTGCTCCATCTCCTCTCCAGTCCCCTGGAAATTACCAAAGTCCTGCTCGCGCATCCGTGGCTCCTCGTACACTTTGTACGGGATCTCGAGCTCTGCAATCGAGCCCGTGATCTCGTTCAGTGTTTGTCTCGCTCTCAGGTACGGCGACGTGTAGAAACAGATGCTGTCGTCGCTTTTAAGTATTTGTTTCAGCTGTTCGCCAGCCTCTGCCGCCTGCAGGTGTCCCTTCTCCGTTAACGGCACTTTGTGGTTCGGAATGTATCTGTTGACGGATTTATCCTTGTTTCCCTGAGACTCGCCGTGGCGCACAAGTAGAATGAGCTGTCAAAATCACTGTTAGTACCTCAATTTCGCCCTTGTGTGTCGGCACAAAACACTCACCCTCGGTCTTGCCATTTTGTGTTTCTGCTGTTGTTCTGAGTCTGCGTTGCGTGCGTTCAAACTCGTATTTCTGGCTCTGCTGACAGGGCCGTTTGACATGTTGATTGTGCACGCTTTTTTTTCTCCAGTGAGTTTCAGTGAGGCTGAGTATCGCTGCGCCACACTGAACAAGTGTGGCTCGGACCAGATCCAGGCGAGCACGATGGTATTACGCACTGAAAAGTACTTTGGGAGATGTTAGTCAACTGAAGTTGTGTCCAATAGTGTCTGGAGTGACTGTGGGCATTGAATGGGAGTGTGTCTTTTGAAAATGAAGCTGTTGTTGCTGTGATTTTATATTTCAGATCAAATTAAAAATTTAAAAGTTCGAAGATACAAGTGATCACCAAGGAGAAATTGAGCAAGGAAAATAGCTACCAAGCGGATGCCGGAGGCGGTAACACATTTTCGTGTGCTGTGGGGTGAATTTCTAGGTGACTTTTTTGTCTCAAAAGCAATTGTATCGAGGCGAACAACGACTGGTGAGAGCACTTAAAGAGTTTCTAACCAGCAACACCGTCAATCAGCGCCCAACATTACCAACATGATATATACTCTGGTGAGAGTCTTTTCTACTCATAAAGCCTGCTAAAGTTCCTTTCAAAACTCGCTCGTAACTCCCACCCAAATTTTGATCCCTAAATTTTTTCTCGCTCAGCGCTTTTCTAACATTTTTTGCACCCTTCTTCTTAATGACGCTCCAAACCTGAATTAACAATGCCACCCCGAAACACAGAGTCTGCACAACAACAGCTGGATTATTACCTGTCAAAAGCCACGAGAATGCCAAGCAACCCGTGTCTCAGAAACACCGTCGTCGAGCACAACCTCAGCTCTCATTGCGCCTTATCAAAAAAACAAAGTCCCAGACCGCTGCTCGTGCACGCGGGAACAACAGTCACAATACCTACGCCCATACCAGTGCACGAGAAGCAACCGACGAAAAAGGCAGACTTTTCCGAGTACTCGTATGAAGTCAGAAGCTTCGAAGACTGACATATTGTTTCGGACAAATTTACTTGCTACCAACAAAATCTCTCGCTAACTTCAACCCCAGTGCAACATTCTGGACCCTTGCGTCAAGCTTGTATCCCTGATCGTGCAACTCGCACAAGGACTCATAAAATGTGCTCAACGGAACCGTGAAGGTCTCAATAAACTCGTTCTCTTCAAGCTGCGTTTGGGGATTCTGGTTGCGCTCATCAGACATGTCGATAGTCACCGAAACAATCACAGTGTTGGTGTTACAGAACCCAGGATCGTTGAAAACAAGTGGTGTCGACGTGACAACTTTGCCAATGTACCCGGTTTCCTCCTTCAATTCTCTCAATGCAGCCTCCTCAATTGTCTCGTTTGCATCAATTAGCCCAGCAGGCATCTCAATACACACACCTTCCACAGGCGGCCTGAATTGTTTCTGCAGAACAATCTCCTTGCCGGTTGGCTTCTCCACAATGGCGATAATACCAACACCATCCACATCCGTTCCTTTCGGCCGGGTAGTTCTGGAAGACATTTCCCATTCACGCGACTTACCGTCTGGTCCAGTGTATTCAATCTTGTCTAGCTTGATCCACCTGGCATCGCTGTTGCTCATTGGTCTGACGCTTGTCACTTTAGCGGTGTTCAGATCCAACGTAGACATGGTTTGGTGTATGAATCTTTTTTGTACTTGAAGACCACGCAGACAATTCCTCCCAAACAGTTTGAGCATCCGTTTATACAGAAAAGACACTTCAATTTACTATCAAAATTAGTAGAAAAAGAGTACTCCATTCGAGCAATTGTGCAAAAAAATGGCTCGCCCTGAAAAAGTAACACAAAAGCACAGCCGTGAAAATTGCAAAGATAAAAAAAATCAAAGAAAGAAAGAAAACATTCACAAGTCTTTGTGAGACACTGATCTCTGAAAGTACCCCAACGATGACGGAATCGAGCACAGAAACTTCCACAGATGACCTTAGGTCACAGATACAACAGGAACTCATTGCATCGGGAAAATATCAAGAAATTTACAACTTTTTGAAAATTCAACTAGCAAACTCAGGTTGGGTCGAGAAGTTCAACCAACTCGCTACAGACACTATAACATCCACAGACAACGCCGAGGAACTCAAGTTTGCTAATTTAGTCAACCGCCTTGAAGGAAGAGGTCTTGAAATGGTTTCTGACAACGTCAAAATCCAAACGCTACAAAAAATAAAAGAATTTCTTGACGAAGTGGTGAGTTGATACATTTTAAGACACTAGGCAAACTTGCTTTATTGCGAGCCAAAAAGAAGCATTTTTAGACTACATACATAAAGTATACAAATAATAGTATCTTTCCCATCTTTAGAAAAAGGAACTATACAGCATTAACTGCTATTGGTGTCCTCTTTTTTTATTTCACTAGCGTTCTTCTCTTTTGTATCCTCAACAGCTTCCTTCTCTTGTGACGATGACTCTTTCTCTGCCGTTGTCTCCGTCAAGGGGGCAGGGGTAGGGGTCTCAAGAGCAGAAACAGGAGTAGCAGTAGCAGAGGCAGCAGCTTCCGGTTCAGACAGAGCCTTTGGCTCCTCGGTCTTAACCACCACAGCGGTTGGGGTTTCCACAGCAACAGCAGCAGCAGGAGGAAGAACAGGAGCAACAGGAGCAGGAGCAGGAGCATCAGAAGCACCGGCAGCATGGACAGGAGATTGAACAAGAGCAGGAGCAGAAGCAGGCACAGGAGCAGCTTCAACCACCTTGCTCTGTTCTTCACTATCACCGTTCACCTTAGCACCTTCAGGCTTCTTTTCTTCTTGTTCGTTGTCATCATCATAGTCTTCGTCTTCTTCAATCCTCCTCACAGGAGCCTCGCTCAAAACAGCCTGTTGGATTTTTTTTTCTTCCACCTCCTCGGTAGTGCTTTTCAACTCATCAGCCTCCTCTTTCTCTATTGGCTTCAAATCGATTGTGGGCCTGGATTCAGCCTCTGGAGTAACCTCAGGCTCCTCTGTTGCCACACCACTCTCTTTTGGTGGGGTTGCAGGCTTTTCTAGCACTGCTGTCGGCTCGACAGACGCCTTTGGCTCATGGGTACTTGTCGAATCAACTGTTGGTTCGTTCAAAGTAGCAGACCGTGTGGATTCCGGCTCCTTTGATGTCGGGGTTTCCAGCTCCTCCGAAGCCGCCGGACTCACCTTCTGCTTCTTTTTTCCTTCTTCACTAACACCTTCATCCAGCTCTCTCTTGACACCATTCGAGAGCTTCGAATCTGCCGTATCGATTCCATTAGAGTGCACTGCAGTGATAGAAGAAGTTTCACTAGTGGCACCATTGGCTTGGGGCACAACGGTTGCTACAGCCTTCTCAGTGGCAGAAACAGCTTCAGAACGGTTGATGGTTGGCAATTCAACTGGCAGAAGAGGTCCATACGAGGATGACACAGATCCTGAAGGTCGGTCGTTTGCCAATGGCGCCACCAATGGTGCAGAAGCCGCTGTCGTAGCCGCAGCAACGGAAACTGGAGGCATCGACGAAGCTGTACTCTGCTGCTGTTGCTGAGGAGGGGGAGGCAATGGAGAGCCAGGGCCTGGAAGCTGCTGCCCACCACCCACTTGTAATGGAGCAGGAGCAGGACCAGCCGATTGCTGTTGTTGTTGCTGTTGTTGCTGTTGTTGTTGTTGCTGGACCAATTGCTGTGATGGCATGCTCAATTGGTGGTGACTTTGAGGAGGAGGTGGAGTTGCACCACCCTCCTTCTGATACTTGGTGAGTTGCATGAGTCTCTCCTGGATGTGTGGATTGTTTGGGTCAAGCGAAGCAGCTCTGTGATAAGCGTCCAAAGCATCACCAATCTGGTTGTTGCATGTCTCATACAATGTTCCGAGGTCGTACCAGACTTCTGACAAATAAGGATTGAGTCTAATGGCTCTAGTATAAGCATCGAGGGCGTCTTTGTACTGGCTGATTTTGTAATAAAGAACACCAATGGAACACCAGAAAGTTGGATTTCTAGAATCAATGTTGACAGCATGTTGGAATGCCTCATATGCGTTTGGATAGTCCTGTTTCGACATGTAGACGCGTCCGAGATAGTACCAGGAATGTGCGTCAGTGTTGTTGAGCTCAATGGACTGTCTGAGCAACTGGAGAGCCACGTCTAAATCGTGGAAAGGAGCTTCTTGTTGGGAGTAAAGACAGCCCAGCTGCTGGAGCACACGCGAGTGATTAGGATTGTTTTGCAGAACCCTTTCATATGCTTCTTTGGCACCGTTGTAGTCTCTGTTTTGCTCAAGGACCGAGCCAATCTGAAACCAGACATCAGTCTGCGTCAGCGGAGCAGGAGGCATGCTCAGAATGTAGTTGAAACATTCCAAAGCTTTCGAAAGCTTACCTTGCAGTTTGTAGATGATTCCGAGCCTGAAATAAATTTCGTTGGCCTTGTCGAATTGTGGATCCATCTCGAGAACTCTGACAAAAGCCTCCTCGGCGTACTCCAATGAGCCATACCGGTCGTACAAGATACCGATTCCATGCCAAAGCTTAGGAACGCTCAAGTTTTGCAAGTTCAAAAGCGCCTGCTGGTACGCGGTGTACGCGCTTTGGAGGTCATCTAGCATCAGATAACAGTGGCCCAACAGACCCCAAGTCTCGCCGTTGTTTTGATCCAACGAAAGGGCACGACGGTAAAGATCTGCTGCCTCAGCAAAGGCATCCCGGGTTCTGTACACGTTGGCTAGCTGGGTAAGCGCTTTTGGGTTGTTAGGAGTGTATCTGAGGGCCGTTGAAAACGCCTCCACAGCCTTCTCCACATTGCCAATCGTATCGGCACATGTTCCGATCGCAATCCACGTCTCCGCATTTTCTTGTGCAAAATGGGCCTCCAGGCTGTTGGCATCAGCTGTTGCCGCCATCGAAACCGGGTTTCCGTTCAGCTGTTGGCTGATTAGTTGTTGGTTCATAGCAGAATTCTTATTTTTGTTATTGTTATTGTGTTGTGAATTTTCTTCCAAAATTCTTGTATTTGATGTAGTTGCTGTGCCGGGTCCGCGAGAAGAATCGTACTCTTCTGCCTGTCGCTCCCTCCCTTGTTGTCTTTCTAATGCCTTCTATTTTTTGTTGTCCTTTTGCCTTCCAAACAACAAAGACAAGAGAAGAAAAAAAAAAACTCTCGCAAACCCTCTCGGTGAGGATCGTCTCAATTTGTTTCCTTCTTCACAGGAAATACACAAGTTTGGAAATTTCTGGCTTCCCTCTCGCCTTGCCAAGACTTTGCCCTGTCTATAGCTTATTGATGCACATCCGTATTTATTGTATGCAGGTTGTCGGCAACCGCATGCTTTTTACCTCTGCGACATCCCGGTATGTTAAAAGCAATCGCGGACAATAGCTCTCTTGTAAGATTGCCAGCGCGCACAATCCTACGAACAATAATCTAAATCACGTTTTCTATTCGCGTAAGTCAGCCTTCTTGTTCTCTATTTTCTTTGTTCCTGCACTCCTAGTTCCCGCTTTTTCGCCGCCCCATCTTTTTCCTCCTACAAGCAACGTTGCCGACTGCGCGAACTCTCCGGTCCTCGGCCCTCCATTATCACGTGATGCATCAAATTGAAAAGTGGCGGTGTATGAGGCTGTGAAGGAGGGGGAAGGGGGAAGGGGAAAGAGTAAGCATATATGGCGAGGAAAACCTGAAGGAACAAAAATTCAAGAAGATTCTTGCTTCAAGATATCCGAGTCATCAAATACGATGCTTGTTTAGCGGCTCTAGCATAACAATTTATTAAATCGAGTAGTTCTTTAATGCTCACTCGCAAGCCATTCACTCACGATTCATTCGACTCGCAGTCTACTATACATCACATTTATATACAGTAAGTCTTAACATCTCTTAACGTAACGTCTTGATGAATGAGTCCAAATTGTACTCCTCCTCGTATTGCTTTTCGTCCCAAAGCTCTGCAAGCTCGCTAACCGCAGATCCCGCCTTACCAGTTAGACCAACCTCGTTAGGCACATCAATCTCCTTCAGTTTACCAGCACCACCAGCACTCTCACCAGCACTGGCCCCTGCGCCAGCTAGTTCATCATCGTTACCTGCCTGCTCACCAAGCGCCTGCGACTGTTGCTCCGAGTCAAACAAATCAAGTAACTGGTTTGTGTCCATCGATGCAAGTCCAGAATTCTGTTGATTGATGATTGTAGATGCGATATTCATTTTGAACTTCTGCAATCCCATGATCTTCTCCTCCAAAGTGTTCTTCGTGATCAACCGATACACATTCACAACTTTTTTCTGCCCGAGACGGTGCGCACGGTCCATAGCCTGAAGATCGTTCATAGGGTTCCAATCGTGCTCCACAAAGATAACCGTGTCTGCACCTGTAAGATTCAATCCCAAACCACCAACTTTGGTAGTCAAAAGCAAAACATCGATCGATGGATCTCCATTAAACTTGCGCACAACATCTTGTCTCTTTCTAGGCTCAGTCGAGCCATCAAGTCTGAGATAAGTCACCGATGGCATGTACTTCTTCAATAAATCATTCTCGACCATATCGAGCATGTCCTTCATTTGACAGAAAATTAGTGCCCGGTGTTGCGAAATAACACCTTCCGACGGTATCAACTCTTTTGAACTAGCAGACCCAGCCGAATTGCCGATACCACATTCAAGCAAGAGTGTTCTCAATGACTGCAACTTTGGAGAGTGTTCAATGTCCCTAATATCCATCTTGTATGTCTTCAAGTACTTCATCACCTCCGTATATTGGGGATGTTTTGGAGTCAACACCAATGCAGCATGATTGCACAACTTTCTCATGTACTGTAACACTTGGAAAATGTGTTGTTTGCCTTCTGGCTCTGCCGGTCCTTTGACCAAGTCTTGCTCAACCGTGGTCTTTTGCTTCTTCACAAAATCCTTGTACAATTGCTTCTGCAAACTCGAGAGCTCACAGTAGTAATCTTGAATGATTTTGGGAGGCAGATCCGACAAAACATCCTCTTTCAATCTTCGAAGCATGAATGGCAAAACTTGCTTATGCAATGACTCCAATGCCAACGCACCGGCTTCTTGCTCTTTGTCACCCTTATTTGATCTCGACACTGCAATTGGCTTGGCAAACTTTTCTTGGAATGCCTTCTCTGTACCGAGGAAACCTGGCATCAAGAAGTCAAACAAAGACCATAGTTCCAACACATTATTTTGAATTGGAGTTCCTGACAAAATCAATCTGTGTTCAGCTCTCAATCTTTTCACCGATTGTGTCAGTTTCGTGTTTGCATTTTTTATGATATGTCCTTCATCCAAAACACAGTAGTTGTAGTCAAAAGAGCTCACAAATTCAACATCGTTACGCGCCACATCGTATGAGGTAACAACAACATCTGCTTCGTTCAGATGTGACCTCAATCCTGCTCTCACGGAAGGAGAACCAGCATAAACTGTAACACTCAAAAAAGGTGCATATTGTTCGAACTCTTGTTCCCAGTGACCAGTCAACGACGGAGGACACACAATGATACTTGGCAACTTGCGTGCCTCCACTGATCCCGTTTTAGCAAATTCCTCAGCTCTCAGATGATGATCGCTGGCAACGATACAGATCGTTTGAAGAGTTTTTCCGAGACCCATATCATCACATAATATACCGTGAAGGTGATACTTGTTCAGGAACGCCAGCCAGTTCACTCCTTCTTGCTGATACTTGCGCAACGTGGCTTTTATGGCGACAGGTAACTCAAATGATTGAATTTTTGTCGGATCCATCATTTGTTGGATAAACGCTCTTTCTTTGTCCCTGCCGCCTAATAGATCTTCAGGCATATCCGGAGGATCAGGTATACCAGCCTCCAAAGGAACAAGTTTGATGATAGATGCGAATGTGGTAGTAGCTAAGATTCTCACATCGCTATTGGCATCACTCATTCTTCCAAGCACAGGAACAATCAAAAACACCACATATGGAAGAATATTAGAACCCATAGTGTTAGACAACCGGTAGACACATTCAATGGCACCTTGTCTTTCTTTCACCTCCAAAGCATTGCTCAACATTGGGAGAATGTTTTTAACAAAATATTGAAATCCCATGGTAGGAGTCGTAGCACAAACCGTTGCGAAACACTTAGCAGAAGAGTAACGGAACACAGAATAGCTAGACTTCAAACCTTTCAATATTTCTGGGAGTTTTTCAAGAATCAATCCATGCAATGAAGGATCAAGCTTCTTCAGTAGAGCTCTTATCAGTTCAAGCGAATCGACAGCTTTCTGACCTTCTGTATCATCAATATCACCGTCCTGAGCAAGCACTGACAACGAACCAAACATGGTGGTGCTCAAAATAGGTAGCTTCGAAAACAGCTCACCTTTATATTCTTCCAAAAGTTTTTCCAAAGACATTTTCGCACCCCTTCTTTTGATTTTTGCTAAATAAATGTCTCTTTCAGCAGCTGCAATCTCAGCGGGATCCGTCTTGGCTTCTTCTTTTCTCAAAGAGAGAACAATGTCAGTGAATTGCTTGTTTGGTGAAAATTCAGGCACCTCTGAAGTGTCAACGCATAAAAATGCACACAGATTCTTCACCATCTTGTCAGCGGCACCACTCTTACCAGCAGCATTCAAATCAACAATTAAGGAACAAACTGCTGATGCAGAGCGCAACTGCAGCAATCTCTGATCTTCAGTCTTTATGCTATCCATCAAAGATCTAATGAAAGGATTCAACTTCTTTGGCAAACCAGACAATCGCAACAAAGCCGAAGAGTACACAGAGAGAATGCTAATCGAACGACTTGCCTTTGCTGCAGTGGACTCTGCGATGGACATGCTGATTCTGTGTTTTGCATCTTCCAATAATTGCAAAGAGTTCATTTTGTAAATTGGAGTGAGAGAGTTCAAAAGCTTTCTGTAGGTCTCATTGATCACTGTGTTGGCAACATCGATACCAAAAGCATCGGGACCGGCTTCCTTTTCCCCTTGAACCAAGACGGGCAATGTCGGTATCTTTGACGATGGAACCTTGCCCTGCTCTCTGAAAACTTGGAACAACTGCAAGCATTGGGTTCTCAAACCACGAAGAGTTGGTGTGAATTCGCGAAATGATGGTAAAGAATCAGGATTAATCAATGCATCATTCAACAGCGTGGAGAATGTAGATTTGACCGTCTCATCACATGGAATATTCAAATCGGATAGAGCACGACAGTACTCATCCAAAACGACACCCGTCAATAATCTAGGAGTCGCATGTGGATCTTTTAAATATTTCACCAGCTGTTCAAAGACAGGACGCAAATTCGTCGGATCCTCAAAACGAGCAAGAGTTTTTCCCAAGGCAGTTGCAGCAGTGAGTCTTGTTCTGACCAGAACTTCCACTCCTACCAATGTTAAATCACCATTGATGACAGGAGTGTCAATATTAACGGCCACTTCGTATTCCGAAGTTGGAATGCCCTGATTAGGAGCCGGCGTGCCATTGCCACTAGTATCCTCTAGATTTTTTCTTTTCTTGCCCTTAGGCTTGATCTCATCCAAGTTGAAACCAGTTAGAGGGATATCCGTCACAGACAACGTGTGCCCACTTGGACGCAGAATGTAATTTGGATTCATTGAATAGTTGAATCTTGCAACTCCGATCGGTGTCATTAACAAAGACAACAATGGGTGAGTGTGCTCGCTGAAAATTTGGTCTAAAGAAACGCGTTTGCTATCGGAAATTTGCTTGATCAATGTTTCATACACTTCCATCGAAAGTCCCAAAACCTCCTCGTTTTGTTCGACAAGAAGATTTTGGAATATTAACCTGCATGCTTTACCATCAATCCAATCTTTGACAGCATCGTCATTGATTTGTAAAAATGCAATCAAGGTACGCAGAACAGACTTTCTAATGTTGGAGATAGAATGTCTCAAAAATGGATATAATCTTGGAATCAAAAATTTGAAGCTGTATTGAGGATTCAGGACAGCATATTCTTTCATCCGGTCCAACACCTCTTTGTGCGAGCAGAGTTTAGCCAATAGATCCATAACAGACCCTATTGAAGCAGATAGGTCATCTTTGAGATCAGATAATCCTTGCCAGATCACATTGACAATGTCAAACACCATATCCAATCTTAGCTTAACAAATTCGCTCGCTATTGGGATCAGCGTTGATGCTGCGACGCTCTGGACATCGTCATCACTGTTATTGTGCAGGCAGTAAAGAACCATTTGGATGGTAGCATCTAACAGCTCTGTGTGGCTGAACAACAAATCTGTTCGTATGCTTACAAAGTATCTCAGCCCGAGCATTCCTCCATGTTTGGCCTCCCAACATGGCATTTGTGCTGTGGAATCAAGGAAGTCCTGCTTGATCAACTTTGTAAGCGCACCAAATGTTTTCATGACAATGTCTTCCGGTAAATGCAATAGCAGTGCAGCCAACGTTTGGGCAGCATTTTCTCTGACAGGAGCAACTACTGTATCTGAGACGTAGTCTCCGAATCTATCCATCGAGAAAAGAGTGAGTAATCTAACACAAAGGTCTTCCAGAGTCTTGTCGTTAAGCTCTTGATTCTTCTCTTTTGAGTTTCCTCTTATTCTGCCTGCACCTTGTGCTTGATATTTGATGAGCTCTCTGAGTCCCATGGCTGCACCGTGTCTGATTTCCCACACATCGTTAAACAAGTCTTTGATAAGAAGCTCGTAAACACCTTGAAATTGCCACACCCAGTGTGCAACCTTAGCGTGACGCTGTAGTATTGGCGACACATCGGGAACCTTGTGCTCTACAACGAGTTTTGAGCCGTTTGCCTGCGAGGTGATGTCAACGTTGGGTGTACTGGAGCCACTGGAGCTTTCCTCTGCTTCTGTTTTGATCACGCCGTCCTGTTTGAGCCTTCTGCTCACAGAACTCTGCGAAAGATCCACAGGTGCTACTTTTCCGGAATTTGTTCTGGCGAATTTTGCTTTCCTCTTGGCCATGGCCCTCATACGGGCAGATTGCTGTTGAGATTGGGATGATTTGGCACTTTCTGGCTCTTCTTTTTTCAATGAATCTTCAATCTCGTTCTTCACCTCTTCACTTTTCACTTTTTCTTTAGAGAGATCATGAAGGCCAAGTTTGGCACTAAACTCAGACTGTTTGCTGGAGATCCAGTCCATATCTGATTCTGCTCCGTTATTGTTGAGAAACTCTGCTCCGGAGCTCGCCAAAAGCACTCTTTTAGACTTCAAGATCTCGGCAGGGTTCCAGTCTTCAAAAGTGAGAGACTGGTCTTGAGCTTCTTCCACCAACTTCTGCAAATCTATCCGCTCTTCATCCTCCTCCTTCTTGATTGCGGCATATGCTGTGTCTTGCAAATCCTGCTCCTGTTTGATTGGAATTGGCTCATCCTGGTCTTCGCTGTTTGGGTCCCATTGGGGAGCATGAGAGACAATTCCACCAAAAGCTCTGGCTGCCGCAACTCTTGTTTCCCACTTTTTGCTCTTGAAAAACGGGTAAACACGCGAGAGCAAGTTCAAAGCCTCTTCTGGATGCTGTTTTGCGAGGTCGCTGACTTGGTCTGCCGCAGTATTTCGTATAAACTGCGTCGACCCAGTCTCCAACAGCACCACCAGCCGTTCCAGTCTTGACATTATGCGTTAATTAGGAACTGGTGCTTGTTGTTGTGCGGAAACGACCATAAACTTTTTGTCTTGAGGGCTATTTTGTCAGACAGACTTTAGTAGAAAAAAACAAAACAAAAGACTTTTATTCCCCTTTATATAAAAAAAAGGATCATATCGCCTTGTTATTTTTTTTTTTTTTTACCCATCCCGGCTTATTCCAGCGAACGAGGATTCCAGTGGGATTTTATAGTTCGCGACGGGGGGCGTCTGTAGGCAAATTTCGGTGCGAGGGTGGCTCGAGTCTAGAGAATTTGATATTTGTGAGGCTGACACGTAGTCGCGGGGAAAGCCAAGCTTCGAGTAGCGTACAACACTGAACTTCCGGGCTTGTGATATCACCAAAATCCCGAGTATCAGCATCATTCATGCGTAGGCTTATTGTCCGAACTAGTTATTGAATGACAACAGCCGGCCAGCCAGCTGAGCCAGCTGAGCCGGTCCAAGTCGATCGACGTTGTGTAATGCACGACCAGGCTGACTCAAGAAAAAGTACTCAAACTCATCAACTTGGATCACTACCTCAATAACGTACCGTCCCAATTGAAGCACTCCTACCGGTTTCAGCGCGCAGCCATGGGACTAATAGACTCAGTGTACATTACCAGCGACAGAGGGTAAGTTTGGCGGATTGTGGGCCGTGTTTGAGCACATTTTTACTAACATACACCAGCGCACTTCTGTTTGAACACATCTTCAACACCTCGTGTCCGACGTTCGACTACGTCGAAAGCCGTCTTCAGTCGATCAAAAAGGAAGAGGCCGATCTTGGAAGCATAGATGTATCGGATGATTCAACCTTGTCGCTCTTTTACAGCAAATCGGTTCTCGACGATTCCGATGGTGACGGACTGGATGCCGTGGTGCGACTAGACACCAAATGGCAGGTGGCCTGGATCGAATCGGACGGTCTATTTTTTCTTGTTTTAGGAGAAATTGAACCTGAAACTATTGATGTCATCAGCGATGATGAGGACGACGAGGACGACGAGACCGACGAGGATGAAGAGGCTGACAAGGAGAAAATCGAGCCCAAGTCAGAGGCCCAGATCTCAAATTCACTCAACCCGCTTCAATATTTGACCTTTTTACAAGAGTTCACCGACATTTTGCGACTGTTTCTCAACACATCGACACTCAATCAGCGCAAAATCGAAACCAACAGCCACACGATCGTGCTTTTATTACAGGAAATGGTTGACAGCTCGTTCCCCTACATAACCGACGGCAACCAGCTAAAGGAGCTTCTGCCATCAAACAGCATCATCAACAAGATAATATCTACGACGCTACACCTCCAGCACACTGCCGCGTCCTCTCTCGACACGATTGCACAGAGCTCTTCGCTGATGCCACAATCAGCAGCGGTGTCGGGGTCGTCACGGGTCGGTCCAAACTCGACCAAGAGCGCCGCGTCGACGTCAGTTTCAACGTCGGTGTTTGAGAAATCCGGTAACCAACATCCTTGGAGGAAAGCCAACGCCAAACACACGCAGAATGAGATTCTCATCGACGTGAAAGAGCGGATCAGCTGGATTGTTCCGGCGGCGAGAAACACACGCAAAGGTCTTTTGAACGCTTCGTCCTACTACAACCCGCAACTCAAGTCGAAAACGTTTCTGCCGATTCTGGCGTCGATTGATGGCGAGATCGACGCGACGTCGTCGCTTTCTGGGGCTCCAACGGTAGAGTTGATATTGAATTTGGCGCGCCACGACCTTGGTATTCCATCCTTGCACCGGTGCGTGAACCTCGATCTCTGGACACAGCAGCCTGGATCGCTGCAATTTGTGCCTCCCGACGGGAAGTGCACATTGGCGTCGTATAACCTGAACTTGCTGGACGAGGGGAACGATATCAATATATGGAACTACATGGGAATTGTTGACCTTGAGTTTGTGACGGAGCTTGGAGTGGACAACAACGAGTTTGAGGTGAAACTTCAGACCAAGATGCTCAATTCTGTCAAAAACGTTGAGAATTTAAAGGTTGAAATTCATCTGCCTTACAATGGCAGCGAAAACGGACCGGATGACGATGCTGAAACGTACACAGTGCGGCCTTTGCGGGTGACCCACGGAGATTTGCAGCAGAAAGAGCGCGTGTTTGAGTGGGTTTTCGACAAAAGTATACCAACAGGACTGAGCTGCACTTTGCGAGGTCAGGTGTTGGCGGAGTCCAAGGGCAGTGTCCAGGACGAGAGCGCCCCAGCTCTGCGTCCTCGTTTTGTGAAAGTCTCCTACACAAACAAGGGCTCTGTTCCGAGCGCGATCAAAGTTCAGTCATTGCGTGTTATGCGGGGACTTGGCAGCAACGTCCAGCCGTACAAGGGTGTCAAGTATTTGACAACGACAGGTGAGTTCATCTTGCGTTAAGGGAGTGAAAAATTCACACCTCGCACCATGTGTATAAAGATATGTCAAAGTCTATCTATTCGTCTAAGGCTGTTTGTCTACTTCCTATTCTCGCTTCTAGTAAAACCGCGCTCGATCAGCCCGACAAACTCGTCAAAATCACTCACCACAGAATCGATTTCTGGGATTTCGTCCAACAGGTACGAGTTGTCGCGGTGTTTTAGTAGAACAATCGAGCACCCGGCGCTGAGTCCGGCGTGCATGTCATCACGTGAGTCGCCAACCATGATCAGATTGTCTGGACTGATGTTCCAGACTTTTGCGATATGAAGTAGCGGTTCTGGCGACGGTTTTGGTGGGTTAAAGCTGCGCGTCACTATTGGTTCTGTGAACGTGACTGCCGGAAGATGTGTGTTTTGCAAATGGCGGACTGGTCTGATGAGATTGCGGGTGCAAATGGTGAATGGGATGTTTTTCGCAGCAAGAAAACTGAACATCTCGGCCACACCTTTGGTAGGCTCCATTCTGAGCATGTAGTCTTCTTCGATTGCCTTGAGCTTTGCGTCGGCCGCACTACGCTGCTCTGCCGACGCTAGTGAATTGACGTGCGTGAGGATGTCTACGCCGGTGCCGTCGATGCCGAGTGCCTGTCTCATCTCGGTGAACATGTGAGTCTGCGGTTTTGTGAGAGTTCCGTCCATGTCGAAGATAACTCCTTTGATTGGCACATCGGTTGGGTGTACAGGTGTGAGGATGTGTCTTTGCAGGGCCGTCATAGTGGCAACTGTCCTTAATTGGTGGGCTATTGCTCGTTCTAGGCTTATCATCTTACGTGAGATATGAGTCAAAAAAATATACGTGCTCGGAAAAATACTCGAGAAGTTCCGCAGATCTCGATCTGGTGGTAGCAAGCAAGAAAGATTGCGTTTTTGTTATTTATAGAGTGGGCCAAGTTGCTTAACCAGAGTTTCTTTGCTCTTTGCTACAAGGGCTTTTCTTTTTCACCAGTGTCGTGATGTTTTCGCAAGCAAGCAAGAATCGAACTGGACAGTATATAAACCCGTCGGTGTGTAGTTGTAGACAGATTTATTTTGGTATGCATTGAACATTATACAATCAAGATGTCGGGAATTGTTAACAAGCTTCAAGATAAACTATCAGGACACCACAGCGCCGAAGGACAGGACGAGTTCCAGCAGGGTGGCCAACAAGGTTACGGCCAACAGGGTTACGACCAGGGCGGTCAACAAGGTTACGGCCAGAGCGGCCAGCAGGGTTACGGTCAGAGCGGCCAGCAAGGCTACGGTCAGGATCAAGGTTTTGGTCAGCAGCAGGGACTTGGCCAGGGCGGCCAACAAGGCTACGGCCAGCAGAGTCAACAGGGCTACGGCCAACAAGGCTTCGCTGACGACGATGTGAGCGGCCAACAGTATCCTTCAGAAACAAGAGGTACTCGCAGCCAGACCTCAAATTTTGACAAAAATATGGACAGTAGAGTCCGCAACAAGATGAAGGATGACCAGTACACTACTGGTGAGTGGAGCGGTAACCGTCAAGCTAAGGGATTGGATGAGGGCGGCGTCTCTTCTGGCAAGGGCCAGTGGTGAGCTAGCCGTTTTTCTTTAGTTGTTGGAAACAACTCTTTTTCCATTGCAACAGCTAATGATAGCTGAGTTCTTTTTTACGTATGCCAATTATGATTTTGTCCACGATTGTGAATGTTGGAAGACGAGCGTGCGTAGTATGCCTTGTAGAGACTGAGTGCGGTTAGTTGGATATAACTTACAGCGATTAGAGAGAATTCCGATATTCAAACGGGCACAATAGACACAAATTAGATCAATAAGGGTTCAAACAATTTTACTCTTGGTTTATTGAGTCGTAGACACCACTGTCCAAGCACAAGTAAAACTTTGTGTACGTATAGAAGGCAGAGAGAAGTAGATGGGTAGGGTTAGTGCTAGCGATCAATTTGTCGGGTCGTTGCATATTGGTGTCAACTGCTATCGCAATGAGTTATACCAACTAATAAACACGCTTAGATATCGTCACAGTCACTTGCTCGCTATGAGTACCAGCCCATCAGAAAATCTCTCTGATAAACCCCATTCAAATAGTCGCTCGCTTGCAGACACCAATTCCTTGAAATTTCTAGTGCCCCCAAATTCGACCCCGAAATCTGCTGCAACAGTGCCAAATCCTCATTCGTCCGATTTTTAAGCCCGTTCATCAACGCCTGCACAAACGGAACCGGAATCTTGAGATTGAGCATCCGGTGAATGTTGCCGTTGATGAAATCCAACAACCGAGGCAGTCTTGTCTTGAAATCGTCGTTGTTTATCAGCGCATTCAGATCAATTAGAGACGAAATCAGCGTCTGCAAAACTTTGAGAATCTTGAAACACTTGACCAAAATCACAGGCAAAAGCGGCTGAACTCGGACAACTTCGAGATCGTCAAGTTGCTCATCAATAACGTTGATCAGCTTCTTGCTCATCTTCGAAAATTCCAGCTGAAAATCAAACACAAAATCATCAGCTTCCTTTGGATTCAATCTGAACAAGTTGGCCTTCAAATCATGGAAGAAAAGATACATTTTGTTTTCCGTGTGCAGAATGTTGAGAAACTTGATGTTTTCGTCAATGACCTGGATCTCAGTGAACTCCCGCGAGCCCAGCAGATAGTTTGTTTGCTGCGAAACAAGCAGCAAATTCAGGCCAATTTTGAAATACTCCAGTTTTTCAGACTCAATAGATTGTTCTGCAGCAAGGAACCGGCCAATCAGATCCAAAGTCACGTTGCTGCCCAGCGCAGAGCAGCTTGGAGTGCCAAATTTGAGCGAATAAAGGTTGTCAAACACGAGAAGATGAATCAAACTGTGAAAGTTTGCAGTCTTGATATCATCCTTGTACACCCTCCAGTCAGTGAAAATTGAGAAAGAAATTGAAAAACCAATCGAATAATCATGACCAGACAGTAAAACAGAGTAGTTTAGCAGCACAAGGGTCGATAGAAACACCAGCTTAGCGTATTGATCGTTGTAAATGAACGATTTCGAAGCATATAGCATACTAACCTGCTGAAAATTCGAAATAATCACGTTGAAATCGAAATTCAGGTCGATTGAATTTAGAATTTGCAACGAAGAATTGAACAACTCCAAAACCATCAAATGTTCGTCAAGACTCATCCGCTCTAGACATTCCAGTAAAATTTCCTTTTTGGCCAAAACAGGATACTGGTTGTGAAGTTTTGAGAAGTACAGATCGAGATTGAATTCTGTAGACTTCACTAGGCTGGCAAGTTTCTGCTGCTGTTGCGGCAACTGTGGTAGAGACAACCGAGAAGCATTCTGGCTCTGGCTCAGCCGTTGAAATGATTGCATCGGGCTCAACGTCGAGTCTTTAGTGAAGGAAGCACGCGGTGAACGGCCTGAGGTAAGAGGTATCTGGAAACTCGAACGAGTCAGCTTTGCAGCATTGTTGTTGAGAAACTCATCTTCAGAATCTGAAGTCCCAATGGAGTCGAGCCCGGAAGCGGCTCGTATTCTAGGCGAATGTACGAGCCCGGAGATTGACGAGGCCCTGTTCGACGGCGACAACGAGCCGGAAATCGACGAAGAGATCGAGTCCACCGACCCACGGCGACCGTCGAACTGCGGCATCTCGTACGGAACTTTCCAGAAAATGGGCTGCTGGCTGGTTCCGAGCGACGACGAGCGGTCACGGGGCTGAATTGGTGGCAGGATGTGCGGCTGCGACTGAGGAAGCGACCCTGGCCCCACTGGAAGCGGCATCTGCAGCGACTGGGGTTGCGAGGTTGGTAGCGTGTTCAATGGTGGAAGCACAACTTGGGGCTGCGGAAACGGCTGCGGAGGCGGTAGGGGCTGCTGGGGCTGCTGGGGCTGCTGGGGCTGCTGGGGCTGCTGGGGCTGCTGGGGCTGCTGGGGCTGCTGATTTTGTGGCGGTTTCCCGATCGGAAGCAGCTGCGGGAAAGAAGAATCTTTCGGTTTCACTGGCGAGTCTCCCGGAACAGCTCCCGGAGGAACAAAAGGCCCACTTTTTGTGTAGCCTTTAGACGGCCCCCGCTTCAATGGAACACGCATGAAAGTGCAGATATCACCGCTTTTTTCGCAATTGCTGCAAACTTTTGATACCTGGTTGTTTGGGTTATCGAGCGTAGCGTCACAGCGAATCTTCTTACGACGACACTGGTCGCACGCGCGCGACACTTTTGACCGTTTGCGGGGCGGAACGTCTGTCCCGGCGGAATTTGTTGCATTCGAAGAGTCTTCAGCCGAGGGCACATCTTGAGAATCTAGTGGGGCTATGGATTGGGGCTGCGGGGTCGTGGCCTGCACAACCAATGTCGAGGTGGAGACCGAGGACGTGGACGAGACCGAGGAAGATGAAGATGAAGGCTGTTCTTGCTTGATTGTGGTGCGGAGAGAGTCTGTGTCGGAGCGTTCAAGGTGCGCAGATCGTTCCTTTGATATCACAGAGGGTGCTGCCGTCGGCGAGAGCGAGCGACGGTCGTCTCGTTCAGAGTCGGCCGGGGCGGACATGAGTGTTGAGGAAGCGCCAAAGGGGAAAATCCAGGGTCTGTTGCGCGGCGGGCGCAGGGAGGCTTCGAGACAAGCGCGGGACGGGGATAATTGAGAGTTGGCAGTTGGTTCTTGCGGAATTGGCCGCTTTTGAAGAGTGGGAAAGAGAGGGTGCGAGTGGAATGAGAGAGGGACGGTGTATGAGGTAAAAAATGTTGGAATGAGCCGGATCTGTCATTTCGGGATCGGCTTTTTTGCGGGGACAATAGGCTGAATAAGCTAACGAGTTGAATAACAAGCTAATGACAAGCGAAGCTGGTCACTAGAGAGATTTAGTTGAAAGTTTTCGATACGTTCTCAATTAACGGCCAGGAGCAGCACGTGTGTGCGTACGTTTCTGCCCGGGTCAGGAGGTTTGTTGTTTGTTACGAGTTCCTGCTCCATTCCATCGCAGGCTTCCCCAGTTTTGGCCGCGCAGTCGCAGCCGCATAACCCCTAATGCCATTCGCGGAGCCGCTTTCGCGGGGAATTTCGCGGGGCACCTACAGACCTGTGTACGGGTGTTCCCAATGTGGCAAAAAGCCCGAGCCTGAAAAATATGTCTTTTGTTAGCTCCTGATCTTACATCCGATACAATGATTCTTTTCCGTCAAGCATGCCAGAGCCACCGAAGAAGCGCCGCAGGACGCCACACTCGTGTCTGAGCTGTCGTCAGCGCAAGGTGAAGTGCAATCGTGCAAGGCCGGTGTGCAATCATTGCGAGAAGTCCAAGCGTCTTTGCGAGTATGACGGACCGGCAATGTGGTTAGAGTCCGGCAAAGGTGCTATTGGGGGAGTTGGTGGGATCCAGTTTGTTTCCACCTTGCCCAGCGAGTGCAGCGAGCGTGGTGGTGACCAGAATGCGCTCCGCGGAGTCAGCGGACGGAATGAGCGCATTGAGCCCAAAATCCGCGGCGTGATTGGCGAGTTTCAATCGGAGACCAAAGAGTTGATTGTGCTATCGCGCACTCACAATGAGGCAGGTGGTCGAGGAGTCTTGCGAGCTGAGATTTCAGCCAATTCGGGCAACGAAGTTCCCGGTTTGCATTCGCTGCGCTCGCGCACGGATCTTGCTCGCTCCACCGAGACATTCAGTCTAGTGGGTACCCCTGACCATTTTGCCAAAGATGGCCGGCTAATGTGTCTCGGATCGTTCCAAAAAACCGTTCTTTGGCGGCGAGACCCGCTAGTTTCCGCTCTTATGGAACGCAGTTTCGCCAATCACCGGAAAATGCACAAAGACGAGAACAAAGAGACTGTGTTGAGACACACGAGCGGACGAGGTCCCGCGAGTTTGGAAAGACAAGTTAAACTGCGCAAAAGATCACACAAAAACACACTAAGAGTGATTCAGGCAGATTCGGAAACCGCGGGCGACGATTCTTTTTACCTAAAGTGTCAAATGCAAGCTGTTTTACCAGGCAATAGACTCCTGGAGTCACATCTTGCTCGTTTTTTCCGTGTGATCCATCCATTTGTGCCGGTTTTGGATGAAGGTGAGTTTCGAGAATCTCTTGGAAGAATCTTGGTTCCTGGAGCGACGCAATGGGAGTTGCGAACGGAGAAGAAAACGGATCTGATTTTGATTGCCACTCTTTTGATGGTTCTTCGATTGTCTTACAGTTCGATATATATCAAGAGTGACGCAATGGAGCTGGAGTCTGGTTCGGATGAGGAACTACTATTACAATGGCCCATTGAGGCTGATGTTGTGAATCTTGCCGAGCTGACGTTGACAGCGTCCAATTTTCTACGCAAGACGGGTGTTGAGAAGTTGCAACTGCTGCTGCTGTTGAGGAGTTATCATTCGATGGCACAGGAGGACGGTGACGGCGACGGGGCGGACGGGTTTATGGTGAACGGTTTGCTGTGTTCGACTGGGCTGAGCATGGGACTGAACCGAGAGATCCACCGCCCGGTTACTGAGGCTGGCGGCGTGTTGAAGGTTTCGGACTCGCCGCGCCGGTTTCAGGGTCTTTGGAAGAAACTATGGGCGCTTTTACGCGAACTGGATCTGGATAACGCGATGCAGTTTGGAAAATCACCAACTCTACGCGCAGAAGATGACGATAACTTGCAGGAGCCATGGAGCGCTTCCATGGCAACAACGGGGGATGCAGAAGTTGACCGACTTGTTGTGGAGCACAACAACGCAATGAGTTTGTTGTACCCGGTTATACATCGGTTGCTGACGTCATTGCACGGAATCCAGGCACGGGCAAGCGTTTCCGATATAATGAATGACCTTGGTGCGTGCGAGCGGATTCGGACGCTGGTTTTCAACCGAGAAGGGACTCGATTCATTTCCGAGACTGAAAAAACGAGATTTGTCCTAGCGAAAAGATGGAGTTTGAAGATTGTCACCATGGAAATTATCATACATCATTACTTGCTTCTCCATTATGAAGGGCTTGGCTCGGTGAGCTTGTTCCATAAGACACTGAAAAAATTGATTTCTCTTGTTTTGGACGGATTGGTTTCCGCTCTAGGAGTTTTGATTCAAACTGGGTCAGAGTTGTCGGATTATATAATCATGATGATCCAGCCTGTGGTTGGGTGTGCGCACAAATGTCTTCAATTTTTTGTGTGTCTGGGAGCACGATTATTGCACTTTGAGTATAATCTGCGAAATAAACCCGGATCTGAGGATGTTTCAATGAGTTTGATGAGGGTCTCTGCGAATTTGCTGTTGATTATGAAGCTGTGTTTGAAAATTCTTGCATTTACTGGAGACCAATATTATCTGCCGTATCGGTTGTTTGCAAGGTACACATTTATCATTGATGTGATTGAGAACGGAGGTGGTGCATTTTATGAGTGTGCGGACGCATCGGTGGAGAAAGAGCCAAATTTGATAAAAAGCTGTTCCTCGAAGGAACTGGGAGAGCTGAATTCAACGTTGGAAAAGTTTGTTTCAGGAGATGTTTTTAGGGAGTTAAATGGGTCTGATAGAATATGGAAGGTGAATCTCTCGGAGACATCTTTGACAAGGAGGCTGGGGGGCGAGGTGGAGGTGATGGGGGATTTCACAGAGGCTTTGGAAGAGTGGCTGCCGAGGGGGTTGTTTGGGGAGTACTGATAGAAACTTGGAGATCCGCTTACATAAGCAGGGTCATTGGCAGGTGTAACTGATTCTTTATTTCATGCTATGTATAGTTTGACGGCGAGCAATGCGAGTTTGGTATTTGTGAAAGATGGGTGTGGTGTTTGCAAGGAAACGACTGACAAATCCAATCAGGAACTGAACGTAGCCAGGAGAAGCAACCGAGTCACTCGCTTCGCTCATCAGTTTCTCCGATACTCATCCTCGCCCGTGTACTCCCCGCTCAACACCTTCATCTCAATCAACTGCTGTCTTTTGATCTCCTCCTCTCTCCTCACCACATTTTCAAAGTCCATCACCGCCCGCTCGGTGTGGAACGAAGCACACGAAGCGATCCAGATAGTGTGATAAAAGATTCTAATCCGTAGTCCAAAAGCACGGTAGAAAGGCGAGTTCCAACGTAGCAAAAGCTCCGATGGGACCGAGATCAATGCTCCATAGAGTCCTCCCACAAAGATCGACTTGAGAATCACGTCTGAAAGTCTGTTGATGCGGTCTTTTGACTGGTGTGCCAGCTTTGCTGTGTCGTTTGGTTGTGCCATGATGTTTGGTGGTAGAGAGAGATGAGTGGTGGTTTACTGGAGGAATATTTTTATCGCGAATGTAAAATTGACGAGCAACAACTTACTATACATCAAGGAGCGAGGCAAGTCTGAGGCTGGCCAGATTGTCCAGTGACTCACGAGCAACTAACGAGCAACTAACGAGCAATCTACCTTGCTTTGAGTATCAAGCGGGCCACTTCTCTTCTTGCTAACCTCAAATCTATCGTGATTACCTGGTGGAATGACCAACTTTCTGTGTTGTATATAAAACGTAATTCATTAGAGACAGGAACCAGCAAGCAACAAGGGCCAACTTTGTTTCTCTGCTCGCCTCGCTGCTCGCCTCGCTCCACTAGTCGCAGCAAATAACTTCCTCGCCTGGTGACTCGGTTCGCATTATTTGTCGCGAGAGGTTTTTTTGTACATCGCGAAGACAGATCAGGAGTCAGCAAGACGCGTCAAGACCCACGACGTTCACTGGGCCCGACTCCAGTCGTTACTTGCGCCCCGGTCATTCGTATTGCAAACTCTTCAACACCTCCCCCCTAACCACCTCCTCAAACCCCCGCCTGTCCTCCCTCCACAGCTTCGCAGCATCCACATTGGCCGGCGAGTTCGGGTTCGGCTCTGCCAACATCGAACAAACACTCAACAGAATCTTCTCCACGCTCTGCAATGGCCCCCACCGCTCGTCGGCACTCTCATAGTGCATAGGATCTTCTCCTGGAGCATGCAATATCGAAATGCAAACCGTCCCGTCCTTGTATATATTAGGATGCAATATCTCACTCTTGAACTTGAGAACCGGCGGCGACAACGGGTAGTCGCTTGGGAACTTTAATTCAGCCTCAAACACTCCGTTTTCGTACGCCGTGTTCTCAGGACCTTCCAGCAGACAGTTCCAGACAAAAAGATTGTCCTCGCTCACAGGTCCCGCCACAATACCGTCCACGGGCTGCCGCAGCAGCTCCTGGAACTCTTTCAACAGCCGGCGTTGTGCGGTCGACGTCTTTGGCGGCATTGGTTCTCTGTTCCCTGTGTGCTTTGTTGGTGAGTTGCAACGAGCAAATTTCAATTTCCTTTATCCACAATTATTTGCCCCCGCACGACTTTCATTATTCAAACTAAACTACCCATTAAACTCTTTTTAGATCTTGTCAACGTTATATTTCTGACATGACGCCCGTCCCGCTCACTGCTGACGTAACATCCTCCACACCCTCCTCCACACCACAGAATCCATCATGATCCTCGTGGAGGGCGAAAAATACGCCTGCGAACAGTGTATCAGAGGACATCGTTCTTCAACTTGCAAACACATCAAACGTCCCCTTGTCCTCGTTCGCTCGCGCGGCCGTCCGCTCACAGACTCGACCCAGAGAATCGCCATAGTTGCCGAGGAGCTTGTCGATGAGCTACCCGGTGCTGGCAGTGCCACAGGCAGCGCCACAGGCAGCGCTCCCGCCAGCGCCACAGGCAGCGCCCCCGCAAGCTCCAGCAGCTGTTGCGGAAACGATGTGTGCAGCTGCTCAGCAGACTCCCGTGACCAAACTCCTGAACCCTGCTCGTCAGCCACCGCAAAGTCGGTCTTTATGCTTCGAGCCTCGAAAAGACAGGTGTTCAACGTGTCCAAGCGTTCGCTCAAACTGCTCGAGCCCGTCGTGGAGATCCCCAATAACAAGGTTGGCCTCGAGGTGATGAACAGAGTCACCAAAACAAGACGTCATGGAGGAGGTATTTGCAAAAGCCAACGCCAGCAGAAATCACTCCAGCCCCCAACTGCTGATCTGTCCTCTATGATCTACGACATGTATCTCGCAGACACCTGCACAGTGGCTGGTTCTTGTGCGTGCGATCCTGCAAAGTGCCGCTGTGAGAATTGTCTAGTCCATAACCAGCAGCCCGCACAACATCCTGTGCCGCCTTCAGCGCCGCCTTCAGCACTCCCAACAGCTCCGGTGGAAATCAACTACCCTTGGCCCTCTAACAAGGCTTTTGAAAATCAGCATCTCATACCCTACGGAACGGTACACATTGAGCCTTTGCACGAGCCGCTAAACGAGCCAACGCACGAGCCAGCAACACAGTCTGCCATGTCAGACTGCTGCTGCTCCGCAGAAGACTGCGCCTGCTACGACTGTGATTTGCATGGAATCGTCGCAGGCGTCCGTCTCAGTGACGGCGCTCATGTGGGTGTGAAAACAGAGCCACCAGATTCAATAAGTGGCCAGAATTTCCCGCAAAATCCAGACGTTTATCACTACAACTCGCTGCAAACGGCAGCGAATGCGTTTTTGGACACGCTCGATCTTTCCGAGTTCGATAATGATTGCTGTTGTCCGGACGACTCGTGTACGTGTCAGAACTGTTTCAAGCACGGGAGGTTTGGAAATACAAGTGTAATCTAGCAGCTGATGAGCAAATAACAAGCGAACACACATAGAGGAAGTCAAGGACGTTGCTCACTGCTCGTGTTCTGTCGGCATATGTCCTAAAACTGGAAGATAGTTTACAATTACGATCAATTGATTGACAGGCTCAATAAAGCGATTCAAAACTTTATTCAGCAAGCAAAATTTCCTTTCCTTTCTACCTCTCATCAAGAACAACTTGCTCGGCTCGTCAATCCATTCTCTACTCATTCAATCCACCTCCCCCGCTATCACTCCCATTCTCACCAAAACACTCTCTGCTTCCCGCTTTCCGCTCATCCATGCTCCATGAACCGCCCCTGCGCCATCCATGATAGTGTGCTCTCCCGCAAACCGGACATTATCAAGCCCATTTGCTAGACTCACTATCAAGTCTGTTGGATCATCCCCCGTCTTGCACGCGGCGTACGACCCTCTTGAGAACGGATCTACTGTCCACTGACTGCCAATAACGTTGACCGGGTCTGGAACTGTGTTCTCCACGAGTCGCTCCACGATCGGCTTGACATGGGCCCAAGCGTTGCGGGGCTCTTTTTCGAGAATCTCCGTCAGCGGTCCCTGTGTGAAACACAGCAATGAAGGCGTCTTGTTGATCTTCCACATGTTAAGCATCATGACAGGAAAACTCCATGGCGAAGAATCGCTTGAAGCGGACAACTCTGGCCTGCAGTTTTCCGCGAGCCGTTGGTGCACAATCTCTGGATCAGGGTCGGAAATTGCAATGAATCGGTCATAATCGAGATTTTTCCAAAAAGCAGTCTCGAATTCAAACACAAACTTGCCCAGCTTCCCAAAACTCATGCGGTCCAAGCAGTCTGTCATGCGTTTTGGGAGACTAGGCGTCCAAACTATGCTACCAACCTCAGGCGTCTGCAATTGTAGAATGCTCTGCGGAACAGTGACGATGGCGTACTTGGCAAAGTATTCCGACCCGTCGCTGGTTTCAACCCGCACCCGCCTCGACCGGTCGATCTTGGTCACCACCTTGTTTATATGTATAGATTCACTTGAAAGTTGGCTTGCCAATTGGTTCACCACACCGTCGTAGCCACTGCGGATCAGACAATTTCTGCCAACGTTGTCAACAAGACAATATTTGGAGCTCATTTCGTCCCAGCTGATTCCGTGCCATAACTCGAGAAGTCTCACAAATTGCGGCACATACTCCACCTGCTCTTTCGAAAGCAGCTTTCTTTGTTTGTAAAGGTAATCAAATACTGTTTCGTGCACGCTCGCATCTTTAGCGTCGAGGTCGTTGAAATACTTCAGTTCGATGAATTTGGTAAGCTCGTCTGCTGCCGGGTGAATTTTGAGTGTTTCAAAATCATCGTTAGAGAGACTCTTGCCAAAGTGAAGCGGTTTCTGGTCATCGTAGTACAGATCGTGAGACCCAGAGTCCACAATCTCGTCAAACAGAGGGTTCATGAGAGTGTCGTGGGCCCAGGATGCTCCAAGATCGTACGGTGCCATACCCGATCTATCTGTGAGAATTCTTCCTCCGAGTCGGTCTCTTGCCTCCAGAAGAATGTATTTAATGCCGTGAAGTTGGAGAGTTTGGGCTGCTTTAAGCCCAGAGATGCCACCACCTATGATCAATACCTCAGTCTCCATCTCGAATGGCGTGTTTGGTGGGGAAGTTGTAGGTTTTGTGCGGTTCAGAGATAAGGTTGATTAATATCAAAAGTAGATAAGAGTGAATAATTTTTCATCTCGAGAAATTTTATTTTGCCGCAGAGCCGCACACCGAATGCGAGCCTGTTTAAATTACAAGGTTAGGATAGACTAATACAACACCAGCGTTCCAATCTATGTCACGATAAAAAGTCCATTGGCGACACAAAAAGGGCGTTATTCAAATGCTCTTTGCTGGTCAACGACTGGATGAACCCCTCTCACTCCTCTCGCTAGGCAAGGGCTCATCGATAGTGTACCTTTCAACAACCATCCCTGTTCTATCCTCAACCACCAACGTCCTCCCCACTTTCACAGCCACAAACCGTCCGTCTCCACTTCCTTTCAAACCAAACTCCCCGGTGACCTCTCCTTGAGAGTCCACAAGAACGACTTTGTTCCTGTAAACGTACGCGCATGATGGATACTCATCGCTGTGTCCGGACGGCTGGACGATATCAAGGCGAGAAAGAGCGCGGCGTCGAGCAGGACCGAGTGACGCAGTCGGAATAGACTCCAGTTCCACGTCGTCCTCTGGTTCCTCGCTCACTATAGCTATTTTTTTCGCAGTGTTGTAAATTGTGAAGCACGTGACCGAGAACCCGTGCACGAGCACCGAAACAACAACCACAAACGTCACGATGGGCCAGAGCAAGTCGTACAAAGCGCGATGCGACTCAAGATTCTCTGCTTTTGTCTTGAGCAGGTGTTTAGCGAGAAGGCAGCAGAATACCGAGCCCACGCCGCGCGGGCCAAAATGGCCAACAAAAAAGGCATCTTTCCAACTTCGCAAGTCGGGTGTGATTGGGCGCAGCAGCAGAACGGCCGGGATCCTTGCCACAAGCACGAATGCAATTCCTAGAACAACCAGACGCCACGAGTACGGTGTGAATGCTGCCCAAGGGATGATGGAGCCGAGGTAAACGAAATAAGCAGTGTTCAACATGAGATCAACAATGTTCGAGACGTAGATATCTGGGTCATCTGTGTCTCTTGTCTGTTGGCTAACGCTGGGAACTAGGCCGATGTGTAAATGTCCGCTCCAGCTAAACGCACAGCCGGCACTGAAGGACGCGAGCAGATCATCGCAGCCAAGAATTGTGCCCACACCGGTGCAAATGAGTGCTAGCGAGATGTAGAAGATCAGGTAAGACTCGTGGTCGATCCAGTTTCTTCGGCGAACAAAGATCACGGCTGCACGGCCGAAGCAGCCAATCACTGCGCCGAGAACGACGCCAAACGCACACTGATAAAGGATTCCCAGCACGATCCAGTCGCGGACAATGTAGCCGGCGTGAACGTTGTTCGGTCTGTTCAAGACGAGGTTGATGGCAAGAGTAACAAACGGAAAAGCGAGGCCGTCGTTGGCTCCTGACTCCGCCTGGATGAGGTTACGCACGTCGACACGGATTCTTTGTGCGAATTTGGACTTTCCGACGATCGCTGCGGCGAGAACGGGGTCTGTGGCAACAAACGTGGCTCCCACTAGCAACGAGTCGGAGAAAGAGAGCCCAAACGACCGAAAAAGTCCCCAGACACACAGTGCAAGGACGAGCCAGCCGTAGATCATGGCTCCAAAGAGGACCAATGAGACCGAAGAGGCATGGTTCCAGACAAATTTAGCGGGAAGTTCCGCCCCGGTGGCAAAGAGCTGGATGATGAGAATGAGACGGGAGAGTTCGAAGGTTAGAGTGTCGACGTTGGAGGTCCAATGGGATGGGTTGAACCAGTTGAGAGAGTAGGGGCCGACGACGACTCCGAAGATTGTTCCTGCGACTGCTTCTCCAATAAAGAGTTGTTCGCGGAGAATAAGAGAGAAGAGTGAGAAGAGGAGGGAGACGAGACCAAGGAGGGCGTATGCGACGTGGGCGTTGGAGGGATCGAGCTGGTACCACATGGCGACAAGCGAAGCTACGAGCGAAACAAGTGGCGAGGCGACAATCTGACCAGCAAACCGGGAAGCAAATGTCTTTTGTCGTGACGCGAAGTTTGTAGCAGAAACGTATGACAACTGGCCTGCCAGATTAAATGAATGACACTCTGTGACACTAGAAGAACAAAATAGTGACAAAATAAGGTCTTGATATTTGGAAGTATGAAAAAATATTATTAATATGTAAATCTGATTCAAGACTTTTCGCGGAGATTGAATCAGCTTCGACTCCACTGGTAAGGACACATTTGGTTCTGTGAGCAACCAACGACGTGAGTCAACGAGGTGAGTCGTTGGAATCAGAAGACGCATCGAGGAAATCAAGTAGTAAATGACACTTACTGGTTGAATCTCCCCAACTCTCAGATTATCCTGTAATTCCAGTACATCAGATGGTCCTGTGCAATGCCATCTGACCGCCGCTTAGCAACCAATTCAGATACGAAGTGGCAAGTGGCTCGCATCGCTTGCTACCAGCTCAAATTACCTGCTCCTCATTTGCTCTCCTCATCCTTCTCAAAAACAACAGGTCCTCCCTGCCCCCCCTGTGTGCCCTTGAATCCCTTCTTCATCCCCTCAGTCTCCTCTCCACCTCCACCCAGCCGACGCAGCTCCTCGTCCACCTCAGCCCCATCCACCGGAGCCCGCGCCCGGTACAGGTCGTTCACCGCATCCTGTGCAAACAGAGGCTGGTCGTACAGCTGGTCCTCACTGTGCCGTGCATTGGCTCCTGCTCCCTTCAAGAACAACCGCGAGTCGTAAATCGTGTCGGTGCGAGGCTTCTCGTGCTTCGCAACCCCAAGAGCAACACGCTCAGACACATCACGGCCCTCCTCGCGCGCCAGCAGACGAACCTTGTTCTCCGTGCTCATCTTACCCTGCCTCAGCTCAAGCTCCGCACGCCTTCTGCGCTCTGCCCGCGCGAGCTCTCGCTTCCTGGCCTCGGAATTCTCCTCCTCTTCACCCTCCTCGTCCTCGTCCGCCCACCGGCTCGCCCGCTTCGTCCCGCGCCGCGCCTCCTGCGCCACCTCCCGCAGCTTCTCCTGATTCTCCAGCACCCGCTGCTGGTCCATCTGACTCCGCAACTTTGCACGCAGCCGCAGCTCCTTCTTCGCCTGCTCGCTGGCGTCCCGAAGAGCGGAACTCAGGTCAGAAAACCGCTCACTCTGCACAGCCTCCTCGCCGGGCCCCATGCTGGCAAGTCGTTTGTCGACCGAAATCGTGAAACCTTTCGTGTTCTTCCAGTTGGAAACTGCAGGTGGAATATACCACTTCCGCTGGTCCTCAGCTGTCAATTTCACCGTACTCTGCTCATGTAGAACCGGGACTGGCGCATCGCCGGGCCCAGACGGTGCCTTTCGCAGCTTGAAGCTCGGAGGAAGCGTCGGATCCGTCTGCTGGTCCACTATCTTGATGATTCGCTGCTGGTTCGGGTCCTCCATCACTCCGCTCGGAGTGTACCGAACGTATGTTGCGTCGTTGCTCCGGGTTGTGGCCGAGCCCGCGCTCGTCTGCCCGCGCAACTTCGCATCTATAATCTTGTTAACTGCTTCTTTAGTCCGCAAGGCCGTTTCTTCTTCCTCGGACATCGCTCGCTGAATGAGAGAGAAGGAAAACACTTGTTTGCCTAAGAAAGAGTGAACTATTATTTTTTTTTTTATTTTTATTTTTTTTTTTAATGCTCGAATTTTTTCAAAAATTATTCTACCCCGGATTCAACTCGATCAAAGCCAGTCTCTATGCTGATCTCTTTCATTGCTCCATCTGCTACACTCTCTTTGTCAAGTTCAAATGAACCTTTTCGTTCTTCAATATATTTCAAACTGTCTCTTTCCAACGAAGCTCAGAGTTCGCTCGCTCGTCTCGGCACATGAAACTCCTTCGATAGAACCCCAGCCAACTCTGGATCCTCGTCCTCCAGCTCCCTGATCAACTTGAACACGTCACCCCTAGCATAGTACTTTGGCCGCAACTCATCAACATCCACGCCCTCCCCAAAAAGCGAAACAACCTCGCTGTCCACCACCACAAACGAAATACCACTTCCCGGACACTCGTAGTTCGCCGCCAGCAAAATCCGCTCAAGAATCGAACGCAGACCGCGTGCACCCGTACCGTTCTCAACAGACAGTCGTGCAATCTCGCGCGTGGCCGCACTTGTCACAGCCAGACGAACACCTGTCTTGGAAAACAGATACTCGTACTGGCGCACAATCGAATTGCGCGGCTCTGTCAAAATCCGCTCCAAATCATCAACCGTCAAAGAGTTCAAGCTAGCAATCACCGGAATTCTCCCAATTAGCTCTGGAATCAGTCCGTACCGACTCAGATCCATCGGCGTCACGTGCTCTAGAACCTCTCCCGACACACTCTCTTGGCCCAGACGCTGCGAAACAATCTTTTCCAGACCCACAAACGCTCCCATCGCTATAAAAAGCACGTTTCCCGTGTCCACTGTAAACGCCTCGCCCTTGGTAGGCGAAACAGGCTTCTTGTTCTGTTTTTTGGGCTCAATAGTCACGCTTGTGCCCTCAATCAGCTTCAAAAGACCTTGTTGAACACCCTCGCCAGCAATGTCTTTCGTGCCCGACTGAACAGAGGGCTTTGCCAACTTGTCCACCTCGTCCAGAACAACAATTCCACGCTCACAGAGCTCCACGTCGTAGTCCGCCTGTGCCAAAAGCTTCTCGATGCAGCTCTCGATGTCCTCGCCAACGTATCCGGCCTGAGTCAGAGACGTGCAATCCTGGATCACAAGGGGAACCTTCAACACCCGGGCAAGACTCTTGGCAATCAACGTTTTCCCAGACCCGCTGGGACCCAGCAACATGATGTTGGACTTCTCGAGCTCTGGAATTTCGTTTCCAAGCTCCAAGTCTGTATCTGACAGCGAGAATCTCGCCTCAGCAGAAGCCAGCTCTCGCTGTCCCGCAAGATTCACCCCGAGAGCAAGCTCCTGCCGCAACTCATTCTTTGTCTGGAGTGTGGCAGCTTCCTCAAGCTCGGCCTGTCTCGCAAGAGAGTCGTTAATGCGCACGTAATGGTTATAAACTGCAACTGACATGATCTTTTTTGGCCACGATTGGCCCACAATAAACCTGTCTAAATATGCACGAAGCTGTTTTGGTGTAGGCATTGTGCGCAGCTCCTTGTCAAGTCTTTCCATGTGTGTCTGGTGGCGACTCGCAGAGCTGCCAGACGAGCTGGCGAACCCGTTTTCTATAGAAAACTTCCCGGGAGCCGGTTCAATATTGACATCGCCCGCGGGAGATGGTACCACGTCCGGCTCACTTGCTCCAGAATTGCTCTTGATGTGCACGTTGTGGTCCTGGAGACCTTTGTTGATCTTCAACAGCTGTTCAATGGTGGGAGAACGGTCGATTTTGATGTCGAGTCCCGCTCGTTTTGCCGCCTCCACGGACAATGAGTTCTGAAGACGAGCACATCTTGAAAACCAGCGGACCCTTAATGCGACCGGTAGCATGGTAGTTGCTATTGAAAAGACTCAGGGTAAGGAAAATTGGAGAATCAAATAAATCTTCAAAGTCTCGAAAATACAAATAAAAAAAAAATATAAATATTCGAAAACTTTCCCTCGGTCAAATCAGTCCCTCTTTGCAAGTTCCTGTTTCTCAGTTGCTCTTTCTTCTTGGAAACGTCCCGCTATGCTCTTTCGCACGCTCTGGATTGCTTTCTGGGCCATTGGAGTGCTGGCTCAGATTCAGGATCCGTCAGTGAACCTCGAATTGCACGCAAATTGGGAAAGAACTCCGTTTCAACTTCGACTCCTGGAAACTTTCAGCGCCCAAAATGAGTCGCTGTACCCTGTCCTGGCTGCCCGAATCCTTGGAATCCAACAATTTGTTGACCCAGACTCCGGCGACATTGAATTCGCTCTTGATGAAGACAATGAGCTTTCCGACAAGGACATTTACGCGTTTGCCACCTCGTTACTCACCTCCAGCTTTGACAAAGGGATTGCCGACGTGAATCTTGCAAACAAATACTTTTCCCCACGAATTGCCGCCCATTACCAGCACTATCGTGAACTTCCAGATTACTGCGGCAAACACACCACCGCGTGGGCCAAACAGCTCCATAACGTCTACTGCAAAAGCGACGACGCGTTCGCCCTCAAGACAGTGCCAGCATCGTCACTCTCGCCGGAGGCAATCTTGCTTCCTTTCGATAGGGTGATCGGCTCGTCCGAAAACCTCTTCGTTCTTTACGGAGACCATTCGTCACCCGAGTTCAGGACGTTTTTCCTCCACATGTACGAGCAGGCTCTCTCCGGAAAACTCAGCTTTGTTTGGCGATACATTCCACAGGAGTCTGTTAGTGAAAAGGAAACTCTTGCGGGCTACGGAATCGACCTCACCTTGAAGCGTACCGACTATATCGTCATAGACGACCGCGGATTCACCAAGGAACAACAGGAGAAACTAAATTTCGATGAAAAAGATTACCAGCAGGATACCGATAACTCTGCGGAAAACTGGGCTGATAACTATAGCCCTGAGATCAAAGCACTCCAGCAGGACCAGCTTGCTGATCTCGACCTCAAGCTCGTTGATTACGTTTTGAGCTCTGGGAACTCTTCAGAACAGCTCCATCTTCTGACCAAATTGGTGCAGGACTTCCCCAAGTATGCCTCACACGTTGCCTCGCAACAGCTCACTAAGGGAGACCAGATTTCCTTATCGGCAGCTCATAACTTCCAAAGTGGCATCCCCAATGGCCTCTACGTTAATGGTGCTCCCGCGGGCGAGAAGTTCTTGAGCGTCTTTGAGCTTTTAAAGAAGCTCAAGGTCGAAAAAGAGCTCATGGATTCCCACAGTTCATTGGGAATGACTCCGTCAGGCTTTAAAAATGCAGTGCTAGATTTTGCTGGCCGCTTCGGTGCTGTGGTCTCAGGCGAGGACAATTCTCAGCTTAGGTACGACCTCGGTAGCCATTATAAGGCAGTTGTCTTTTTCAATGATGTGGCAAACGACCGCCCCTACAGTAAGTACGGAGCCGCCAAAGAGGTTTACCAGACACATGTCAACCCTGGCCAGATTCCGGGCGCTTCAGAGAATATCCACGAGGTGATTTTTACTGTGAACCTCGGAGACCCTCTACAGTTGTACTACACTCTGTCAGTCACCAACATGGTTCTTCGAAACTTGATTCCCCAAAGGATTGGAGTGGTTCCTTTAGTCAGCACCAGAGAAGATCGCATAATCGCAGAGCAGTTCCTTTTTATTAGTGAGACTCAAGGAACCAACGAGGCCCTTAGGTATCTTTTCACCGTCAACGAGGCTCTTGGCTCTGAAATGACAGATCTCAGCAGTCTGTTTCAGGCAGACATTCCGGCCTCGTTCAATAGAGAACAGCTTTTCCAGCACTCTCGCCAGTTGACTGCTGCTTTCTCTGTGGCTCGGCCGCAGATAATCGTCAACGGTGTCTTTTACGACTTTGATGATCACTGGCAGTACTCCATGAGTGAACAACTGGTTCGCGACGTTGATTTCCTTCACCAGTCACTGGTTCAAGGAGCGATCGAGGAGGGTAGTTCATTGAGAGATTATCTTCGCATTGGAAGCCTACCTGAAAGAGACCGACTTTTGACTCCAGAGAACATCATCCATGCCCATTATCTCCCAGCTCCGAGTGTTGAGGCCTTCAAATCACTTGTTTCCCTGGATTCAAATCTAGCAACTGTGATTGTTGGCGACTTCACTACGGACTCTGAGTCTCTGACGCTTGTTGGATCCATTCTTTCTAGCGATTTCAGGAAGGACGTTACTGCAGCGTTGAATCACCTGAAGGCAGAGAAAAATGCAAAGCTAAGAATCATCAACATTTCCAGTTCCGACTACTTTGAGGAACTCCAAAAGGCTTTAAAAGTCTCTCCCGATAGTGCGATAGAATATTTGCAATCTGTTTCAGTCACGGAACCAGGATACATTGACGATTTGATTGCCACATCCATTGAGACAGTTTATGGTGTTCCGAAAATAGACCCGGACACCCGTTTCATTGTCATTGGTGGAAGATACATCAACCTGAGCTCCCATAGACCACTCACTGTCTCTCAAATCTCGCACCTGTCTTTGTACGAGCGCCGGACTCGGTTGAAGTCTATTGGCCAAATTCTCGGGGATAATTCGCAAACCAATGGCGACTTTGCAGATTACTTTGACTGGTTTGACTACTCGGCTTGGGTCTTAACTGGTTCCGTCATTGCTGACGAGAAGGAGTTCATTCAGGTCGCTTCCTTCCCAAGATACGATCTCAGGACCTTGGACCGTTCGACTTCGATCAAATGTCGATCCTCTGCTGAATCGTTATTGGATGTTACTCTTCTGCTTGATCCCATCAGCGAAACATCACAGAAGCTGTTATCGCTAGCAGTTTTGCTCGAGCAACTGGATTTTGTCAGCCTGGAAGTGATTTTAAGGCCACAGGTTGAGCTCTCGGAGATTGGAATAAAGAGACTCTACCGTGGTGTGTTCCCAAGAAGAGTGACTTTCGATGCAAACCAGCAGGCTCAGGAGAACACTCTGGCCAAGTTTGAGAACGTTCCCGAAAAAACTTTGTTCACTTCAGATGTCGACGTCCCACAGACGTGGATCACAGCGATCAAAGAAGCAAATGCAGACCTGGACAACATCAAACTGGATATAAGTGGACCTGTTGAAGGAGTTTACGAGTTGAAGAACATTGCAATTCAAGGCTATGCCCGTGAAACCGCAGACTTTGTCACTCCTCCCACGGGATTGGCGCTGGAACTTTTGGCTCCAAACTTGGATGATTATTCTGACACCAATGTGATGGCCAATCTGGGTTATCTTCAACTAAAGTCTAACCCAGGTTTGTGGAGTTTGCGCATCAAACCAGATACAAAAAGCAACGAGATCTACTCTCTCAACGCCGTTCACAACCAGTATCTAGTTTCCGAGCCAGTTGCTGCATCAGAACAGACCTCTTATGAAATTTCCCTCCTTACTCTAGAAGGACCGACAGTCTATCCTGTTGTTTCCAAGAGAGCAGGTAAAGAAGAGAAAAGTTTGGTGCTGGATCAGGAGGAACATGAAGTTGCGGGTTCCAGTGTGACAGGACTATGGAAAAAAGTCTCCAGCTTGGTGAGCAGGTCCAAACATGCAGATATTAACATTTTCACAGTGGCAAGTGGACATTTGTACGAACGGTTTCTCGGTATCATGATGGCTTCTGTGATGAGGCATACGAGACACAGTGTCAAGTTCTGGCTGATTGAAAATTACATGTCTCCGAAGTTGAAACAACACCTTCCGATTCTTGCTGAGCATTACGGTTTCCAATACGAGCTGATCACCTACAAGTGGCCAGTCTGGCTCAGGGACCAGAGAGAGAAGCAGAGAACCATCTGGGGGTACAAAATCCTATTTTTGGATGTGCTGTTCCCACAGGACCTGGACAAGGTGATTTTTGTTGACTCGGATCAGATTGTTAGAACCGACATGAAAGAATTGATTGACCTTGACTTGCAAGGTGCTGTGTATGGATACACTCCGATGTGCGACTCGCGGACCGAGATGGAAGGGTTCCGTTTCTGGAAGCAAGGATACTGGAAAAACCACCTGGCGGATGATCTCAAATATCACATCAGTGCTTTGTATGTCATTGATCTCAAGAGATTTAGAAGTATTGCTGCAGGAGACACGTTGAGACAGCACTACCAGTCCCTGTCTCGCGACCCTAATTCTCTGAGCAACCTGGACCAGGATCTTCCGAACAACTTGCAAAGAAGCATCAAAATTCATTCATTGCCTCAAGAATGGCTATGGTGTGAGACGTGGTGCTCTGACGAGGCACTTAAGACTGCCAAGACCATCGACCTGTGCAACAACCCACTCACTAAGGAACCGAAGCTTGACCGAGCTCGGCGACAGATTCCCGAATGGGTGGAGTACGATGACGAGATCAGTGCTCTGTTAGAAAAGAAGCCTATAAGCATTGACCATGACGAGTTGTGACGTTTCATGGGTGTTTAATGAATAAAAGTTTAGTATTTCTGTTTCGAAAGTTTTAATTTGTGGCCCCGGCCACTCGATTTGTGCAATATTGATCAAAAGGTGGATGTATTAATTAACCAAAATGCTAACTCTTGGTCGGAATTCATGGCCATGACAAGTATTATTACAGCAATTTGAAAGACCTGCTACGCTCGTGATTCCCTTACTGGAAGTATAAATCATCTGCTTTTGAATAATATCTACCATTGATTAGGGTCAATTCCCTGTTGTCTCAGAACCCGTTTCTTCTCCTTCTCCTCCTTTCTGTTGAACTTGGTGTCGACGGGGTTGAATCCCGCCTCGGAAGAGCCCCAGTAGGCCCACTCAGGCGTTTTGGCGATGTAGTCCATGTCGTTGAAGCTCTGTCCGCTTGCGAGAAGCTCGAAAAACTTCGGGTAGTCAATGTGGGTGTACCACTCGCCGTTGATCTTGAATTTACGCTGGGCCACCAGAATGCAGCACGAGTGTGCGTGCTCAGCAGCGATATCGTAGTCCAGTCCCCTACTGTTGAGCTCATTGTTCAGTCTGACAACAAAGTTCTGGCATTCCTCGTAGAAAGGAATATTCTGCATCGTGAGCGGGTTTCCGTTTCCTGAGCTCGAGCCACAGAACGTGGCTCCCTTGATCTCGATCAGCGACGGCTCGGCTTTTTCCACAAGGTCGGCGTACGCCTTGGCATCGCTCATGTTGAAGCCCTTGACAAGAGTAAGCCTGAACACGGTTCTCTGGTGCGACTGGGTCGTCCTGAGAATGTCGAGACATCTGTTGAGTCGTTCCCAGTAGTCTCTGAATAGCGGTCTGTCAACCACCTTGAGCTCCTCCTTTGTTGGAGCGTCGATTGACACGTACAGCTGAGTGACTTTGTTGAGCGTCATGAGCTGATCTGGGTGCTGCGCGTTGCAAACAAGAAACGAGGAAATTTGTTTCTCGTGGAGCATACTGAGGAACCTGTTGATGTGCGGATAGAAAATTGGCTCGCCAACGAGCGAAAGAGCGCAATGCTTCACGTTGAAAGCCTCGTTAAATCTGTCAGCCGAGACACCAGGGACACCACGCATCTGCTTGATCTTTTTGTAATGGGCGTTCAGAGCACCGTCGAGAATCACGTCCGGCTCGTCAACCTCCCAGCGCCACGTCGTCCCCACAGGGTTCGTGCCGTGTCTCCAGCAGAAAACACACTTGTTGGAGCATGAAAGCGAAGGAGTAGTCTCCATACACAAGTGTGACCGGATCCCGTAGAACGCAAACTTGTAGCACGACCCTCTTCCTCTCAGCGCAGACTTGGTCCAGCGGCAGATCTTCACGCCCGAGTGCGACCCAATCACTGTGTACCCCTGTTTGGTCAGAGACCTGTATGTAGGGGAACCGTCTGCGACCATTTGCTTCACGTCTCTGGTGGTCTCGGACTTGATGATTTTTCCCATGTCCTCAACGTCGACAAGCGTTCCCTCGTCCGAAGAGCCGTCACCAGATGCTTTGTCGTCGTCTTCGGCGTCGCTGTCATCATCGGCATCGCCCTGTGTCACAAAAGGCTCAGTATCCTTGAGAATTTCCAGCAGAGAAGAGCACCATTCCTGGATCCTCTGTTCTCCACCACTCTTGACACAAACCTTTCCTAACGGGAAAATACGCTGCGCACCGAGCTTCGCCAGCAGACGATCCGCACTCTCCGACTGGTAGCAGAACTTCTCAGGCCAGGACTCGGTGTCTCCAAGTCCGAGAACTGCAAACCCAGACAATTTTTTCAATGGATGCTTGTCGATTCTGAAATCTGTGGCAGTTTCTTCTAAGAAATCAAGGAAGTAATCGATCGGCGAGTCGGTCTCGTAGGATGGAAGAACCATCAGATACACGAGATTCTTTGTTGCGGGAGTCTGCACGAAATAGTCGTCAAGATCGTCGATGTCCTCGTCCATATTAACCAGCTTCGGTGTGCTACTCAGCGTGGCAATGGAGTCGCTCAGCGTCTTGGCAGCCCGGGCAGACGATCCAGTCAACGTTGAGTAGAAAATAACAAAGTTGGACTCGGAAAGAGGGGCAGAAACCGCCAAACCAGCCAAATTGCTTTTTTTGGACGCTACACGGCCCGAGGATTTGATAACCTTGGGGAACTTTTTAGCTCCCGTGCTGCGGCCAGGTTGTCTCCTGAGGGGAACCGCGCCGTTTGCAAGGGGAGCAGGCGAGCTCTGTGACGTAAAGGAGTTGGTAAAGTCAATCTCTCTGTCTGAATCGTCGTTCGATCCACTTGAGCCGCTGGAACTGCTGGGATCGGTGGAGGTGGACTCCGAAGAGGGTTCAAAGAGCTTGGGGCCCACAATTAACAACAGCGCAATGAGAGCCACGATGCTCCATCTTCCGCCAGAAAATAGATACAGGGCCGCGGCCGCAAATCCTATGGCAACAACGGACATGACTTGCGTTTGTTTTATGAGTGTGGATCAGGATCCAGTTTACAAATCTAAGAAGTAGCTAAAAATTGTAGAAAAAAAAATATTATCGATCCGTTGAAAAAAAAAAAAAAAAAAATTCGTTGATTACGTAGTTTCTGAGTCAGCAGACAGATGCGACTAATGGGAGCAAGATAACTGATCTTACCTCGAGCTGCGCGGAACAAAAAAAGTTTATGCACCAATGCGCGTCTCTATCTTTAACGATCAGCAATCTCTATCCCAATTATGGTCCCAGTCTGTCTCCAAAGCAGCACCAAAGATCTGATAAGGTAAGTCACACCAACGACTGTGCACTCAAGCATGCTGGCGGGTGCGACGTATGAGCTTGCTCCATTCCCTTTTGAGCACAGCTATTGGTCCACTTCTAATGTTCCAGCCGCTTTTGATGGGGCCATCAATGAGGCGTTTCTGAAACTTCATAAATATTATGTATACACCCGAACAAAGTAGTGGTTATCCAGTGTGGTCCCCTAAGCGACCCTATCCTCTACCTATCAGAGTATTCGCCAGCCACCTTGTCAAAATCCCAAGCGCACGGCGGATACGTCGTCTGCCATATTTGGGTCCGTTTTAAATGTTTACGTGCGGCTGTAGACCTTTTCAGCAAGCTCGGCACTTTAGGCCAAGCTTTTTTACGCTCCCTCGGTTCGGCCGAGGTTATGCCTGTGGGAATTATTCGAGATGTAGCCGAACGGGCGGACTCCACGCTCTCGCCTTCGACAGCCAAATCCGCCGCTACGGATAATAATACACCCAGTCAAACAGGGCCAGTGTTGGACGATGATAATACAGAAAAAAGGAACGTTTTTTTTTTCTTGCTTTTTTTCGTCAAGTCCTGCACGATAACCTGCATTTTTTTAATGCCTTCTTCTGAGCCAGTGTCTTGGCTAATAAAGCTTGGGAACTTTTTATTGTACCTTATGCATTAAGCACGATGTCAAAAGTTGTGCAACTCAAGACCCTTGTAAATGAAACTGTGGCTGCTTCCTGGTATCAAGACTTTCCATGAAAATGAAGATTGATAAAAAGGCAGGTTTGGCAGCTCTATAGAGCGTGTTTGGTCGGTTCTAATAGATCAGTATAGTCTTGTGTCACCATCAGTCTCAGCCAGATTACGCCTAGCGCAAGTTTTCGGGTTTTGTGATTTCAAACTGAAACTACACGTTTCTGGCTTATTGCAGAAAAATTTCACCATGTCTCTGGAGAAAAGAGCTGATTCAGAGCAAAAAGATATAGGGCCAAAATCAACGGCCTCTCGTCTCGAGATCGAGGAGCTCGTCCGTCAAGAAGAGACTCCATCTGTGCCTCACTGGTACGATGCATTTGTCCGGCTTGTCTTCTGGTACCCATCAAACATGTACGATAAGAGAGAAAGAAAGTTTCTCGTGAAGCTCGATACCTGCCTCCTGGTGTACGTGTGTCTCTCATACTTCACCAAGTCCCTCGACAAGTCCAACATCTCGTACGCTTATATTTCTGGTCTCAAGGCCGATATTGGCTTCCATGGTGATGACCTCTCCTACGCAAAGTCGCTTTACTCTGCCGGTTACATCGTCTCAATGGCAGTTGGAACACTTTTGGTCACCCAACCCTGGGCCCGTTTCCTGCTTCCTTCCTTCGAGTTGGTGTGGGGTGTCCTCACCTTCTGTGGAGCCGCCGTCTCTCAGCCAAAGCACTTGTTTGCTCTACGTTTCCTGATTGGTTTCTGCGAAGGTATTGCTTTCCCGTCGTCCGTTTACATCATCGGTAGTTGGTTTACCAGAGAAGAGGTTTTCAGACGTGTTATGGTGTTCTCGATTTCATCGAGTTTGGGAGGAATGTTCTCTGGGTATCTGCAAGCTGCTGCTTACGCCAACTTGAGCGGAAAAGGTGGCCTTGCAGGCTGGAAGTGGGGATTCATTATTGACGGAATCATCACTGTTCCTGTTGCACTCTTTGGCTTCTTCATGTTCCCAGGTCCACTTCAGGCAAAGTCGCAGAAAGATACAAAACCTATCTGGTGGATGACTGAGGACGACTACGAGCTCGCAGTTGACAGACAGCAAAAGAGTGGTGTGGACGGTTCGAGACAGTATGATCTGAAAGTTGTCCGCAAGACGTTCATGAACTGGCACATTCACTTTTTCAGTGCATTCTGGGTGCTTTTAAATATAGTGGCTCTTCCAGACGGTACCGCGATGCCGTTGTGGCTCGACTGGGAGCGCGAACATAATGGTCGCTTCACCGTGACGCAGGTTGACAACTACACTACATTCCAGTCTGTTATCTCCATTGTGGCACAGTTCTTCTTTGCCGGTCTGTCGGACTCGTACTCAATCTATCCGTTCCTCAGTTTCGTGCAGTGCGCGTTTATCGTGGCTTACTCGTCGCTCGCCGCGTGGAACATCCCTTACGGCTGGAAGTGGGTGTGCATGCTGACCATTGGTCTTGACTCGGTCAACCAGTCGATCGTTTCAGGCTGGGTCAACAGAGTGTGTCGTCATGACAGCAGAGAGCGTGCGATGGTGATTGGCTACTCCGACGCTGTGTCGCAGGCGATGAACATCTGGACCAACATTGCTTTCTACCCAACGAGTGATTCTCCCGAGTTCCGTCTTGGGTTTATTATTTCCACGATCGGAGCGTTCCTCATGTTGCTCCTGCCCCTTGTGGAGATTTTCCTCGTCAAGTACGACGCTAAGAAGTACGTTGAACAAAAGGAAAAGGAGCTTGCTGCGACCGAGCAGACCGTTGTGCTCGATGGCTCGCTGAACGATAAGTCAATTTAAGTTGCGCATATTATGTATGTTTTCTAATTTCTTCCACACTTGTGAGCGAATCCTGCTACCGCACGTGAAAAAAGGTTTTTTCAGCACAAAAAAACCCTTCGTAGCAAGAATCAGCTCTTTCTGCCTCGACCGGATTGTGAGCACGCTTTCATCCGTTTTGAGGGGGTCTTTCCGCCGTAATTTCCCCCTACTAAAATAACGGACTCCACGCCGTGTCAAAACTGCGGTGCTTGGCATGCAGCCTACCCGCTTGTTGAGAACTCTAATCACTTCCGCTTTTGGCTGCTTTTGTAATCGCAAAAATACAAATTAAAAAAACCCTCGCACTCCGGACTCGCGAGCTGTGCCGCAAAAATTTTCCAAAGGGGCATGATGCTCTTTATCAGTAGAGCCTCATCGCAATCACCCCGACACAACTGGCCACGAAACGCCAAGAAAGCCCAAAAATGTCGATTCTCCACTTGTTCTACGATGAGATTGGTCTTCGAACCATCCTCAATGCCCCGTGGGATATCAAAATAATTCTGTGCCTCAGAGTTATCAGAAGTCTTTCATACAGTGGTATCAACATCATCCTCGCTCTTTTTCTCAAAGAGGCCGGGTTCGACCCGAGCTCCATCGGAGTCTTCATCGCGGTGGGTTTTCTGGGAGATCTGATCAAGACGTCCTATCTTGGGCTCATAGTGGACTCTGTGGGCCGCAGAAAGCTCATGGGATACTGCTATCTGGCCATGTTTGTCACCAACCTCATCTTTTACCTGGTCAAATACAGACCACTACTGTGGCTGACGGTGTTCTGTGGAATCATCTCAACCGGAGGTGTCGAGGTGTCTATTTTCCGCCCAACGGAACAGAGTTCGATCGCCCAGATGGCTGAGATCTCTGAGCGCTCAGACTATTACTCGTGGTACGGCTTCATTGGAATTCTGGCCCAGGCATTTGGAAGCGGTATCAACGGAACGCTCATCTGGTACCTGCAAACAAAACTCGAGTGGTCCGACTACTCCGCGTACAGAATTGTGTTTCTGGGAGCCGCGTTGCTCTCGCTCGCAAGCTACTTCATCAAAATGGCTCTCACGCCCGAGATTGAGCTCCATCACGTTTTGCAGCAGCAGGAGGAGGAGGACGCAAATAAATCAGTTGATGAGTCTGAATTTTCCATGGAAGCTCCACCACAAAAGCCTCTCACTGTGCTGACGCTGTTTCAATCGCCAAACCTGCCAAAGATCTTGCAAATTGTGTTTCTCTACTTTGTCGACATTTTCTCCAAGGCGATTGTGCTTGACTCCTGGCTCAGTTTCTACATCGTGGAAAAGTTCCACGCTGACACCAAAGTGGTTGGAAACCTGTTTCTGGCTGCAAACTTCATCTCCGCGCTCTCGTCGCTCTCCGGCACGATTCTGTGCAAAAGATACGGCCCGCTGGAAACCATGATCTACACGCACTTCCCCTGCTCTGTGTTTGTGTTTCTGATTCCCTTTGCAAACACTATGGGTCTGATGTTTTTCCTCGTTATCATGAGATCGATCTTCAAAAGCATGGACATGGGCTCGAAAACTGTGTTCCTCACTGCCGTTGCGGCCGACAATGAACGTTCGGCTGCTCTGACACTGCAAAACTCTCTCAGAACTTTTGGTCAGGTGATTGCTCCGATTCTCACGGGGCTTCTCACCGGCCACAACCTTCAATGGGCCAGTTTCCTATTCAGTGCAGGCATCAGAGTGGGATTCTACGAGGTTGGAATTTTGCTCTTGTTTTGGAAGGATAGAAGTAAGTTTAAAAAATAGTGGCATCAAATATTATTTTCTCGTTATTCATCTTTTTTGCTTTTTGGTAGCAGGTTGGAAGTTTGTGGTGGATTCTTCTTTTTTGACGGCTGTTTTGTCCGTGGCGTTCTCTGATGTGTCCACTGGAGCCTCCCTCTTGACAACCCACTGGTCAAGGGCACCCGTTGTTTTCTTCGGCCTCGTGAAGTTCGCCTTGTCAGACCGAACATTGCCAACCTCGCTGCTCACCTCGTACCATTCCAGATTGTCCAACGACACCTCAAACACCGTCTGAAGCTCGTCCCATGTCTTGTTCCTTGGGTCCAGCCACCCGGAAAACGCAGCAGACCCGGGGTCAACCACAATTGGCATCCGCGGATGCAGCCACCGCAGCTCCGCGGGAGCCTCCCATGTGAGGATGGAGAATTCGTATTCCCCGTCCGCGGAAACGGAGTACAGGCCGGCGAGAAAAACAAGCATGTCGTCCGTTCTCTTGATGTAGTACGGTTGTTTGACGGGTTTTTTGCTGCCCTTGGTCTCGCTGCACCACTCGTAGTAGCCCTTGATCGGCACGACGCAGCGGTGGTTTCTCAGAGTGTTCCAGAGCCTGCTTGTCCCGACGCTCTCGAGTCTCGTGTTGAACGGCGAGATTCGTGTTTTTTGAGGAGACGATTTGTTTGTCCACGGTGGCGAGATCCCCCACTTCATGTACTGCACTGTGCGACGCTCGTGGCCGTCTGCAAGCGTGCAAACATACACGGGCTCGACTGCTGTCGGGGCGATGTTGTATTGGTTGGCTGATCTTTTTTCCTGGCCGCGCACTCCATCAACCGCAAGCCCGACCTTTCCAAACTCGCCAGGGAGGTCTTCCGGCCCAACAGGCAGGGCGTATCTTCCACACATGGCTGCTGAGGACAGTGGTGGTTGCGGTTTAGTCAGACCATTTCGACCCCGGATTTTTCAGACAGCGTCGCGTCGCTGCACGGCTCGAAAATGGCAGCCCGTCTGGTTCGTATTTTTTTTTTTACCATCGTCTTCTCCATACAAACTTCAGAACAAGCTGATTCGGACTATCTTGAGGGCACTCAATTGCCACTGTAAGCACATCCACTGGTCCAACCCCGTCCATTTTGAACTACCTGTCGTGATGAACAGACTGTGGCTGAGGATACCGAGACTGGCACGGCCAGCATCTGCAAGAGAGGCGGTGCAAAAAATGGCTGTCAGATTTAACTCGTCGCAGTCGGAGCTCAGCAAACAGCCGTCGCTAAACCAGTTCCAAAACCCCGCACGGCCGCCACCACACAGCGATTTGCTACGCTCGCAGAGTCATTTCTCTGCGGGCGGCGGCCCACACGGCGGCCCGTCGTCGTCGCTGCCACCGACTCCTGCGTCCGGCGCACGCCGCCGTTTCTTCCCCAGCGCTGATGTGCCGATCATAGTCCTAATCGGAGTCTTTTGGTTGGGCTGGGAGGCTACAGAGTGGATACGCGAGGCCTTGAACACGCTGTACAGCGAAGAAGTAGCAAAACTGCTGAGCGAAGCGCTCAGCGCCGAGCACAGCGGTAACACGCAGGAGGCACTAAGCCTGTACAAGAAGTGTTTGGCGGTTCTGGACGACGAGGGGACCCGAGAGCTCGACCAGACGTACACGGGTGTCATTTTGAAGATTGCGGAGCTGTACGAAAGCGAGGGGGATTTCGACAAGGCTCTCGAGGTGTACAAAACGGTGAGCGACTTTCTGAGGCTGCGTCTGAGCAATAGGGACGATATGAGCGAGCATAGCATCAACATGCACATTCAGCAGAGTCTGGTAGCGACGATGCGGTACGCGACGCTGCTGGCTCCTGAGCACCGGACAGAGGCGAAGAGGGCTCTTTTGGTGAGTATGATCTTCGCGTTGGACCAAATCTGCGACGTGTACCCTCCGTTCTTCTGTGTTTTGGAAGAGCAGCTGACGGCGTGTTGTGTGGACCTGATTGCACTGGAAGACCAGCGGCTCATGGAGCTGCCGCGTCCCGTGCGAGAGGTGATCAAGTCTGTGATGAAGAGGAAAAACGACTCCCCTGGTTTCACCGATGAGGAGCGTCTTTCGCCGGAGATGAGACTGTGGAACTCATGCGGTGAGGCGTGGCCGGGCTTTTCAAAAGACCTGGTTTCTGCCCGGGACCTGTACATAGATATTTTGCTGGAGGAGGAGGAATTCCGGTCGGCCTCGACGCACACGCAGCAGAATCTGATGCTGATGCAGAGCTGTGTGGACGAGCCAGGGAAGCTGTCGATGACCTTGATGAAGCTTGGGTACATTTCGTTCGCGCTGGCGCAGTCTTTGGGGCTGGACGCAGAGCTGGCTGAGGGGTCGAAAGACGCGCACGACGTGGTGGAAGCACTAAAGAAGCTGAAGCTTGTTCCTGCAGGCGTGAACGACAGGCAGTTGGAGCAGTTGCTGGAGCAGCAGAGCGACGCGGCTCTTAACGCGTCGGAGACGTCGTTTCTGGAGGCTTTGCGACTGGGCAGCATGATCAAGGCGGCGTCGTACAACACGGCGGCGCAGATTCCGGAGTTCATCGAGATGGGCATGCAGTTGTCGGAGCTGGTTGCGTGTGGTTATTTGGGTATGATGCGGTTGCAAGAGGGGAACGTGGAGGAGAGCACGAGGTATCTGTTGCGTGCTCGGGCGTTGGCGGTGAAGTACAATGCGGAGGATTATATTGAGGATATTGATGGGGTTTTGAGTGTGATTTCTCGTGGAAAGCAATGATTAGCGAGCCGTTAACGAGCGAAGTGAACGATAGCAGGCAAGTTATCATTTGGTGATGGATGAATGACTAGCAATCAATCACCCGCTTTGCTTACCTCATCCCTGTCGTTTTCTCGCGTTTACAATACCAACAACTACATAGCAAAATAGACAGACATTTTATCACATAAACACGATTAGCACGAATTTTATCAAGCAAGGGAGGGTAGTTGTCGAGTTTCTAGGAGTAATTGTAGTTTTTGAATGGTTATTCTTGGTTTTTCTTATTCTTGAGTCGTCTTTGCTCCTGCTCCTGCTCCTCCATCATAATCTCTCCTCCTCACTCCTCCTCGTCGTCGCTCGTCGTCGCACGTCGATCGACGCATTGAATATTTTTTTTTTTTTTTTTTTTTATCCTTCACAAAAAATTTTTATACAAAAACTTTACCTAAATCACCTACCCTCCTCCTCTTCCACCACTCAACTCCCAACCGCCATGTCCTCCGCCAGAGAAAGAGTCGTCCATACGAGAAACCCAACGCTCCCGGCACAAACCACGCCCGAGCAGCGCTACTGGCGCGGATTCACGAGCTCCCAGCTCGTCAAAGAGCACAACTCGGTTACCCACATACACTTCGATCCCAACTCGCCACACGACTTCGCCGTCACCTCGTCTACCAGAGTGCAGGTGTTTTCGTCCAAGACCAGAAAAGTCGTCAAGACCTTTTCGAGATTCAAAGACACGGTCTATTCTGGAGAGTTTAGACACGATGGTAAGCTTCTTGTTGCGGGAGATGCGTCTGGATTGGTGCAGATATTCGATGCGATCCATCCGCGCACTTTGCTGGTGTCGATTAATGCCTCTTCGCATCCAACACACGTGACCAAGTTTCACCCGGTGAACACAACGCAGCTGCTCACGTGCTCGGACGACCGTGTGGCCCGTCTGTATGACATCTCCGACAGCCAAAAGCCGCTGCTCAGTTTTTCGGAGCACGATGATTACATCCGTTCGGGCCAGTTCATTTCGGGCTCGGCCGCTAATTTGATCGTGACCGGCTGCTACGACAACTACATCCGTGTTTTCGACGCGAGAGTCGGATCGACGCCCGTTGTCAAGTTCAACAACGGCGACCCTGTCGAGGACCTGCTGTCTCTGAACCCGACAAACCTGGTCTCGGCCGGTGGTTACGCGGTTAAAACGTGGGACTTGACCGCCGCAAAGAACTCGCGCTCGCTGAGCAACTTCAGCAAGACGGTGACGTGCCTGAGCGACGCTGGCGAGCGCGGAGTGCTTGCCGGGTCGATCGACGGCCACGTCAAGGTGTTTGACTCGTCGTCTGCAAACTGGGAGGTGAAGTTTGGCTGGAAGTTTGGCAGCGGTGTCTTGAGCTGTGGCGTTTCGCCTAACCACAAGCACCTTGTCGTGGGGCTCAATTCTGGCTTGCTCACGATCCGCACACGCAAAACCGAGCCTAAAGTGAAGCAGGGCGAGAAGCAGCTCAAATCGCATGCTTTTGCAAGCATGATGCGCGGTTCTGAGTACCACGGAGAGTCTGAGTACCGCATTGTGGACGACAAGACCACAAACAGCAAGAAGCTCAAGCAGTTTGAAAAGGATCTCAATAGTTTCAGATGGGCCGAGGCGCTTGACCATGCGCTGGTTTCGGGCATGTCGAAAGACCTCACGATTACGTGTCTTGAGGAGCTGAAGAAGCGCGGAAAGGTCCGGGTGGCTCTGCTCGAGAGAGACGAGTCTACGCTTGAGCCGCTTCTCACGTGGTGTTTCAAGTCGATCAATGACTCGAGAAACGTGAGCATCATTGCTGATTATCTCACCTGTGTTTTCGAGATGTACGGGGATCTTATCGAGCACCAGCCGGTTCTTGAGGAGCTGATTTGGGGTATCCAGAAGAAGATCGACGCAGAGGTGGTGAAGTGTGAGGAGGCGCAGAAGATTAACGGGATGTTGGAGTTGCTGAGTGCGTAGAGTGAAGAAGCGTCTTCTAGGGCATTGAACTACGAGCAAAGCGACCAACTCGGTCTCTGCTGTCCTCGTTTGGCAAGTTAGTCGATCAGATACTAGTTCATCATTTGCTGATCGTGAGCCGACTGGTTTTGACATCAAGTCATACTATTTCGCTGACCACAACTGTATAGAGTGGACAATCCGCTTGTGTATAATTAATTTTTCTCCAAGTCAATGTAGTAGATGACCAACAAATGACAGTTCAAGGGAACCGAGCCAGTTGAGGAAGTCATAAGCACCTTTTACAAGTCATTTTTCAATCAGTCAGACTTTCGATAACTCATATTTATGTGATTTTCCATCCAATGCCTATTATGCAATCGAGCCACTCCTCACCTCCTCCTAAACCTGCCTCTATTCTTCTTATTAATTTTGAGCCGAACAAAATTGTTCGAAAGAGGATGCCGACCGCTCGACTTGCCCTCTTTGTGCTCCACCTTCTTGCGCTCGTAAACCTCCTCTTCCTCCTCTGCATCACTCAACTCGTCAATCTCGTCGCCGCTCGATCCATCACCAGCCGTATCATCCAGTCCGCGCCGCCGGACACGCTCCGTAGCGGCCTCGTTCATCTCCCTGATGACCCCACGCAGGTCCACATTCTCCAGCTCATCGGGCTCGTTGTCGGGACCAGTGGTTCTCAACTTGACCCGTCGAGTAGTTCTCTTGATCGTCTTTGTCCGTTTACGAGAGGTGTCTTTGCGTTCCTGGTTTGAGAGGTCTGACGAGTTCAGCGAGCCAGTAACGGAAGCCTGGTTTTCCTCCTCTACCTCCGCTGTCTCTTCCTCCCATTCCTCCTTCTCCTTCTCCTCCTCATCCTCCTCCTCCTCATCATCATCAAACTTAAGAGCCTTCCGAAGAGATAAAACCTCGTTATTCAGCTCAAATAACGATCTACCCCCAACACGTCGTATCACCGGACTAGGCTCAATGAAGCGGCCTGGAGAAACGTCCGCAAGACCGGCGTCCTCGCGCGGATCACCCAGTTCGCGGTGGTGGTTCTCCCGAAGATATGCCGGTGTCTCCTCCTGAGCCAGCTCCAGCCGTCGGCTCACAGGCGTCTTGAGCGGCGAGCCTGTGGGGAATAGAAGCTTGCGGTCCACTTTCTTAGTAGGCGTTTTGAACTGGTCTGGAGAGTCGTTTGGTCGCTTCAATGGGCTCTTCTCCGGCGAATCACGAATGCTGATGTCAAATATTCCCAGGACACGCCCTTCAAGCTGCGGAGTCGGCCCAATTTCTCGTTCGCTTTCGGCTTCTTCTGATGAGTCTGGCGGGGCCGATGCTGGCGCCGCGGACTCCACGGGCGCCGCTGGCTGCTCTTGCACCGCCGCCGCCTTAGGCCGTGACTTCCCACGCCTCACGTCCTCCACCGTCTTTGTGCCATCCTTGAGCTGTGCAATGAGTCTCTTGACCTTGTGGTACTTCTTGAACAGAGGAGCAATCTCTCTGTCTGATCTGACGGCCTCCGCAGACGGTTTTTCGTTGTGTTTGCTGAGAAAGTCGTACTCCCAGCGTTTCGTTTGGTATTTCAGCTCGCTCAGGTAGGACTCGAGCTTGGCTATCTCGTTGGTCATACTGACGAGTCAGGACGAGCGAACCGGGTCTTGCAAGTCTCACAAGTCTTGCAAGTCACGTCGTAAATGGTCAAGTTATATTTTCGCGTCTTTTTTTCCATACAAATATTTTCAATATTTCATATATAAATTTGTATTGATTAAAAGAGATGTCTATTGATGAAAAGTACACAGAACAACCAGCAACACGAACAACACGAACACCACGAGCAAAGCGAGTCCCGTGAGTCTGTATGGATAACATAGTAAACCTAGTTATCTAGTCAAGATAACAAACTCCATAGACTGTCCATAGACTCACCATGGACAATCCTCGTCCAACTCACCTGCTGGCCAAAACCAAGAATAGAATGACGGAAATGAACAAAACGTGCACAGCCAAACAGAAAATGCAGCCAGAGCAACGACTCGTGGCGCACATGATCCGGTTGACGGTCATATTATGAAAGTATTAACGAACAAAAAAACAATAGTGTTGCTTCGCCCGCCGTCGGTGAGCGTGCTTCTTCAAGTCGACTCACCCTTTCCCTCATACTCCCCGTAGATCCTCTTGGACGTGTCCTGCAAAAACCTCAATTGGTCCTCCATGAACGAGTCACACAACGTATCCCGCGGAGATTCCTCAAACGCCTTGAAGTTCATCCGCTTGTCACAAATGTAATGGTTGATCACGTTCCAGATAAACGATTCCAGATCAAAGCCAAAGGTTGGGAAGTCCTCACCCAGATTCCGGATCTTGTTTCCCTCCAAATCATACGTGAACCGTCTGTCCATGATCGTGAATGGGTCCATCTTCGGGTCGTGCACGTGGTAGAACAGCACCTTGGAGTTGGACGGCAGGAAAAAGTTAGGGAAGAACTTGTCGTAATTGTACTCAAAGTTCTCGCCCTCCTGCTCGATCGCAGCCTCAATGTTCTTCTTCACCGTCTGCAAGTTCTCGTAGTCCGCAAGCGGGTCGTACTGAACAATCGACGAGTGCTCGTAGTTCTGCTCGTGGTTGTACCAGCCGTACGCGCGGTCTGCCATCTTGTAAACCTGGTAGTACTTGAGCCCGTAGTAGGTCGCAGCAGCCACAAATGTCTCCTTGTCACCCTCACCGGCTCCTCCCTGCGAAAGCAGCGGGTAGTAGCCGTAAGGACCGTCAAAGTTGTAGTACAAAGACAGCAGAAGCGTGCGGAAGTGCAACTTCTTGTTGATCAACATTTCTCCGGACTCGGTCGTCCACTCCGGAAGCGTTCCCTCACGGTCGTGGAAAGGAATCTCTCTGTATGGGTCCGCGCTCGGGTTGGTGTAGTACTTAGGATCGGTGAAGTTGTCGTTCAGGAACCGCACTCTCTTGTTTCCAATCTCTTGGCCCGTGATCTGGTAAAACAGCGGCGACGTTGTTCTACGCCAGAAGTCCGGCCACGTGATCATCTGGTACTCCTTGTACAGGTCAGACTTGAAAAGCAGGTCCGGGTTGCTCACCGGGAACGTGTCCGAGTCAAGCAGGAACGCGTTCTCGAAAGACGACGCCAGCAGCGCAAACGCCTTGTACTGGTAGCCACTAACGTCAAACTTCTTGAGCGTCTCCTTGCCAAAGACGCGGTTCATCTCGACACAGCGTGCGTTCAGCGTCGGCAGAATCTGGTCGCAGAATTCAAACTCGTAGTCCGAGTCGTTCGGGAGGATCACCTCAACGGGAAGCGTCGAGCCGAGCTTTCTCAAGGTCTCAATTCCCAGCAGGGAGAACCACGAGTACTTGCCTCCACCGACAATGACGTAACCGTCGCCCTCGTAGAAGCCTGGCACAATGTTCGGCAGACCCGAAACAACCGTCTCGTGCTTCAAAGTGAGATCGTTCACAAACTGAGGCGGGAAGTTGACAAACTGCGAGCAAATCTCCTCGCTCAACAGGTCCCATGTTTGGGCGTAGAAAAGCACATTCTCAATAAAAGGCTTGCCGTCCTTGAGCACTTTTCTCTCCTCGAGTGGGAAACTGAGCGAATTCTTCTTCATGAGCTCAAATATCTCGGTGAAGAAGTTCTGGAACGTAATGTCACCCTTAATCACGTCTCCTGGCTTGATTTTGCTGAGCGACTCCGCGGTGGGCGACTGGTTTCCCGTCAACGGCAGCGACCGGTCGTCTGTTCGCTGGCCCTTTGACTCGTCGATCGACGACGACTTGGAGCCCTTGGTGTTTCCGGTCGAGCCTCCGCTGATGACGCCTTCCTGGAGCGGGTTGAAGTAGAGGTTTTTGAGCTGGTCAGCATCCAGCGGCGTGGACGATGCCTTGGCGGCGGCCGCAGCGCCGGTGGCAGCGCCGCCCAAAAGGGCGTCCTCAGCCACAGCCCCACTTCCGGCCCCGCGCGAGAGCCCAAACGACTCTGGGCGCAACTCGCTGAGCTTTGCAAGGTGTTTCGAGCTCGTTGTCGAGGAAATTATGAGCACCGAGCTGATAATCGCCACTGCAAGCAGCAGCGTCTTGGCTCTTCTGTTTCTGGCAAAGAGCATGGCGTGTGTGTAGACCGGAAACCGGTGGGTATTGGTGGAGGATGAGTGAGGGAAAAGCTTGTTAGAGGAGAAAAGAATACGACAGGCAGAATTGAAGACTGTAGAGATTAAGTAAAAACAGACACGACTTGCTTGGAGCACGGAAAATTTTGCGCCAGCCAGCCCCAGTAGGCCCGCGCGCAGCCCCCTCGTGCCCCCGTGCGCGCGAAATCTACCGGGGCTGCACGCCAGCGCATCAGGGCTGCCAGGGGTAGCTTCGCGCGCGCTCAAGGACCCTTGCGGTTGCCACCCTGGCATTTCTGTTTTTGTTTCCGTTTCCGGTGGCCCTGACAGAGATCTGCCTGCCACCTGCCAGCGAAGCTGCGAACCTAGTAGGTGGCATTTTTTGCAGCCACCACTGCCAGCAGCGATAGTGGTGCTGGCGGGCTCGGCGGTTTGCGGGCCAGCTGTCCACTGGCAGAGCTTTGCTGTCCTCAGAGTTTCCGTCCGCGCTCTCTATGCTCTGCGCTGGCAGGGATTCTGCTGAGAATCTTCTGCCAGGTTTTGCAGAAGATTTCCGCTCACTCGCGCTCGCGCTCTCACTCGAATTTCCGCACCCACGTTTCCGCTCGCTGCACTCGCTGTTGGAATTACGTGTCCCTCTCTCTGCCACCTCAAACCCGGGTAAATACCATCATCCGCGTGGCGACTTTTTCTCTTTTCAACAGAATAACACAAGTCTTCTTCCTCTTCCCTTCATCACTCTCACCCTTCTCAACACCCTCCTTTCTTGAGCGTTCGAAGAAACCGCCAGCCACCGGATATTCAAACTCACATTTTGGTTCTTCGCTCTCTCTACTCCAAATGTACCAGAGAATAGACAGTATGGGAATCGGAAGCACCACTCCCAACGGCTCAGCAGCAGCTTTTGTTGGAAACGTGTGGAAAAACTATAAGTATCTTGTGATCTCGACGGTCTCGATGTTTCTCGTCTTGAATCTTGTGCTTTCCAACTCCCAAGTGCCTTCCTTCAGTTTGTCCCAAATTTACACTAAAGATGTCGGCTCGTCCGCCTACAACAACACTCTCACCGTGTTGAAACCACCAAGAAAAAACGTCAAGGACATGTACACGATCGAGTCGCGTCTCCTTTACCACTTCCCTTACAAGAAGGATGAAGATGTTGAGCTTGGAATCTATCAGCTCTGGAAAGTGAGAGCCGACGATAAGGAGTTCCCAGAAGAATGCAGACCGCACATCGAGCGTTGGAGAACGGTTAATGACAACTACAACTACAACATTATGTCGCTCACAGAGGCAGAACACAACGTTGTTGACTTCCTTAAGCCAACTGTGCCAGAAGTTATCGATGCCCTTAGATTCCTGCCAGACGAGAGACTTAAGTTTGAGTTCCTCAAGTACCTCATCATCTACCTGAACGGTGGTCTTTACGCTGACATTGACACTATTGATATCAAGCCGCTCAAATTCTGGTACGATTCTAAAGTCATCGGTGGAAAACTCATGGTTGGTATCAACTCCGATTACAACGACTTGAACTGGGAAAAATTGTACAACAGAAGACTCTCTTTCTCCAACAACATTTTCCGCGCAAAGTCCCACCATCCATTCCTTGCAAAACTCATTGCCAGAATCACGTACATCTGCTTCACTCAGCAGGATCTCATTAGAGAAACCAACTGGGACGACGTCTTCAACAACGTTGATGCCAACGGTGAGCCTCTTGTGCAGTTTACCGGTCCTTCCATCTTCACAGACACTCTCTTTGAGTACATCAACGAGATGTCCAACGCCATTTATCTCAGAGTTGCCAAGAACGAGAGAGACAAAGAAGTCAAGCCGATTGTGGGACCTGAGGTTCCAGAGTCCCAGAGATTCTCTTACCGTTCTTTCAGTGGCGCAATTGCTCCTACTCAGATTGACGATGTCATTGTCATGCCTCAAATCACATTCAATGGCCCAGAAAATGCTCAGAGAGACGAGTACGACGACAATGACAACAGACAGGGTGCTGAGAAGTTTTACTATGGCCGGCCATTGTCTTTGACTGTTTGGAGTAACAAGAAGACGAAGATTGAGTCGTCGTAAGCGGTGCAAGCGAAGCGAACAAGGCGAACTATTACTGAGCGAGCGAACGAAATAAGGCTTCGAATCCATTTATCTCTCGTTAATGAGTAGCCATCAAATAGTCTTATAGAATAATAGCCTTTTACTGATTCCATTTACCCCTGCATGGTGGAATTTCATAATTTTCTCCATGTACCTTTCACGTGTTTCGGTCACGTGACTGTGTTACGCTCACGTGACTGGATAGTGTGACCTATGCTGAGTGTCGTTTTTTTCTGCGGGCTCTTTTCCAGCCATCTGCCACTCTACAGGCGTGAAACAGATCTTCTATTCATTCTTCGGAATTTCAGCAGAGCCATCCACAAGTCTCAGGTCACCAACCATCAACTGCTACGAAGATCCACACGCACACAAACATTCAACCAGGGGGAATAAGGAAAAGCCGGGTAAGCATTTGTGTTTTTTTTTTTGTTTTTTTGCAGCTCCAGAGCCATCTGGACCCACCAAGTGCCGCATCTTACGACCCAAAGGAGCCAACAATGTGCATCTTTTGCCGAGCGTAAATGCCTAAACCACACTTGAGATGCATTTTGCTTAGTGTGTCAATGGCTGGATTTGGCCAAAAAAAAGTTCAAGGCCACGGTGGTTCCGGTTAAAGGGTTTAGTCAATATCACTACTTGTGAGGTGATGCTACTAAGTTACGGAGAAAAAGTCTTCACCCACGCATTCCTGAGTAGGGAGGGGTTGTAGAGAAATTAAAAGCCGATCAAGCAAAAGAAAAAATATTTGCCGGCCGAGCAGTTTTTTTATGTTGCACCCACCAGCTTTTTATGCAAGTGCACGTAGCCGCACTGCATGTTGAAAATTAAGCCGCACTTCGGCCCTGCTGATCTAGGACAATTCTCATCAGAGTTTGCAACCGTCTCAAGAGTTGAAGCAGCGCGGTAGTGCGGACAGATGTAACTAAAAGGAACACCTATAACTTCTGATAAACCAACTCTTCCGCTCGTCTTGGACCTCTGTTGGACAAGACGGGACTTTTGGCAACCTTGAAGTCCAAGGATCTTCGTCAGTCAAAGGCAAGGAAAAGCGTCTTTGAAGCAAGTGAAAAAGCTATTGAGCGAATCAAACAATGACTGCACTGCCAAAACGAGTTCTTCGGGCGCTCGTTGTGGGCACCGTGGCACTGTATGTGCTCGTTGTATTGCTCACAAACGGGTTCTCCAAGAACCTTGATGAGATGTACAAGCTCAAGAGTCCGCGGTTGAGCTCGCTATTCTATGGTGAAGATGAGGTTCTTACCTGGGAGGACCTCTCTGAGGCTTTTAAGTTCCGGTCCTCGGTTTACGAGTCCGACGCCCCGTCCGCATACGTGGTGAAGGACTCGCAGAAGTACTACAAAGCCCAGTTCAAGAAAAAGATAAACGAGGAGCCCAAGGGGATGCACGTGACCCACCGGGCCAAAGAGGACGAAAGCTACGTGCTGGCGAACGCAACGCTGGTGGCTGTGGTGCAGAACTCTGAGTTAGAGCAGCTGGTTCGCACGGTGCGCCAGATCGAGCGCCAATGGAACTGGAGGTACCACTATCCGTACACTTTCTTTAACCACGAGCCTTTTTCAGATGAGCTGAAAAAAGAAATGGAAGACGAGTGTTCGGGCCCCGTTACATTTGAGCAGATTTCGGAGGAGCTCTGGAAAATTCCCGAGTCGATCGACGCGCAGAAACAGCAGGAAGGCGTCGAAAATCTCGCATCCAAGGGTGTCCAGTTTGCAGACGACGTTGACTACCACCATCGCAGCCGGTTCAAGGCGGCGCACTTCTACAACACAGAGAGCATGAAGAGATACAAGTACTACTGGAATTTCGAGGCGGGTAACGAGTATCACTGCCGTCTGGACTACGATTTGTTCAAGTTCATGGAAGACAACAAGCTGCTTTATGGCTTCACGATTGCTCTGTACGACAATCCATGGACCGTGGAATCGTTGTGGCCGCAGGCAATGAAGTTTGCGCGCAGATATCCGGGTTATGTCAGCAGAAACGCGAGTTTCAGCTGGCTAACAGAATCGTACACACATCCAGAATCGACCGAGATCGCAAACGGGTACTCAACATGTCACTTCTGGTCGAGTTTCGAGATTGGTGACATGGACTTTTATAGAAGCCCGCCCTATTCAAAGTACATCAAGTATCTCGAGCGCAGCGGCGGGTTTTACTACGAACGCTGGGGCGAGTCGCCTGTGCATTCCATTGGTTTGGGTCTGTTTGCAGACAAGTCCAAGATCTGGTGGTTCCGCGACGTTGGGTTCTCGCGCTCACCGTATAACCACAAGCCTCTGCGGGAAAACTGCCACTATCGGGCAGACTACCCGGGGTATTTTGCCGAGAAGAGTGTGTGGGACCAAAACTGTCTGTCCAACTGGCTGCGGTACGAGATGTCGGACAAGCAGTTGGAAGCATTTTTGTAATTGTGTACAACCAGTAAGTGATTTTCTATGATACGCCCAAACTTGTCAAGGACACAGTTTTTGGGATGTGTTTCAAAAATTCCTCGAGCAAACCGGACGTGTCCAGTCTACACGAGAGCAGTCTGTTGAAAGTTTTCAACCAGCAAAAACATGATCTCGGACGAATCCTCACTGATACACGTAATGCCCTTGCATAAAGATGGGGAAAGGAGAGGTTATAAATTTGGCTGGGAGAGCGAAGTGGATTTTTTCCTCCTTTTATAGTGGCGAGGCGAAAAAATTCTTCACCACTGGTTATGAGCGCGCGAAATAAACAAAGCGAGCGTAGCCAGGGCACAAGCACCGAACCAGCTTGGCCAGACAGGGTTTGTTCCTTCCAACACACTGTTTTCCCTACACTTTGCTCTCTACAATGTCCCTCTCTAAAGTTGCACAGATAATTGTTTGTTTAACTCACTTATATCGTGATGGCTCGCTTCGGTCACCATCGCCTCGCTCGTCACTATATACATCTCACAATTTCACACCAATATGGATGGCCGCAACACCAAAAGTCAGGTTCTCGTAGCCCTTACCTGGAACGTAAAATCCAGCCTTTCTAATCATGTTGGCAAAAGACTCCTGGTTAGGGAACTTTCTAATGCTCTCCACCAGATACTGGTACGACTCTCTGTCGTTTGCAATGAGCTGTCCCATGAGCGGCAAGAACGAGAAAGAGTACGTCTGGTACAGAAGGTCCAAAGCCTGGTTGTCCACCTGCGAGAACTCGAGACACGCAAAGATTCCGCCCGGCTTGAGCACGCGGTACGCAGTGTTGAGGCCCTCCTGGATGTTGGTGAAGTTACGGATACCAAAAGCAATCGTGTAAACATCCTTGGAGTTGTCAGGAATCTTGTCCATCACTTCTCCGTTCTGCTCCAGGAACTGGATCCGCGGAGAGTTGGCGTACGGAGTGGACAGACATCTCTTGGCACCCTCTGCAAGCATGTCTGGGTTGATGTCGGCCACCACCATTGTGCTTGAGTTGTCGCCATACTTGAGTCTCGCGTGGTCCAAAAGGCCGAATGCAATGTCTCCGGTTCCGCCGGCCACGTCCAGGAAGTGCAGTGGCTCGGTGGAGTTGTGTCTCATTCCGCAGTCGAGCTTGTTGATAAAGTGTCTTTTCCAGAGTCTGTGGATTCCCATAGACATCACGTCATTCATCACGTCATAGTTGGACGCCACCGACGAGAAAACGCCTCTGACAAGCTTCTCTTTCTCGTCCTCGGGCACTGTTTGGAACCCGAAATGGGTCGTCTTGCCCTGCTGGTTGAGTCTCGCGGCGGACGTCGAGAGCTTTCTCAGCAGGCTGTTGGCGCCGCGCAGCTGCGGATTCTGTGGTTTCAGAACGTTCATCGTGGCTCGTGTGTCAATTGGCTGTTCCGCTGTGTCCCGGGGCCGCCAAAGTTGAGAGTATTTGTGGGTTTTTCTGTTGGATGAAGCGGTTTTTTTTTACTTGTCGAGAAAAAACTAGCTGAGGGATTCAGAAAATCCAACCCAGCGGCTTGATTTTTTGTTAAAAAAATTAAGTATATAAAAAAAAAACATTATTTTCTACCCCCTCTTTTGTTATCCTCAGTCTTCACCACACTCAACTCAGTTCATCGCTCGCCGTTTAGTAGCTGCTATTTGCTCGGGAGCCTCTCACAACATCTCAGACTTGCTAAGCGCCACAGCCATGATTAGTATCCTGCTATTTTTGCTCCTCCTGCCAACCATACACGCGGCCATCATACCGGCCAGTATCGCCAGACTGTACCAGCACAAGAGCGCCAAGACCACGCAGCCGCTGCTCAAACACTCAGAGACAAGCAAGTCAATGGACTACCACGAGCTGATCATGCGCAAGGACCTCGACCTGCCCCATCTCCAAATGTACCGCGAGGAGCTGAAACTGCACTCCAAGGACTTTATTCCCGAGCTCACAAGCGGGATCATCATTACGCGCGACGCCATGAAAACCCGCAAACTGCAGGAGTACGGTCTTGTCAACACGGCAAAGGACGCAAAGTCCTTTGACCTCACCAGTATCAGCAGCAGCTTCCACACAAGCGAGCCCATTGTGCTCCCAGGCACTTCGCGGGGCCTGTTTCTGTTCAACACGGGAAAGTCGCAGGACGAGTCACCCATTCTGGATGGGCCGTCGCTCTCGTTCGACATTGGCAAGGGATTCCAGCTTGTTGACTACGCGCTGTTGTTGCCCATCAACTACCTAAAGAGGGTTGGAGACATTCCCAGGTCTGGATCTGCGTCAGCGTTAGAGCCACTGAGCCAAAAGCTGAGTCACGGAAAAAATGAGATTCTTTTCTACAATAACGACAAACTCAAGCTCGACTCCGACAATCCTGTGTTTGTCATGATGTTTGACGAGGACCCGCAGCAGCCGGCAAGGTCTGCATTCTTCGACTTCCTGGCCAAAGGGTGGTTCAAATGTCTTGGGTCGTTCAATCTCGCGCACTCTGTGTTTTGCTCAGTTAAGGGCACCGATGACAGTGTTTGTGTGAGAATAAACGAGAGAGGCGACTCGATCCATGTTCTGTCAGGGTTCCGCAGGTCGCAGATCGATTTTAACCATCTGTTTCCCGGAACTTACAAGGGACCTCAGTCAAAAAGAGAGATTGATCACCAACTTCTGCAACCTCAGTTTTCTAAATTTTCGGTTTTTTCAAATTTCACAAGATTGAACAACGCTTCCCAATATCCGAACGACTCGTTCAAAGCGTTCAAGATCCAGGTTAGCGATCCAAACATGGAGTCCAACCTCGCGTACCGAAATGGTTCGCTATGCAGCGAGGACGACGATCTTGAGGAAAAAGGCGACATGAAGTTTAGCGACATTAGTCGGTATTTGTTGAATCCTACTCCTCGGCACCGCCTTGCGCTACCTCGGACGCCGGCGTATTCGCAGGTTGTTTATCCCAACTACCGGTTTATTGACAAGACGAATCCTCTGAGCAAGCGGGAGCTTGACAAGAAGGATGAGGATGAAGATGAGGATGAGGATGCAGACTGTGTGGTTCCTACATGGTTGTCGATTATTGAGGATGGACTTTCAGGGGGGAAGACTAATTTTTGCGAGTGACGAGGGAGATTTTGTGGAAAGTTGTTATCGCGGCGTGCAAAACGACCGAATCCCCGGATGGTGTTACGAACTGGTTGGACCAGGATGAATTTTAGGACAAAATTTTTGCGATTGACAAAAGGAGGACAATTATCTGTGAAGGAATTATTTAAAAAGGACAATTAACTGTGAAGGTATTAAGTATGACGAAGGACGATTCTCTATCTATAGAAGAAGAAAATTCACCTGAACGGACTGTGCGAAACACACGTCACTCTGCAGTACGAATTTTCAACCTTTCGTACGACACGTTTAGCGGAGATTTGTTGCATTTCTGCCCCAGATAATTTTGGTGACTGAATTTTTCAGCGAGCAAAAAATAATCTCGAGCGTTGCGGCTGAGCTTAAATACCAGAGAACGGCTGGGAGAAACCGAGCAAACCTGGCGTACAACACCCAGAAACGCCGTCTGTCGCCACTAGAACCGCCCAACACAGAACCGTCCCGCGCCATGCCGCCGGCGTCCAACATTTCCAGCCTGGAGCACGCTCTCACTTTCCACGTCCGATCCTACCTTACCAAGAACTACGACAGGACCACGATCAAGGCGTCGTCGTTTGTGCTTTCGCTTGCCACGTGCCTCTTTGACGCCTCTGTGGTGACGTTTTCGATTTTCTCGCCGCAGCTGCTCAGCGTTTTGCACTACAACCAGCTCAAAATCAATGTCATCGGGGCCTCCATGCTGATGGGCCTGTATCTCCCGCTCCCTGTGCTCGGATATCTGAGCGACGCGCACGGTCCAGTTCTGCTGGCACTCATTGGCTTTGCACTGTGTCCTGGCTACGTCATTGCCGTGCTCACGTTCCGCTATCAACTCGAGTATCTGTCGATGGCTGCTGCGTTCTTCATCATTGGTATGGGAACCTCGTCTGCGTACTTCTGCTCGCTGCTCACGTGTGCCAAGATCTACCCGGATCGCAAGGGTCTCAGCATCTCGCTGCCTGTCACATGCTACGGGCTGTCGTCGCTGATCCTGTCATCGGTTTTCAAGCTCCGGTTCTTCAAAACAGGCCCAGACGACCTCAACGTGCCCAAGGTGTTCATTTTTCTCAGCATCATGTATCTCGCAACCGGGCTGCTCAACTGGTGCTCTTCGGTCGTGGTGACCATCGAAAAGGAGGTTTTGTTCGACAAGAACGTCAGCGAGGCCGATGCAGACGCCCCGCCCCTGGAAGCGTCCACATCGGGCTCTGAACTGACTGCTGTCTCAGAAGAAACGCCGCTCATTAACAGTGAATTCCTCGAGCCACAGGACCACGAAGCCAAGTTCAAACGGTTCCTCAAGGACCCGAGCATGAGATGGATGTACCTGGCGCTATTCCTGCTGGGCGGGCCGCTCGAGGTGTTTGTCACAAACCTCGGATCGCTCACCCTCACCGTCGGAGACATCTCCAACGCCGACATCTCTACACAGGTTACTCTATTCAGTCTGTTCTCCACCCTCACCCGACTGGGCATGAGCGTAGTGAGCGACGTTTTCAAAGGTCCACAAACCACCATAGTGATGCTGCTGGCGTCGACAGTGGTGTCCGCTCTCGCGTTTGTGCTGGTTGCCGCGGACATTAGCGACTTCCGCGTAGTTAGCTCCCTGGTTGGCGTCGGCTACGGGCTGGTTTTCACGCTGTTCCCAACGCTGATCGCCACGATCTGGGGAGTCGAGATTCTTGGATCCACCTGGGGACTGTTCTTGAGCGCGCCTGCGCTTGGGTCGCTGTTGTACGGCGTGCTCTACGCGTTCGAGTACGACACATACTGCCAGGTGCGGCCAGACCAGTTTTTCTCCACCAACTGCCTCACGTATCCGTTCAGCGCCATCGCCGCAGGATTCCTAGTCAGCGGCGGTGTTATCTTCATGTGCTGGCGGCTGTCGTGGTCTCATCTGACAGCTTAAGGGCTGCGTTGCATTCCGTCTATTATATATAGAGCACACATTAATACTAGCACACCTCGCACCTCTAGTGTTTTTTTTATCGGTGTAGAAAAATTAAATGAGTGTATTTTTCAGCAATGCACCGGATCACTCAGTGACACATTGGATATCAGCGCTCCAACATGAACAGACTGCTCCGAGTGAACCAAGTGAACCGAGTGAGCCAGGCACTCAGTCCCGCTCAGCGCGTGGCTGGGCTCTATGCGCGCACCGATTGCAGCGTCCTCACCCGCGCCGTGAGAACATACTCGCAAAACGCATCGACCAACGCCGCTGCAGAGACTGAGGAAGTGGAAGACGAGTACGTCATGGACGTGTCGAACTTGCCAGGCCGGTGGCTGCGGTTGTCGGGCGATGACCAGCTGGACATCATCAACTACCTGAACGTGAAGCAGCAATTTGGCTGGAGCTTTTTGAGCCCGGAGGAGAAAAAAGCAATCTACTACATCAGCTATGGTGGTTGGGGGCCGAGAGACACCAAGACGATGAACACTGCGGAGCTGGTGTTCAAGGTGATGTCGAGCTCGATTCTGTTTGGGGTGCTTGGATTTTCGCTGTTGAATTATGCCACCGACAAGGCTCAGGTCGAGCAGCTGGAGGGGAACGCCGAGGTGGCTGCTGCCTCCGCGTGAGTAGTGTACACCGAGAGAGTACAAGAGGATGATTGTGTCATGTAGATAGATTGGTGAAGAAACAATAATTGAAATAGGTTTACGTCATAGTCACGCGATGCTTTACACGTGATGGACGCGCCACATTGAGGTATCCGAGGTTACAAAACGTCGTGCTCGTGTGCCAGTTCTAAAAATAGCTGTAAATTTTTTCCCAGCTACACGTTGTTTGGCGCGCAACGCGGCCAGAACAACAGTGCTGACGTCAGTAAATGCCTAAGCAGGCTTAGAAAGGAGAAGAATTTTTGCAGACCGTGCGGAAGGTCAAAAAAAGCTAGCTTTTGAATCTGTTTGAGATTATCAGACAGGAGAAAACAAAGTGGGAAAGGCCAACGTTTTGGGGATTTTTAGCGGCACAAGACGCACAGGACGGACGCAAACGCAACTGTGAGGCACGACATTTGTGGAGAAACCTTGCGAAGCGAGCCAAAAACAGCGGAATCCGTGCTTAAAACACAAGTTTAAGTGTGCCACACCACCACAACAGAACAGAGTGTTTATATAGACCTGAACATGTCTGCCCGGAATCTCACGTCGCGGTCTCCTCATCTGGAGTCGAACTCGAACTCGAGTGAGAGTTCTGCGAGCGATCCGTTTAACCAAGACTACGAGCAGCAGAGCTATGACGAGTCTTTGTCCAATTCCAATGGGTCTGGTTCCAAAGACCGCAAGCAGTTTTTGAACTACAGTTCCAGCTACGTGAACTCTTCATCGTCGATGCTGGACCCGTTTGGCTCTACGAACAACGTCAACTCACAGCCGCTGGAATATGACCGGTACCCGCAGGGTTTGACTGGATCACGTGCTGTTTCCATGCAGTCTGTTGGGTCGAGCTCGAACCTATTGCCGGGTAAGCGCAACAGCGACTCGTCGTCGCAGGGCACCGACAAGTCCTCGAACCCGTTCCTTGTGGACACGGACTTTTCTCCCTTTGGCGGCTACCCAGCCTCGTCGTTCCCGCTGCACATTGACGAGAAGGAGGAGGACGACTACCTGCACAACCCGGACCCAATCGCGGACGCCGTTTACGAGAAGAACCGGTTCCGCCAGGACCTGAAGAACATGGACCGGCGGTCGGCGACGGCGCTGGGCGGGTTCATTTTGCTTGCGCTGGGTGCGCTGGCTCTTTTCGTGGTCCTTCCGGCGCTCACCTACACAGGAGTGGTGGACCACGGTACCAAGACCTCGTACGACACGTACGTTGTGCTGACCGACTACGTTTATCCACGGCTCAGTGCGATCCGCACGAGTCTGATTGACGACGACACGCCCGAGGACGCGCTCACGAGAGAGGCGAAGGACGGTACGCTGTGGTCGCTCGTGTTTAGTGACGAGTTCAACGCCGAAGGCCGTACTTTCTACGACGGAGACGACCAGTTCTGGTACGCTCCGGATCTGAACTACGCTGCAACTAAGGATCTCGAGTGGTACGACCCTGACGCGGTGACGACGGCGAACGGAACGCTGAACTTGCGCCTGGACGCGTACAAGAACCATGACCTTTACTACCGTTCGGGTGCTCTGCACTCGTGGAACAGAATGTGTTTCACACAGGGTGTGATGGAAGTTTCTGCTCGGTTCCCTAATTACGGTAACGTGACGGGCCTGTGGCCTGGTCTGTGGTCCATGGGAAACCTGGGAAGACCGGGATATATGGCCACGACGGACGGAGTCTGGCCGTACTCATACGATGCGTGCGACGCTGGAATCACGGCGAATCAGTCTTCGCCTGACGGAATCTCGTATCTTCCGGGACAGAGACTCAGCTCGTGCGTGTGCAGTGGTGAGGAACATCCAAACGTGGGAACTGGAAGAGGAGCTCCGGAGATTGATATCATTGAGGGTGAGGTCGACACGACCCTTCTGAACGGTGTTGCGTCGCAGTCGTTGCAGATTGCTCCTTTCGACATCTGGTACATGCCTGACTACGACTGGATTGAGATCCACAACAGCTCTGTGACAACGATGAACACGTACGCTGGAGGACCATTCCAGCAGGCTATTTCTGCGACAACCACTCTGAACACGACGTGGTACGAGTACGGTGATGACGGGCTGCACCGGTTCCAGAAGTATGCGTACGAGTACTTGAACGACGACGAGGACGGATACTGCAGATGGTTTGTCGGTGACAACCCGACGTTCACCGTGTACTCTAAGGCTCTCTCTCCTAGTGGAAACATTGGCTGGAGACGGCTGTCGAAGGAGCCAATGTCCATGATTTTGAACTTGGCCATCTCCAACAACTGGGCGTACATTGACTGGCCGTCTATCGACTTCCCGGTGACTCTTTCGATCGATTACGTTCGTATTTACCAGCCAAATGACTCGGTTAGTACTACCTGCGATCCCGAAGACTATCCGACTTATGATTATATCGAGGCGCACCCAATTGCGTATGAGAATTACAATAAGACGAGTTGGACTGCGTGTGGGTATGATGTTCCGAAGAACAATCTGACTGGGACCTGTTGAGCGAGCTAATCGTTTTTCATCACCATCGGAAAAGACATCGCTCATTACACTCACCCAATGTCCCGCCAATGACTTGCCAACGATCCGCCAACGATCTGCTCTGCTCGTCGTTGGGTGGTCATCGGCATCGCATTGTACATTACACCGTCATCCGTGACCTTTTCTAGCTTTTCATACCTGTTTTTCTGTTTTTACATATAAATCGTTATTCGTTATTCTCTTCTTCTCCGTTCCTCCGCTCCAGCACCGCTTTTTTCTGCTCAGCGTCCAGGAAATTGTACTCTGCCACCTCGCTCACGTCAATGTCTGTGCCGGCCTTCTCCAGACACTCGTGCACGTACTCCACGGGGTCCGTCGCCCGGCGCCACGCCACGTACCGCTTGAAAACCTCCTCGCGCAGCTTGTCTGGCTCAAGACTCGAGAATGAGCTCTCCGTCTTGAACTTGCGCTTGAAGTCAAAGTAGTATTTGACCTTTGTGTTGCACGACTTGATGAAGTTGCAGAACTCTACCAACGGCGATGGTTCGTCCTCAACTTCGCTCTCTGCGTCGTCTTCCTCCCCGACAGTTCCTCGCCGTATCGACATCGAACACCACTCATTGAATAGTTCTGCCTGCTCTTTCTCGTCCTCAATCTCGAAAAAAACAGGATCGTTCACCAATTTGGGGTACTCCAGCTCGTACGACGAGTACGGGTCGATTCCGTGCCGCGAAAGCATCGCAAAGAACCTTTCCCGGGGCGAACTTTGGTCGTTTGCAGCCTCTGAAACCGACTCCAGGTCGGAAAGATCAGACGGATTGAGTCCGTTTTCGTCCAGGTCTGAGAGATTGATTCCGTTTTCGTCTTCAGAATCAGAGGAACTTGCGCTTTGTGGTTCTTGTGGCTGGGGAATTTCGGGATCCTCCGCCTCATCTGATTCATCTTCCTCGGATGAATCGTATCCTAAAACGAGCCCCCCAGTGCTTGTGGCCGCAGGCGAAAGCGGTGATTCACCCCCCTCTGATTCAGGTTCCTCCTCCACTGAGACGTCCTCCAATGGAGTCTCCTCCTCGGCCACTCCGTAGACAAACTCCTCTCCATGAACAAACTCCCCGAGAGCCTGCAAGACGTCCGATTCGGGTGAAAACCCACGCAAAAAACCAACAAGAAGCAAAATTTTGTCTTTGATCGCATCCCGCTGCACCAGTTCATCAACAGCAGTGTCGTCCAGCTGCCAGTGCGACGAACCAGCCACTCTGTCGTAGTAGAACTTGGCCCCTGAATTGGCAATCACCAGACTCCACCGCTCCGAGAGACCAATCTGGAAGTACGGAGTTCCGTACTCCTCTGTCCTCTGTCTCTTGCCCAAAGGCTCACTGGAAACGTCCATACGAATGCGGTGATACTTCTGAAATGCTATGGGTGAATTCAATTTGTGTTTTTTTAAAACCCATCACTTTATTTTTCGTTGAATTGATTACTGAAAAATTAATGCACAATTTTTTTTTTTTTTTCAGATAAGAAAGTATTTTCCATTTAGATCTATTTACAATTTGAAAAGGTGCAATCAATCAATTCACCCATTCCAAGTACTCGTCACCATACTCACTAGGCTTGGTCTTTCTCTTGAGAACCTCCTTCACCTTGTAGTGCGCACCGTTCTTGTTGTTGTACTTGTTATGGAAGTACTTGAGAGTCTCTTTGAAAGTGACCGAGTACTTTCTGTTAGAGTCGTCGGTGCCCTTGATGTAGCTCTCAATCTCCGCCTGGGTAGGAAGACCCATCTGGTACGGATACGTGTCGTAGTTGTCGTTGAGGTCAGGACACTCGGCAAACTTTGAGATCTTCAGCGACTCCAGCAGCTCAATGGTCTGCTCGGCCGTCTCCGAAGCGTCGCCGGTCTTGTCAGGGTTGAAACTGTCGAGGGAAACAAGCTCGTCAACAACAGAAGAAGGAACGTCCTTCAGCTCGGCGAACGCCGGCTGCAGCTCTCTGTCAGCGGAGTTAGGCGACTTTTTGTTGATCAGGTTCTTAAGAATGTACTCATTGAAGTCGTTTGGCTTGTACTCGAGCATCAACTTGGCCGCGAGCCTCAACTCGTTGGTGAGCGCCTCGTGGATGGTCGCGTCCGCAGACTTCTGCAACAGTTGCCAGCAAAGCTTGAGCGAGATGTTCGACTTGGATTGCAGTGTTTTCACAGTTTGGAGTGCAAATTCAGAGCCGTCTGCGAGCAAGGCTTCGATAATGTCCTCGACGCCGGTGCGCTTGCGTGGGTCAAAACAGCTCTCGATCGTGTCGAGCTCCGCGCGCGAGAACTTGAATTTGTGGTCCTGCGGAATGTCTGTGGTGAACTCCTCGATCGCCTCGTTCACCAGAGAGTAGAGCTGGCTCTCGTCCAAAAAGAGCTTTGATTTTGGACCCGCAGACAGGTCCTCGAGGCCGAGCGACGAGAGGCGTTCAACAAGGTCGTTGAAGCGGTGCGATGGAACATAGTGCGTTCCAAAGCCCGCAATCAACGTGTCGAGACCAGTCAGCTCGTCGCCGGTCAGCGACAGGTAGTAGCCGAGGTTTCCGTCAAGCTTTGGCAGCCAGAATGACGTTCCAACGTCACTGAAGAAGCCAATGTTGGTTTCCGGCATGGCGAATCTTGTGGTTTCGCAAACGACCCGGAATGGACCATGCACGGCCAGACCAACACCACCGCCCATCACGATTCCGTTCACGAGCGAGACAACCGGCTTGCCGTAAACGGCAAGCAGATAGTTCAGGTTATATTCTTTGTCGAAGAAGTCGACTGATTTGGTGGCGGAGCCGCTGAGGTTGTTTTTGGCACACTGGATCACATCGCCGCCGGAACAAAAGGCCTTGTCCGAGTTGGATCTGATGATGATCACGTTATTGGCGCTCGATTTTGAGTACTCCACGAGCCTTGGGGTGATCTCTTCACAGATCGCTGTGCTGAGGGCGTTCAGCTTCTTTGGTCTGTTGAGGGAAACGATTCTAGCCGTGTTCTGGACGTGGAACTCCACCTCTGCCGGTGGCGTTGCCGAAGCCGGGGACTCTGCGGAGGTGGCCATGGATCTAAGATGCGAGCGCACAAGCAGGAGTCTGGCTGAAGGAGACGACTTCTTGAGCGCCATGTGGCTGTTTTTGGCTAGCAATTTTGCAGAGAGCATTCTGGAAAAAGAGAGGAGGGGGAACAAAGCAGTGGATAATCGGCTAAATTGCAGTTTTTGGGAGCAACACTCGGGACGGTGCACGGGTGTGTTGGGCCGGGAGTGGGCTGTTGGATTATTCTAACAAGACTGCAACACACAACAAGAGAAGGGATGCAGGAGTGAAATGGATGGAAGTGAAGTGTTGGCGAAGCTGTTCTGTGCTGTTCTGTTCTGTGCTGTGCTGTGCTGGGGAACAGTGCTGTGCTGAGCTATGCTGCGGTACAGTATGTCTTGTGGACCGAGGTTCAATTGGCTGTGCTGCAAGGAGGATGTCGGCACAAAAGGGAGGCAGGACAGCGTGCGCGTTGGTGCTCGGTGGTGCTCGGTAGGTTTGTTTGCTGGTGGAACAGTGTACTGAAGTGGGACCGGTTGGTTAAGTAGAGCTTTTTTTTCCAACTCGGTCGAGGAAGTGAAAAAAAAAAACTGTGTCCGGGTAAGTTTGTCGACGCGTCGGTTGGGGCCATCCAATGGCTGCTAGCCAGGTCCGCCAGGCAAGAAGGAAGGGGAAAGTGGCAAAGAGGAGAACGAGGACATAACCGTCTAAACAGGGCGGGACCTCTGTCTCCAGCGAGATTACCGCCTCGCTAGTCTTTTCTAGGCTCCATATTACCAGCAAAAAGTGGTTCGAGACGTTAAAAAAAGTTTCAAGACACCTAAGCCCAGATCACTCCATATCTAATCCTCCCATATATATATCTCCGACCCATCTACACCACCTTGCATCCCACAAGCCACCCTCGTGATGTCGGAAATCGTGCACAGAATCGCGCAAACAACGCATAAAACGACCCCGCCCGTCATCGATCAGGACAACATGGCACAGACGCTCGACTTCTACTGGACGAACGAGAAAGACCCACACACCATTCGCAGGAAGAAAATCCTCCAGAAACACCCCGAGGTGACCAAGTTGTGCGGCCACGAGCCCCGCACCAAGTACATCAGTCTCGGAGTCGTGGCTCTGCAGTTTTCGCTGGCGTACTACCTCCGAAACACGTCTCCGCTGGACCCAAAGTTCCTGTTGTTGGCCTACGCGGTGGGCGGAACGTGCAATCAGAACTGTTTCCTGTGCATTCATGAGCTCTCGCACAATCTCGGATTCAAAAAGCCCCTATACAACAGGCTTTTTTCCATCGTGTCCAACCTTCCTATCGGCATCCCCTACAGCGCATCATTCCAGCCATATCACCAGCTGCACCACAAGTTTCTCGGTGACGAGGTGTACGACACGGACATTCCCACAAAATTTGAGGCTATTGTGCTCTCCAATGTGCTAGGAAAGGCATTTTTCGCCACGTTCCAGATCCTTTTCTACGCTCTGAGACCGATGTTCATCACCCAAGTCAAGTTCACCTGGGTGCACCTGCTTAACGTGGTTGTGCAGTTCATCGTGGACTATCTGATGGTGACGAACTGGTCATCCAACTCGCTGTGGTACCTGATTGCGTCGTCGTTCTTCGCCGGCTCTCTGCACCCGACAGCCGGTCACTTTGTCTCGGAACACTACATTTTCTCTCCGCCAGAGGCGTACAACAAGGAAACCGACGCGCCACCACTCGAGACCTACTCGTACTACGGCCCGCTCAACCTTGTCACGTGGAACGTGGGCTACCACAATGAGCACCACGACTTTCCGTTTGTGGCGTGGTCCAAGCTGCCGTTTTTGCGGGAGACCGCGAGCGAGTTCTACAACGACCTGCCCTGCCACAAGAGCTGGACCTGGACCATTGTGGACTTTATTTTCAACTACAAGGTGACCATGTTCAACAGGGTGAAGCGGGACACGATTGGTCAAAAGGCTCGCTCCAGTGTTGATTTCAACGACAACTCAAAATAGATAGCCTGGATAGCAGAGCTGGTCATTGAGCAAAGCAAATGGCTAGTCCAATCACCAGTTATTGACTGGTTTAGCACCTGAATGACTAGTTTTTACGACCAAGTAGGCATGTGAATGACAAATCAACCAAAAAATCATAAACAGACTCGACGGACGTCAACTACAGTAGCTTAATGACACTCCAACTGACTGGGTCACTTGTATAGTCAGATTGTTTGAGAAAAAAAAAGCATTTACAAAAAAAAAGTGATCACACCCAGGATTGAACTGGGGACCCTTGCCGTGTTAAGGCAATGCCATAACCAACTAGACCATGCGACCATTTGATGGGAGTTTTTGCGCTCAGGTTGACATAGCCGTAAAATCTGGCTACAGCGATCATCTGTGAAATATAACACGAAAAAAAAATACAATTATAATCCATGCACCATACACATTCTCGCCAACCAGACATGTCACAAACACCATTGAAAGCGCTGCTTGACTCCGTCAGGCAGAAGGAGTCTCATGAGAATAGAACCCTCTTTTTGCTGGGAGGAAGTGCGGCCGATCATTCCGAAATCATCAGAAACCTCGCCGGTGTCGACAAAGAGGTTAAGATCGCCATCTTTGGATACCATTTCATAGAGCTGCAGCAGCAAAATCTTCACATCTATTCACTTCCAGACCCATTTGACCAGAAACTCGGCCTCTTTCTCAACCAGTTCAAGAAACAAGATGCAACTATTGTGTATCTCGTGGACATTGCAGGTCTGATCCAACAAGGCCGCAGCACAACAAACGCGACCATCTCCCAACTGCTTTCTTCCAGCCTTGGGAAGTGGAATGCTCTCGCCTACTCGCTGTTTGGATCTCTAGACCCATCAATAACGGATCGGTACCTGCTCCGAAAAGCGAAACACTTCAGCAATGCGAGCGTGCTTTCAGACGGCGAGCTTGAGCTGAAAACCAGCAAGGATTCTCTTGTGCTTCTTTTAAACAGCTCGCACGTGGAGTACAACATCAAGACTACACAGCAAGTGGATTACATACAGCAGTTGTTACGGACAGTTATGCTGCTCCAGGGCGGTTCTGTATACTACTACCAGCCAGACAGACACCCAAGCGAGCTTCTCACGGTGGTGACCGACTCATGTGCTCCACGTTTGGATGAGTTTGACGCGATCTGTATCCCGGCGGGGTTCGACAGTTGGGGAAAGATTCAGACTTTAAACGAGAATTTTGACTGTTCCACGGAGTCCTCTGCGTGGAAACGTTTTGTGGAGAATGGAGAGGGTGAGTTGAATGAGGACTCAAACGATTGTTCCTCGAAGGATCAGCAGCCAGCGACCAGTGTTCGACTGTTGTACCAGGAGTTTCTGCGTTCGCAAGTGTAATGGTGCAAGGATGTTCTCTCGTTTTTTTTTTTTTTTTTTTTTTCTTGCCCTGTCTGCCTGTCTGTGTTCGGTTTCCGGCGAGAACAGCTGAGCACAGGGTTCGTCAACAGGCAGAGAGACGCCCCGAAAAACAACAAGAGTGAACTCGACCGATCCATCACCACATTGAATACGTGCGGGACGCGTGACAGCAAACTGGGAGCGAATTCCAGACCAAATTAGCCAGAAGAACGTGCTTCAATGAGCACAGACACTCCTTCGACGTTTGATGACACGGCGATGGACAGCCGTGTGGCCCGACTCAGCATTGTGGGCGACGACCAAGGGGAGAGGGCCGAGTTTCTGAGGGCAGTGCAACGGTCGGTGGCGGCACCGACGCCGAATGAGGATGTTTTTGATAGCTCCGAGTCGTCGAGTCCTTCTCCGAAGAAAGAAAGGTCGCCGTCTGCACAGCCTATGGTGGATGGCGAGCGCAAAACTTCGGTTGCGGAGATCGCGCGAGTGTCAAAGAAGCAGAAAAGACGGCGCTCATCGGTGCAACAAGGCTCTCGTCTGAGGAACAAGAAGTTTCTGCTTGAAGTTCCGGAATTCAAGTTATCTGACACTTTCACCAAAAAGATCACCATTGGCAAGCTCCGGTCGCTGATTTTGTACGCTTTGACAGACTTCAATGAGGAGCCGAACTGGTGCGAGCTGCGAAATCGCAAGGCGGTGAACAAGGTTGTTCTTGTGAATATTTGTGGTTTGACGGCGCAGGATTTTGGGTACACGAGTTTAAAAAACCAGGTTCTGCCTGTTTCGTGTGACAAGGCTGCGACCGAGCTTCCGTTTGTTGCGAGGACTTTTGGTCAGGTTGTTCCGATGCAGCTTCCAGGCTCGAACAAGGGAATCTACTCATACTACCAGACGCTGATTTCGACTCCGTTGTCTAAGGCGGAGAAAAAAAAACTATTGCGCAAGAGTCAGCAGGAGAAGATTGTTCTCCCGGATCTTTGTTTGCGGCTAGGCGACATGTTGGCAAACAATTACCCGATTCACCCTGACGTTCGGTCGGCGACTGAGCAGCTGGTGGACCGCAGCAGCGGCTACCGGGATACTGTTGCGTTTGAGCACGAGGGCTCGCACACGTTTGCACTGGACTGCGAGATGTGCGTTTCTGCGACGGGGAAAGTTTTAACACGTGTTTCTCTGACAGATTTCAACAACAACACGGTGATTGACGAGCTGGTGAAGCCTGCGGAGCCAATCTTGGACTATGTGACACGGTGGTCTGGGATTACTGAGGAGATGTTGAAAGACACGACGACCACACTGGAGGACGTTCAAGAGCTTCTTTTGCGCACGGTATCGAGCACGGACGTTCTGGTGGGCCACTCGCTGGAGTCTGACCTGAACGTTTTGCGGATTCGACACCCGCGGATCGTGGACACTGCGCTGTGTTTTGACCATCCGCGTGGGCCTCCATCGAAGCCGTCGCTCAAGTCGTTAGTTCAGCAGCATTTGAACCGCACCATCCAGAATTCGAACGAGGGCCACGACTCCGTTGAGGACTGTGTGAGTTGCATGGATCTGGTGAAGCTTAAGATTGAGCACGGGATTTTATATGGGAAAGTTTTGGACGAGGAGGTGATTTTCAACAGGATCTCGCGTACTAACAAGAGCCATCTAATCAACGGTGAGAAACAGCCGAAAAGCTCGCTCTCGATCGACTATTCAACAGACAAACGCTCCAAGGGAGAGACACACGTTCAGTGCACCACTGACGAGGAAGTTTTGCAGAAGTACAAGGCTCTGTCGATAGAGCACGATCTTGTTCTGATGAAGCTGCGAGAGCTGGAACTTTTCAAAGGGTTTGTTTCCAACACGACGGAGGTTCCTCTGCCGGCCACCAGGGCTGAGATGTATGCCAAGGTGGATAATGCTGTGGCTGAGATCTATCAAACGTTGCCGGAGAACTCTCTCATGGTGGTGCTTTCGGGTAACGCAGACTGTCGTCGGATGACCGAGCTCCAGAGTATATATAAGAACTACCAAAGGGAGTTTGCAAAGGACGGGAACCAGCAGGAAGTTGAGCCGTGGACGGATGCGCGTGCAGCTGAGCTGGCCGAGGCTGTGGAGGAGGCCAGGGAGTCGGTTTTTTTGGTGAAGTTGAAGCCGGCTGGAGAAGACGCGATTGCAGAATAGCTTTGCTCGTCAGTTGCAAGGAATTCGCATCATTTAAAAGGCGAAGCGAATGACGAATGGAGTGAGCCAATCACCTTCATTCACTCGCCATTTGTTACCTAATTAAACCAATCAATTTATCATCATCATTCTTGCTCTCTCGTAGTTGTACATCACTTGATCACCCATTTTGACGGGCAGCCAGCGGGCAATCAATACTCTTATCAGCGAACGACAATTACTGGCTTCGAACGTCATTCGCTTCTGCTTTTGTGGCCCAGTCGGTTAAGGCGTCAGTCTCATAATCTGAAGATCGCGAGTTCGATTCTCGCCAAGAGCATCTTTTTTTTTGCCTGGCTTTTCCTTTTATGTTTTTTTTTCTACTTTAGCCCTATAACAACACCAACGCGTGCAACTTCATTCTATCAACCAACCGGCACCGGCAAAGAGCTACGCGTTTGAAGAAAGCCGAGCGGATCTCTTGGCTCGTATTTCCTTCCCTTAGCTCGTGTTTCGCTCTCATTCTGTGTGAGTACGCGAACGCGACCAAAAATCTCCCAATTCGGACAAGTGCGAAATCGAAACGCTTTGTTTATGGATTTCTTTAAAATACCACTCATTAACCCTTCAACCCAGCTACCCATCGTCCAAAAAGAACCAGAACGTGCAACACAGTACCTGGAAGTTCACGCGACGGCTCATAATGACCTCTATCCCTGGGAAGAAGCGTGGCTTGAGCGAGGAGGAGCGCTTTACGGACTCGCGTCTGAAGGCAAACAAGCGACTTGTGTTGCACCTTCCACCGCAATTTGGCAAGAGAGCCAAATCCGATTCCAGTAAGAGCAAACCCAGCAAACAGGACGGACTCAAAGATCATAAGGTTGACCCTGTGCGGTGGATTCGTGAGCCAGTGACGAACACGAGCGACAGAAGCGCTTCTGTTGAGCCTGAGTCGGAGCCTAAGGCTGAGCCAGTGGTCGCCAAGACAGTGGTCACTGAACCAGTGGTCGCCAAGCCAGTGATCTCTAACATCTCCGAGCCTGTTGAGCTGTCATCGGATGAGATGGAGCGGGAGGTTTCCAGAGAACAGCCGGTCGAAGTTGGGCCTGAGAGCGTGGCGGTGCCTGTGGCGGTGCCTGTGGCGCAGAAGACGGATCAAGCGGTCAAGCCAGCAGAGCACCACACTAAATCTCCCGATCAAACTGTCTCCAGTGAAGCTCAGGAGAATGTTGAAATTGAGATTGTCGAGCTTACCGATACCGACAAAGATGCGTCTGAGGAGCCGCTTACTGAGGACGGACTCGTTGATGAGATCGATAGCGACGATCTGGACGATTCCATCTCGCCAGAGGTGAGACATGAAATGTTCACGTTAGTGAGGTCTTTCCCTGGGTTGTCATCGAAGTACAAACTCATAGACAAGATTGGTGAAGGCACATTTTCCACTGTTTACAAAGCTCTAGATTTACAAAACCTATCAAAAATGGGCTCCGGACACACAATTTGGAGCTCTCCGCCGTTGAAAAGCCGTCGTGGCTCAAGTGAAAGAGACATCAAGCTGTCGGAAGAAAGACCAACCGTGGTAGCTTTGAAAAGAATATATGTCACCTCTTCGCCTCTGAGAATATACAACGAACTGCAATTGCTGCATAGTTTGGTTGGGTGTCCGAATGTGGCTCCATTGATCGATGCTGTGAGGTATGAGGACCAGGTGATTGCCGTTCTACCTTTCTACAGACACGCCGATTTCAGAGACTTTTACAGAGACCTCCCGTTGTCTGGGATCAAGATCTACATGCACGAGCTGTTTACTGCGCTAAGTTTTGTCCACGAAAAGAAAATCATACACAGAGACATCAAACCAACAAATTTCCTATACAATCCGCTTACCAGGAAAGGAGTTCTTGTTGATTTCGGGCTTGCTGAGCGGGAGACAGAGATTGACCACGCTGCGTGTCCTTGTTCACAAGGAGGGCTTCAACCTGAGGAGATTGCACCTGCCAACGCGTTTCCCACGAAAGGTTATTTGAAAGACGATAGACGGCCTGGAAGAAGAGCAAACAGGGCTGGAACAAGAGGGTTCAGAGCTCCGGAAGTGCTCCTTAAATGTGCAAATCAAACTGTCAAAGTCGATATATGGTCTGCTGGAGTTATGCTCCTAACGCTTCTTTCCAGAAGGTTCCCATTTTTCAATTCAACAGATGATTTAGCAGCATTAGTGGAGATTACTGCGATTGTGGGGCTTCCTCAAATGAAGAAATGCGCTCAGTTGCATGGACTTGGTTTGGATTCAAATTTGCCAAAGTTGGAGTCTGTGCATTCCTTGGGAGCGTTGTTGTACACATCTGTTTTGCTTGAGGCCAAACAGGGCGACACGCTTGCGGAGGATTCGCCGGCTTGGGAGTTGCTATCTGCTTTGGACAAGAAGGGACGGCCTTTGTACACGAGGCTTGGAGAAGACTACAAAAAGGCTCTGGAGTTACTCGAGTTTTGCTTGAAGTTGGATCATAATGAGAGAATTACTGCTGATGAGGCATTGAGGTTGGATTTTTTTAAAAGCGATTTGGCAGAGGATTTCGGTGATGATATTTTGCTTGACTAAGTACTAACGGACGGCGAACGAAGCGATGAACAAACAGGTATGTTCATTTTGTTTCGATGGGTGAAGAGTGAATGGCGAACGAGTCATCTTGTGACGCACGACTAATTAATGGTTTGCCAAATAATGGCCGCCTTATACACGCAGATGATCCCGTTGTACGACACGAATGATTCGCTGCGCTCGTCATCCGCTCATTATAAATTTGCATAAGAGTTATTAATTATATGATAAAAACGACACTGTCCATTTACTCCTCAACATCACCGGATCCCAAAGCCACTCTGGCCTTAACGATCTCGGCAACAGTCTCTGGAGGGTCGATTCCACCGAATCTCTTGAAATCCTTATACGCAAGGCCAAAAGCATTATCGTCAAGTTCGGCATGTTCCTTGTGGAAGTTAGCCTCCTTTTCGTTGATAAACTCGAGCGAAAGTTGGAACTTTTTCTGCTTAGCAAGTTGGTCAAGCGAGATCTTTCCAACAAGCTCGAGTGGAGTGTTGTAACCCTCCTGAGCACCAAGCTCGACACCTGGTGCCCGGAATTTGTCGAGAAGTCCCAGTTGGTGAGCCTTGAGAATTCCGCCAACCTCTTTGATTTTGGTGTCTCTGTAGCGATTGATGAAGTCATCGATGGTAGCCTTTCTGGTTCCGGTCCAGCCAATTTCGAGCAGAGATTCTCTAGTGATGGTAGGGGGTTTGGAGATGAACGAGTATGGGTTGACCACACCAAAGTAGAACACGCACCAAATGACGAGCATTTTAACAACGTGGAATGCAAAGAACAAGCTCTGTGCAACGAGGCCAGTTGGAGCAAGAATCTCGTCCTGAAGTTTGAACGCCATCTCCGGGTTGTTGAATTGGTTCTTGATAACCCAGCACGAGCCTTTCACAAGCCATGTGGTGGCACCAATGCCGGGAGTTGGCGACAAAAACTCTGGCAAATCTGTATACAACCATGTGAGCAGGAAAGCGTAAAGTGAGTTCTTGAAAAACGTGTCCTCCTTCCAGATAGGATGCAGCAATTGGCCCGGCCAGACTTTAGAGGTGATGAGGTCGGAGTTGGACACTGTGGAAAGCCATTTTTTGTCCTCCGCCTCGCGCCCAAAGAGGATTCCACCACCATTTGTTAGGTATCCAGGACTTCTGCAGACACGGAATCCAATAGGGACGCGTTCGAACAAAGGACCAGGCGACAAATTGAGGGGCAAAACTTTGAAGATTTGGATCAAATCTCCAAAGGTTTGGCCTTCATTGACTTGGAAACAGTAGTCTTTTTCATCGTCCAAGTTCATTCTGATGTACACGTCAAGCGCGTATTTTGACTGTTTTTCTGGCTTCTCAGCCTCTGGAGCTGTTTCTGTGTTTTTATCAGACATTGTGAGTGAGAATCTGTTGGAGTTGAGGGCAAATAACAAGAGGTTCGTGAATTACCAGGGACAACAGGGAAAGCTGGCCGAAAAACCTAGACTGCTTTGCGAAGAACGTAGAATTACACCGATGATACTCAAAATCAAAGGAAGAAGACAATTAGTCTAACTGGAAAGATTGTTAAACCCCACCATCTGTCTCCAGATATCTGTTCGACGAGACATGCAGAATTGAACTCCGTGCACGACCAGGCGGGGCAACAATAAGGAAATTTTCACTGACTAATTGCTTATGTAAGATGAGTGTAAAGCTCATTCGGACTCCCATCGAGTGGAGAATGGGATCGGGGTTTCAATTAACAAAGATATCATCCTACGAGACTACAGACACACAACTTGCTTTGCTCGCCGTGAAATAAATTATTGTACACTAGTTTCATTAACCACTATACATGCCAAAAAAAGAACACTAAACACTGGTATCAGTACTTAGTACCCAAAATTGACTTAGTTTTGAACAGCGGAAAGAATGTCAGAGTCACCGGCATCGAGGATAGCCAGGGTACCAACTCTGAAAAGCTTACCACAAGAAGTACCAAGCTCGTTGTTACCACCTTGGAAGTAGTAGATAGCGGTCTTGGACAGCATGGCGTAGTACTCCAACTCAGACTTTCTCAAGACTGGGGTGTTACCGGCGATGATGATCAACTTAGCCTTACCTTGTCTGAGCGACTTAACGACAGACTTGTAGCCCAAGGTGTATTTACCGGACTTGATGGCCAAGGCCAACTTGGCGTTCATGTTGTCGGAAGACTTCTTAACTTTTGGTGCCTGCAAGAAATGGAACGCGATGTTCCAACTACGAGTTAGTATGTGTCATGGGGGTGAATACAGCACGAATGGACCTCATGTCGAGGTTTCGACGCCGCAAAAGAGTATACTGACCATCTCTGTGAATTTTGTTTGTTTATTTGAACTGTTCCACTCCGGTCTTGTCAAATGCTGATGAATCAAAAAGAAGCATCATAGATTCATTTGAGCTAAACTTTTCCTCAACAGAGATTTTTCATATAGAGCTGCATGGGAAATTTTTCAGCTCGCGAGTAGAGGTGCGAGGCGGAGGCAGTCCACAGTCACAGTTTCTTACCATATACGGTAATTTTGCACAGTTCCACGACTCTTTTTAAGAAAAACTTTTCGTCTACCGCGCAATCGCGCGGCCTTCCCCCCTGGATTTCCTGCGTTCACCCCGCAAGGTTACCGCGCGCTCCCGGTGAACGCACGGGCCCCGTCGCGACGCTCGCAGATAGTTTTGCTGAGAGTTTTGCTGAGCGTGGTGGAGTTTTGCAAAGAGTAGTTTGGTTTGTACTTGACAAAATTGGTCAGGTTTTCAGGACATACTGGTTATCGGAAACCTCTTGAAAGTCAGCATAGACAAGGATTTGTTAAAAGACACATTAAAATGAAGGTCGAAGTTGATTCATTTTCCGGCTCCAAGATCTACCCAGGTAGAGGTACCCTCTTTGTGAGAGGTGACTCTAAGATTTTCAGATTCCAAAACTCCAAGTCTGCATCGCTGTTCCACCAGAGAAAGAACCCAAGAAGAATCTCTTGGACTGTTCTGTTCAGAAGACACCACAAGAAGGGTATCACCGAGGAGGTCTCCAAGAAGAGATCCAGAAAGACTGTCAAGCACCAGAGAGCCATTGTTGGTGCTTCGCTAGACTTGATCAAGGAGAGACGTTCCTTGAAGCCAGAGCAGAGAAAGGCCACCAGAGAGGAGGCTGCTGCTAAGGAGAAGGAAAAGAAGCAGGCCAGAAAGGAGAAGAAGAAGGCTGACAAGGCTGCCGCTGTCGCCTCTGGTGCCAAGATCTCTAAGCAACAAGCTAAGGGTGCTTTCCAAAAGGTCCATGCTACTTCCCGTTAAGTATTTTAACTTGCAATTGATAGCATACCCTATTGCGTTACTCGTTACAAGTTAGATGTTAATACGTTGCGTTGTTTTTCTATACTTCTAGGTTAAGAAAGCATGTTCTCAAAGATTGTGATGTGTGATTCTCTAGTTTTCTATTAATTTATCGGTTGGATTAATAATGCAAAACACAACAAGGAATATCTTCAGCTAAGCTGCTGTTTCTGTGTAATCCTTGTAAGTGCTGTCCTGTGTCCATTTGTACGTGTGCTAACTTCTGTCCGAATTATCACGTGCTTGGCATCACGCGGTCTGTCCTCGTAGTCCAGCAAAGTTTCCTGGTTGGCAAATTATCGTCAATTGTTGTAGTGTGCAAGATGACTTTGGTCCTTTCCAGATTTATGGGGAGTCGTATATCACTGACTCATTGCTGCGCTCGTCGTTTGTCTGTCGTTCAACTCCGAACCTTCACGCCTTGGGCCTCGTACAACCTATCCAAACGCTCTATTGGAACACCCTTGGTTTCTGGAACAAAGTAAAACACTAAAGCCAATCCCAAAAGATTAAAAACCACAAAGATCAGCCCAATTCCAAAACCCATATAGTCGGTTAAAGGAGGCGTAATCAGAGTCATCACAAACGTCACTATCCAGCTACACGAGCCGCATATTGACATTGCCTTCACCTTGATCGAAATTGGATAAAGCTCAGAAACAACCACTCCACTCAAAGGTCCCCAAGTGGTGGCGAAAACTCCAATGAAACCGCACGAAACTGTCACCATGAGCACCCCAATATGAGGCGTGATGTTGTTTTTGTAGATCAAACTGACTGCTGTGAATAGCAGCATGAATATTGTCATCAAAGACGATCCGGACATGAGAAGCTTGGTTCTGCGATAGCGCTCAATGATGAAAAGCGAAACAATTGAGAAAATCAGGTTCACCAAACCGAAAAAGATTGGCACCAAGTAAGGATTGGTCAGACCCACCATGGCAAAAATGGTGGTTCCAAAAAAGAAGAAATAGTTGATTCCCGTTAATTGTTGGCAGCACAGCAAGCCGATTCCTGTCAAAGTTCTCAACAAGTATTTTGGCTCGCCCTTTCTGATGGAACCTCTTCTGGCAGCTGTCGCACCTGCTTCCGTCCGATTTGTCTCCTGAGTCTCTGTTGGGGCGTCTGTTGCAGTCTCGTCGGCCTCGTTACTGTTGTTGAACATAACAGCGACAATTCGGAGCACTCCTGGATCATTCACGGGTAGTGAACGGGAGCGGGCCACAGACATCTTGGATTTTTCAATCAAATTTTGGCTTGTCAAGTACCAGTAGGGAGATTCTGGAACAAGCCAAATCAGCACACATGTGATGATGCAGAGAATCAAGCCCTGAATCAATGGATATTTGAACTGCAGAACATCGTTGGCACCAAAGAACAGATTGCTGGCAAACATGGTGACCGATCCCAGTAGAATTCCCACCGTGGTGAGCAACTGTTGGATGCAAATCATGCCTCCACGAGCTTTTGTAGGCGCCAGTTCGCTGATGAGCATGGGACACACAACACAAATGATTCCATTTGCCACTCCGTTCAATGCTCTTCCAAACATGACTTGAATCCAGCTTGTTGCACACAGAGTCACGAGGTTTCCCACCGCGTAGACTAGGCCAGATAAAAAGATTGTGGGCCTCAGGCCAAAGGGGGGAACGACAGTTATGCTCAAGATACCACCAATGAACCCGCCCAAACTGGAAATTGCAATGAGAGAACCCTTGGTAATGCTGTTAAAAACAGGAGTGCTACCAGTTCTGTTGTCTCCATAAGTCTCGATAAATTTTGGCATGTCAATCAGTCCACCAATGGTTCCAATATCGTAACCAAATATGAGTCCACCAGTGGCGATAATGGTGCTGTACACAATGATAGGCCAGTAAGAGCCCATGGAGTCGTCATCATTGTTGTTGTCACTGGATCCGGAGTCCGGGTCTTGGAATACATTGCCTTCTTCGGCGCTGCCGCTGTTCTTCTCTTCTTTGGAATGGGATTCATGGTTGGAAGCAGGAACTGGCTCGACATAGTGCAAAGTGTACGAGCCAAATCGCCTTTCTGGCTCGGCTGCATTACTTTCTCTTCTACTTTCTGACATGTCTTGATTGCTGTTTGTGATGTCAATAGAAAGATGGTTAACCCCTTGACGCTAGAAATGATCCTTGTTTTTTTTTTCTAATTTGGTCATTTCGTGGCCCTTTTTTTTTTGGTCCAAGAAGCGCTTGACATTTTACATCTCTACACCGCTTAGGTGTAGAGAACTGTTTTTTTTGGCCCTGCGAGCTGGCTGATGATGGCTTGCTGGCCTACCTTTTTGGGACGCTTCCACTACAGCCTCCCGCATAAACAATCCTCGCCCGTGTGGCGTGGTGCTGAGAGGGTTTGGTCATGTTGAGGGACAAACCGGTGGTAGATGAGTCTCGAGAAGACTAGCGATAACCGTTAACCTTTTAGTATTAACATTTACACACTTTTAATTATACCCCTGACTAAAAATCGACAAAACGAACAGGCACTTAAATTTTGAAGCAGAGGATGTTTCAAGTGCTACGCTAAAGTGTTTAGTCACTTCACAGTAGTAGTTTGTGCTTTGACCCCGCCGCTCAAATGGTTGAGGCTGGAGCTATGATTCTCAATGTGAGCAGGGCAGTTGAAAAGTCGTGTGCGGATAAAAAATAAATTTCCCGATTAGGATAAATTACATGCAGATTTGGAAGTTATCGATCCCCAGCCATCTTTTGCGTGGCCTGAAAAGGAAATCAATGGGTTTAGACCCCGAAATTTAGACCGACCTGCAGGCGAGTAGACAACGTCTGATATGATCGTGAACATGCCAGGAAAAGAATTTAGATGCCGATCAATGAATTGTAAATGGACCCCTATTGTTGCTGGCCGAGGTAGTCAGGATGGCTGAGCAAGGATCTGCCTGATTCGAGGCCACTGGATGAGCATTTTAGCAAAACGATGAGGTTGCAAGAGCTAAAAGATTCACTTACAGTCTTAGCAAACTAGCGGGCGCTGAGGAATAATACAAAACCAGCCCAGTCGAGGAGGATCGGAGAGGAGATATAAAGCAGGCAAATCCCCCAGCTTCTGCATATGCCAATCTTGTTCTAGTCAGTCAGCTAAAGCACATACACTCATTAGTCACTCTTTACTGCTCAACGAGGCTCTGTCTCTTACATTCACTTGCAACTCCGACTCTATTCATTCTTTTAATCAGTCACGTGTTTCCAACTACTACAATCTTTAACTATGCGTGCTGCCGTTGCTCTCCTTATACTCTCGAGCCTCACCAGCGCTCTTCCAGTGCCGCGTCTTGTCACTAGACTCCACACTGCCGCGGCTACCACCACCACGGAAGACTACTACCACACGGTCACTTCTACCATTCCTATTGTGGAGATCCTCATTTCCAATGGTGTTACTTATACAAACACTCTCACAACCGTTGCTACCGGTACCAACGTGGATAACGTTGCCCCAACCACTACCTCGATTTTCAGCGAGAGCTCATCTTCCGAGGCTGCCACTACTGAGGCTGTTTCTTCTACGGATGCTGTTTCTTCTACTGAGGCTGCTTCCTCCACCGAGGCTGCCACCTCCACCACTGAGGCTACTTCCTCTATTGAGAGCTCTTCTTCTCCTGCTGAAGTGTCTTCCACCGAGGCCACTTCTACCGAGGCCACTTCTACTGAAGCCACTTCTACTGAAGCCACTTCCTCTATCGAAGCCACTCCTTCTACTACTTCCTCAGTGATTTCTTCAACTGAATCAACAAGCACAACTGAGTCGAGCTCTTCCAGCTCTTCCAGCTCTTCCAGCTCTTCAACAAGCTCCATCGAGTCAACTTCCACCGAGTCGACTTCGTCTGCTTCTTTCACCTCTTCCACTACTTCGTCTTCGTCGACTACGAGCACTTCGAGCACTTCGAGCACTTCTAGCTTGACAACCTCGTCTACCTCGTCTACCTCATCGACCTCATCGACCTCTTCGACCTCGTCTGCGACTGCGACAACTTCCTCGACTGCGACAACTTCGTCGGCCTCGTCGGCCTCATCCGCAGTCTCCACCATCATCCCCTCCGCAATCGTTTACTCTCCCTACCAAGACGACGGAAGCTGCAAGGGCTCCGATGACGTCCAAACCGACCTCGAACTCATTGTCTCCAAGGGAATCGACGAAGTGAGAATCTACGGTAACGACTGCGACTACCTCACCGTCGTGTTGCCACTCTGCGCAGACCTCGGTCTCAAGGTCAACCAGGGCTTCTGGATCAGCGACGAAGGTGTTGACTCGATTGACGATGCCGTCTCCAGTCTCATCAGCGCCGCCTCCGATGACTCCATCGGCTGGGACTGGGACCTTTTCTCCTACTTCACTGTCGGAAACGAAGTCATCAACTCTGGCTACGACACCCTCGACAACCTCATCTCCAAGATCTCCTCTGTCAAATCCCTTCTCCAGGACGCTGGCTACACCGGAAAAGTCACAACCTCCGAGCCACCTGTCACGTTCGAAAAGTACCCAACTCTCTGCACAGACTCGGACATTGACTTTGTCGGTATCAACCCACACGCCTACTTCGACACATCTGCCTCCGCTGACACCGCCGGCTCCTTCGTGTCCGGCCAGATCGATATCGTCGCAGGTTACTGCCCAAACATGGACATCTACGTCACGGAAACGGGCTACCCTAGTGCAGGAATCCAGAACGGAGACAACATTCCATCCCCAGCGAACCAGAAGATAGCCATCAAGGCCATTCTCGAGGCGGTCGGATCCAGCGTCACCATCCTCACCACCTACAACGACCTGTGGAAGGAGCCTGGTGACTATGGTATCGAACAATCGTTCGGTGTCATTGACATTCTCGAGTAAACCCCGCTACAACCACTTCAAAATTCGCCGCTTTTGTATGTTCTTTTCTATCCAAACCTATGTATTTATCTTAAGTCACTCGCTATACTAAAACTCAATAATTTTGTTGGGAAAGAACTCGTCAATCAGCTCCTGATAGTACACCCGCACCTCATCAATATCGTAGCGCTCCTCCGTCTTGGAGTACAGGTCGTACGGGTTGAATGCCTGAACCGCCGCCAGCATTTCGTGGTCGTGCTCGTTCATCAGGTACTTGTACGATCCCTCCTGATGCCACGGATAGAACGAGTGGTACCGGATCATTGCAAGTGCCTCGGGAGGCAGCCGACTCTGCTCTTTGGCCAAATGGTACATGTACTCGTCGTGGCCCCAGCTCAACATCACGTTGTCGAGACCGCAATGCGGCGAGTAAATGCCGTATTTCGTGTTGTACAGCGGGTTTTTGAAGTCGGGATTCGTGGCAAAATGCTCGTAGTAAATGATCTTCTTTGAGTACCTGCACCCAACGGGAAACGTATCGCCCACAACGTCCCATTGGCCCTTGGAGTCGTAAAAATACAGCAGCTTTCCCAGGTCATGGATCAGACCAACAAGCTGGAACCAACGGGGCTTATTGTCCCGTCGTATCGCCTCCGCAGTCTGAATAGCGTGGTCAATCTGCGAAAGCTTGGTATCGGGATCACTCTCATCTAACAGCTTGTTCAGCTTCAAAAGAGCGTCCCAGATCGTCATCTTGTCTCGTATCTTGGTCTTGAAGTTGATCCGCGCCTGGATGTTGTATGCTACCGTCTGTTTGATATGCTGTTCCTTGTAGAATTGCTTCACACGGTCGTGTGCGAGCTCGTACTGTCTGTACTGGCGAGCATTCCGGTTGGTGGTGATCTTGGACGCGGAGTTGTCCAGCCAGTCTTTTTCGCCCCCAGACGAAGCCTGCTCGCGCTTGTTTGCTATGTTCGTATCATTGACCTCGTCCTGCTGCAATATTTCTGCCGACTCTGTCGGCTCACTAGACTGCTCTCTACTCTCCATTTCAAGGTACTGCTGCTGTTTTTCCATAGTTTTTTGCTGGATCTGCCGTATTTTGCTCTTGAGCACATTCAGCTCCTGAATGTCATCATCGATCTGCTCAAGAAGCTTGCTCTTGTCCAGGTTCTGGTATTTGACGGGTCCAGCCGTCTTGGAAACGGGTTTGGACACCCGGCTTTCAGGGACCGCGCCGTCTCTTCCCACAAGACGATTCATTTGTCGCTGCAAGGATCGTTTCTGCTCGGGTTTGTGGGTTAAATGCGTTTTGACAAGCGGAGGCAGCCAACGAACGTTTCGAGATATGGTACAAATTTACTATCTCGCGCGATTTTTTTTTTCACCATAAAAACATCGACGCAAAAACCGTTATATCAAAGCAGACACAAGGTCGATCGACGCAAATAATTTCGCCAGACGCCCGGCGCCAGAGCAAGCAGACACACGACAGCGCAGTTAACCAACAGTCCAAGTTGATTGAGAAAAGCATCTTCCACTTTTGCCTTTGAAAACATACAGAAGAGCGTCTGTTGCTCCCCAGACCAATTGGATGCTTCCACAGAGAATTGCTGACGTAAGCAGATGATAGGCAAGTTTGTTGGAATCTGTCCATTCGGTGCTTTAAAAAGCAGAAAAGGTGCCGGAGTCTACTCAGAAAAAGACTGGACATCTACTGGACATGATATTGCAACATTCAATCAACTTCACCGGTCAATTATCACTAGAAAAGCGTTTCCGACAAGATTATTCACCCCCTTTCCGTTATCACATGAATTTACTAATGCACAAATTTGCTAGGTTTTTTTTTTTTTTTTCTTGCCAGAAAAAAAATTCCGGACAGTGCGAAAGATTAGATCGACTTGTTTAGACCCGAGTTGCTTGAGGGCAAAACAAAAAGTTGCACGTTTTTAAGGCCCATTGCACAACGAGAAGACTGCTGAAGGACGAATTACTTTGCAGGAATAACATAACAGCCATATATTGCTGAAATTCCTCACGTGACAGATCTTTGCAAGAATTCCGCGTACGCACATTTGAGGCCGAGAACAGCTCAACATGACAGCTAAAGGAGATACTACAAAAGGCGAAACGAAGCCAGTGGCTCCGGAAAAACAGGTGCAAGACACCAAAAAAGAGTCCGAGACCGTCAGTGATGCCAAGGCCCCTGTGGTGAACGAAAAGGAGCGCAAGAAGCAGGCATTTTTGGTGAGAACCGTGTGGACTTTGGTGATGATTTTCGGAATGTTTTTCATTATATGTGCCGGCCATTTCTGGACAATTATTCTTGTGTTGGTTCTACAAGTTCTTGTGTTTAAGGAATTGATAGCAATCACCAGCGAGAGGGCGAAAAACGAGGATCTCAAGTACACCGGATACCTCAACTGGTACCTTCTCATCACGACGATCTGTTTCCTGGAGGGAAAGTCATTGCTGACATACACCATCAACTTCCTTATAGACTCGAATTTCCCAACCACCGTGGCGATGAAGCTAGTGATGCATCAAAAGTTCATCTCTTACTGTTCGTACGTGCTGGCATTTGTTTTTTTCGTGTCGACGCTCAAGAAGGGCTCCCTCAAGTTCCAGTTTGCCCAGCTGTGTATCACCCACATGATCCTGCTCTTGGTGATTTTCCAGGGCCACTGCATCGTGAGCAACATCCTCCATGGAATGATCTGGTTCCTGTTACCCGTTGGCCTCGTTATCACCAATGATATCTTTGCCTACATTTGTGGTATCACGTTTGGCAAGACCCAATTGATTTCTATTTCCCCAAAGAAAACCGTGGAAGGTTTCGTTGGAGCTTGGGTTTGCACCACGTTCATGTCTATTGGCCTCACCTATTACTTGTGCAACTTCAACTACTTCATCTGCCCTATTGAAAACTACAAAAATCTGCAAGTGAACTGCCTTGCTGGTATTTCTTGTGACCCAAACCCAGTCTTCATCCATCAGATCTACAAGATTCCAACTGACGTGGCCAAGTTGGTGAATAAAGACTACATCCAAATTAAGCCAATCTACCTCCACGCAATGGTGCTGTCCATGTTTGCTTCTCTCATTGCTCCATTCGGCGGTTTCTTTGCTTCGGGACTCAAGAGAGCATTCAAAATCAAGGACTTTGGTGACACAATTCCAGGACACGGAGGTGTCACAGACAGAATGGACTGTCAATTCCTGATGGGTTCATTTTCTTACCTGTACTATGAAACTTTCATTTCCACTCACCACTTGAACATTGGCAATCTGTTGCAAACAATCATCATTAATTTATCTGGAGATGACATTCTCGTTCTGGTCAAGAGCCTGCATACTTACCTGTATAAAATCGGCCTCATCAACGAGGATGTCTACACCAAGCTGGTGGACCTGTTGCAATGAGAAATCATTATTACGTGTGGTGATGCTTGATGTTTCACCTATTCAATTGCCTAATCAACACGTACCCACATTTTCCGTCCCTCACTCCTAGTTTCCCTTGATCAGCATTTTTTGGTTCTGCTTAATGGACCTATGCTCCAATCATTTTATTACTTAGTATTTTATAGCTCTTATTTTAGATATAATACGTGACATTAATTGTAAAATAGCTGGTTACAAAGTTCGAAAGGATAGTAAAGAGCTGAAATTCAACAAGGGACCAAACAAAGAAAAAACGAGAGACCAAACACCTAAAATATCTGGAGTCAAACAAAAAAAAAAAGTCAAATAAAAATAAACCAGCAGCCCGTTCCTGACACAACAAGAGTTCTCAGCATAGAGACCGCCCATCAAGCTTGTGTATAACGTTAAAAAAACAAAAATTCAAAAAACCACCCACCATCCACCAAACATTCGTCTTGATCCAACCAAACCGGACCAAAGAACGAGATAAAACTCGTACCAAGAGGTAAAAAAAGAAGAACAAACCAACAAATAAACAAAAAAAAAAGGACATTCAAAAGGGTATAATTCGTGGACAAGTGATTTGCTTGGATTTGAAATTGAGAAGAAGCTCAATTTCCAGCAAAACTCTTGTATAGTCTTTCCATCGAGGACGAAACAGCTTCAGAAACATTTTTGCTTTTGTAGTTCAACACACTGTAAAGCTCTTTCGTGGTTTTGTCCACCTTCTCTAAAAATGCCTCTTTGCCATCTTGATCCGCACTAAGTAAAGATCTCAGAGAGTCCACTAAGTTTCTTTGCCCCAGTGAGCTCACAAATGACCTGCAACTTTCCATAACCTTGCCTGAAGGTTCTTTTGAATGTTTCCAAAAGTGTTGCGCACCAATCTGAGCCTTGTCGAACAGATTACCTAAACTCCTCACAAAAAAATCACGATCCATAGGAGGAGAATATGATTTAAAAACAAACGCTGACCTTGATCGGAGACTCTCCAAGTCCAAGCTATCTTTCACCTTAGTAAATTGGCCTTGCAGAATTTTCCAAGACTTCACAGAGCTACCCTGAAACTTTGACTTCCAGATATCGAATGTTTCTTCTGACCTGAGAGCATTGAGCTTATCAAGAACCGAAGAAAAAATCATAGTGGCACCGACGGAAGCATCCTTGACAGGTTTGGAGTTCAAAAAAAATTTCGACTTTTGCAGAACCACGCTTGGAACTTGATCATAATTGTACGACACGATCGTTTCGTACAACTTTGAACCGATGGGAGTTAATTCTTCGTGATAGAAAGAACTGAGAGATCTGAAACTTGGCACGACAACAGAGTCATTGACGGCTCTGAGCTGCTCACCAGAAAATATGAGCATCGAAGAGCTGATATCCTGCACTGAGTTGCGCAACTTAGTTGTATCGAACTTGGCCTTGTCTTTAACTAAAGCACAAGCAAAACTTGAATGCTGCTTTATTGCTTCAAAAGTGGAGACAATGTTTTTCTTGTAGTGATAGTTTGGCAGAACCGAAGACAGAGATAATACCTTTGGCTGGAGCGAGCTTGAGTAGAACTGCGAAATTGACTGAAAAATGCTCTCGGGCTCGACAACATGAGCCATCTGGTGCGACAGATAAGACGATTCTTCAAAATCTAACGGACAAGCTTTTTCTGCTGCGGTTCTAGAGTCAAGGTAACGTCTGATGCAAGAGATTCCTTCTGAGTTGAGAAAGCACCTCTCAAGGTCGGTTTTCAGCGTCATCTTGACTTGATCGCAGTCTAGCTGTTTCGACTTGAACAAGCCTGAGATTTCTGCAAACTGGGTACGCTCCACCCACACCGAAATGACAATCCCAAAGATGACAAAGTAATGCCATGGTCTGAGATGGTCTAACGAAGCGATAAAAGAGGTCGATCCTTTTGTTTTGTTGAGCGATTTGTCCGGCTGCTCAGTTTCTGACACAGAAAAGCTGGATTTCTCAAAGTCTGGGGTTGATGTGCCATTTTCAATGTTGATTCTTGGGACGCTGAAAGAGAACGAATCGTTGCCATTCATCTCCTTCAACGTTGATACCGAGCCGCGAACTTCGCGCGGAGTCGAATTTTTCAAATCAGACTCCAAATTGATTGATTCGTTGCTGTCGTTGCTGTTTCTGCGATGCCGCGAAGCGGCATGGACCACTTCTTGACGCTGATCGTCGTCGGTTGACACCACGTCGTCGTAGAGAATCGAATGGGATTCTGCGTTTGATGACACAATTGACCACGAATCGTCTGAGGAAAGCTCGTTGGGCGTCAAAATGTCTGACATGGAGCCTTCTGCGGCTGCCGCCGCAGAGCCCAAAGCGCTGTTTTGCGGGGTGGGAGCTGCTGTTGTTGCCTCTGGGGTGGTTTGACCCGAGGATGAGGACAAAGAGTCCTTGTCCAGCAACGAGTCTTTGGATTCACCCATCTGGCGTGTGCTGTGCGTTGTTACTTGTTGTTGGCGGAGCTTGTGGGAGCAGCAGCGGAGATGTAATTTAAATCTGGCCTTTTTGTTAGTAGCTGTTTCACACAAATCAAAGAAAGAAAAAAAAAAAAGGAGAAGGGGAGGGGACAAAAAAAAGGGGGAGCGGTCCAGCCAAACAGGGCCAGAAAAGGGCAGCGGAATGCAGCAAGCGGAACAGAAAGGGACAATTACTAAGAGTTGTCGCAATCGTGGAGATCCACTGGCAAGCAATGTCAGTCGTTCCGCGAGCTTTCACAGCAAATGGAAGCCCTATAGGTTGGAAGCCGCTTCAGCGCCCCGATTAGCCGCACCAGCGCGGACCCGGGCCCGCACGGTAGTGTCCCGAACGCCGCCTGCAAGAAACAACGTACACTTTCGAGAATGTCCTGGTCTCTGCGAGTCTGCTAGCACTAATAGATTCACAACGATATGTCACAATGGAAGGAAGAAGAGCACACCGGCTTGTTTCACTCTAATTGGATTAGATTTGAGGAAGGCAAAAAATTAAAAAAAGACACAGATAACGGAAAAAGTGTCAAGCCGCACGGGTGTGGCTCTTAAATGTGGCGGTGCAGTGGCTGATGCGAAAATGCCGAGAAGAGCCAGTAGACGTTGTTGTGCGAGTAGCTGGAAAGCATTTAGGAGTCTGCCTGCGTGTCCACCGACCTGAAGTGAATGTCAACAACCCGACCAATTCTACACTTAACTAACGACTGACGTAAGCTGTGAAACAAATAACCAAAAACGTCATACAAAGACAAAATCTTGCAGATTCTTAATAGATCGTTACTTGTTGTTTAAGTCTTACTTAGGTTTGCAATTTCCAAGCCGCCCGACATCTGCTCACTAGTGAGAATAACAGCTCTCCCAGGCCTCCACATTGTTGTGAACAAACTCTAACAGATCCTTATTATAACTCACAACAAGAGCTTGCAACTCCGACTTGAACCACGTGTGGAAGTCCACCAGCTGCGCCAGAACATCCGAGTTCACGCTCGACAGCTCGGACGCCAAAATCTCCACCTGTCGCTCCAGCTGGTTGATCTTCAGCTTGAGATCGTATATTTTGTTCTTGCGTGTCTGGTCTGGATTCGAGTCCGTGTACTTGAGTATCACGTTGTTGAGCTTCTTGATGCCTGGAATTTTCCCGTAGAATGACTTTTTCGAGTTCAAATACAACGCGGACTGCAGCTCCGCGTCTGACATCGGGATATCTTGCACCGGCGACGCACTGTTGGCCTGACCTGTTGCTCGACTGGCGAGATCATCAATTTTGCGGAACTCCTCCTCCTGTTTCTGATACTCCTTGTACTTGGACCGTGAGTCGCGCAGCGCCTTGTCCACCATTTTCAGTTGGACACTCTTCTTCTTGTTGTAATCGATCAGCTCGTTTGCGATTCTCGTGAAGCTCTTGAGCTCAATCAGTTTGTCGAGGAACTTCAGGTTCACGAGCTCGGCCAGCGAGTTCACAAAAATGAAGCTGCGGTCAAAAACACGCCCAACACCTTCGATGAAGTTCGAGTCCTGCACCAGCGAAAGCGAGTTGAAGTGCGACCCGAGCTCGGTCAAATCCGGCGTCGTCTCGGCGAAATGTTTGATAAGTCGCTTATTGGTTTTTGTGATGTTCTCCAGCACTATTTCGTACTTTTTGAACTTGTTTTCAAACCGAAGAAACGTCTCAAACTGCTCCTCCTCCGCAAGCTCCGGGAACAGGTGGAAAGACGAGGACGACGGGATTGGCAGCGTCAGATACAACTGGTTTTCCAGGTTCCCGAGCGGATCCACAGCAGAAAGCCGGTACATCGAGCTCTTCCACAGCGCCAGGTTCTCCTTGAGATTCAAAAAATCGTTGAAATTCGTTTCTGGGTCCAAAAAATTCAGGAAATAACTGTTCTTGCGCACTCGATCGAGCTCAAGACATCGATTCAAAAACACAGCTAGCATCCGTTTCCGGTACTCGATCAGACTCAGCGGGTTTCCATTGCCTCCGCCATTGCTGTGGTGGTTCCTGTGCACGTGTAAATCACTGTTCGGCAAGTTGGGCTCGTCGTTGACCCCACTAGAGTCCTTGCTGATCCCAAAAGAATTCGTGGTGGTTGTAAGATTCGACGCCAGCGTCTGTTTCGCAGGGATCGGGGGAATGATCAGCGTGGGAAAACTGCGAATTAAACACTTGCGAAGACTCTCAAACTCGCTGTACCTTCTTTTGACTACCAATGGACCAAGTTTGATGGCATAAACTATGTAGCTTTGAAGATGATTGTGGCTCTCTGTTGATTTGGACGCCTCGGTTATGTGTATTTTCAACTCCGGTTCGCTCGTGATGATGTCATAGATCCGTGACGGAAAAATCACCTCCCGTTTGGTGATAATTGAGGTGGTGGAGTCCACGACGGCTGCGTTGTTGTCCTCAACTGCCGCACTGCTCATGTCTTGCTTTGTTGAAGTGTGTCCTTTTGTTTGCAATTCTTTGTTCCTGAGCTGGACTTGACGGATCTCAGAGCATATCAGTTGGAAACGGTCAATGGGAAAAGAAGATTGCTGCTTCAATCGGATCAAAAGGCTCTACACAACGGCCTTCAATCACGTTTTGACAGGGTGCTGTAGTGGAACTTTTCCTCTTCCATCCCCTCCGCAGGAAGGGCGCGCACTCCCGGCGTCCAGCTGACTCAGCAATTACATAAACATTTTTCTCTCTCCTAAATTTTCTCTACAGCTTCTCTGCGTCGGTCGGTCTCTTGTGACATTTTTTTTTCCCCCAGCATGGGCTCTGTCGTGTTTTAAGGTACCCCAATTCCAACTTTCCAAGCCCATTGAGCAACCAAACGACACGTTGTTCTCACAATGCTTGAGAAAACTCACAAAGGGTCGAAGATCGGCGCATCGGAGGTGGTAAAATGGTGTCTTTACGCGTTATATTCGACTTTGGGAGCCACAATGCTCCTTTCAGAAACAAACCCGCTCTTCAAGATAGCATTGGCAGCATACATCGGTATTTGTGTGGTAATACTTGTTTTGTACGGGTTTGTCGTTTATTTGAAGTCGTTTTTGCAAGAGGAAAATCACACTGAAAAAGAAGGATTTTTGAAGTCGGCAGCGAACTTCCCGCCTTTGGTGGTGGAGAAGGCATCTCAATGGCTGATTGACCTGATGATAGCGGCGCTGCGTCTATTTAAAGCTGCTCCAGACACCGTGAAGTTGAACGCACACGTTGTGGCGTACGCTGCGGTGTGTGCACGCAAGGTTGTGGCACTGTTATGCTGGTGCTACATCACTGAGGAGGACGACAATTCGGTGCACCTTAAAGCATTTCTTGCCTTTTGTTTCACGAGTCTGGTTCAGCACCGATTCATCATCAAAAACGGGGCCCTGGACGGGCGCCGGGGCCGGTCTCAGGGACGCGTGGGGCTGCGGGAAGGACTGCGTAGCTTCTACGAACACGGCGGCAAGAACGCGCGGCTCGAGGCCGACAAGCTTGTGTTTCGTCGCAGGACTCTATTTGTCGTGAACTTGTTGCTCACGGTTTGTTTATTTGTCTCCATGTTCAAGTATTACTGGGAGTTCAAGGATGGATATTACCGGATGATGTACATTTTGACCAGGTTCTTGTTGGTTGTGGATCTTGAGTTTTTGCGTACTCTGTGTGTTGAGCTGGGCGGATTTGTATTGGAGTTTGGTGTTGGAGATGAGACACATTTGGTGTGAGCCGCGAGCCCGCGGACGGCAAACAAAGCAACGACGCAGAGATGCCACCAATCCACTGTTACGACTGGCCGAAAACTGAGGCCGAGGAAAATCCGAGTCCATCGAGTGTTCTTCGGGGCTGAACAAAATGAAACTCCAATCTGTCTCTTCCCCCCCAGTGAACCATCCCTACAATGCCACCACAAGGAAACGCAAAATCGCATAGATCATGATAATATATATGGTAATAGAGACACAGTTTCATAATGACAAGACGCGGGAGTTTGTGCAACATCACTGACTGGCAGCGAGTGCAATTGGCAGTAATGTTGGTTCAAGTGGGTCGCCAGTCGGTTGACAAGCCGTCGTTGAGGCTGATCATAGCCGTAATGTACTGCTACTCGCTTCGCTCCTCAACTCGCTTCGCTCCTCAACTCGCTTCGCTCCTCAACTCGCTTCGCTCGCCGTCGCTCTACTACTCCCTCACCACTTTCGACCTCCCCACAGGATCCAACACCACAACCACACCATCCAGAAACCTCACCTTGATCACGGGACCATGAGCACGTGACCGCCTCACGAATCTTCGTCTGCGAAGCTCCAAAACGTCCCCGTCGAACGCACCATCGCTGTCGGACCCGTCTAGTTCTCCCGCACCCAGCTCCTGCTTGAGCACCGCCTCGCGCGCCCTGAGATCGTCAAACCGTGCCACAAAGTGGCGCAACTCGCGGAGAGTCAGAGCCAGTTTGATCCGCAGCTCCACCACGTCCTCAGCGTCGTTCAGTCGCGTCACATGTGCGAGATTGCGTCGCAAGACACCGTTTTCCACCGCAGTCAGAGTGTCGTCCACCACCGCGTCGTTGTGGGAATTAACCGCGTGCTCCAGCTGCGCCCGCAGCGAGAGGGCACGTTTTCTTTTGACAGGTTGTCCGAGCAGCTCTAAACACTCTAGACAGTTGTTGAACTCGCGCAAAAGCTTCTCCTTGTCGGAGTTAGCGAACTTCTTCTCCTGGTTTTCACCGCGTCGGTGGAATCCTTGGAAAACAACGTCTTCGAGCGGATCAGTGGACCCGCGCTTCGCCACATCGCCTGCTGCGTCTTTGAGCACGCTCCTGCTGCCTCTCTTGGGCCGTTTTGCACCGTGTGCATTGCGGACGTCTTTCAAGTCCAGCGGTGTATTGGCGAGAGTTTCGAGGAATCCGTCTTCGAGCTCCGGGTTTGCGCAACGCCGGGCCTTGTTCTCTCCCTGTGGAACCTCAGGTACCACCGCTATGGCCAGGTGGTCGTGGATGGTGCTCCGCAGATGCGGATCAAAGTCGTACATGTCTCGGCTGCTGGGTGTGTGTTTGACGCCGTTTCCGGTGCCATTCTGCGCGCCGGGCTCGCCTGCGGGCGCCGACCGCAGCCTCCGGGATCGTCCGCCATCGAGCGGGCCTTTTTTCATCGGACTTCGAAGGATGTGTGGGGAAAACAGGAGGTGTTGCACGAGGTGAAAAATTGGCCAAGTGGAAAAATAAAGGTGAAAAGTAGCGAAAACAAAAAAATTCAAGACATCAGATACAGAGACTCTTCTTTTTAAAACTGTCCATGACAGACACCGAGACAGCACGGAAAGAGACCGAAAGAGCGCTAAAAAAGCGCCCGGAGGCACGGGACTCCACGCGGCGGCGCCCGGCACGCACACAGCTAGACGCGGCGTCGGTTTCGGCAGATTCAAAGCCCGAACAGTCGGGCCAAGTGTTCAACCTCTGGTACAGCAAATGGTCTGGCGGAGAGAACAACGGCCGCGGCCCGCTCACCCACGCAAAAACGCGGTGTCATGTTGCACGTGACTCCGGGTACACGCGTGCAGACAAGAACGCGGAGCCCGACACGCCCAACAGTTCGAAATTCGTGTGTCTGTACTTTGCAAGAGGGTCTTGTTGCAACGGCAAAAACTGCGACTACCTGCACCGATTGCCCGGCGAGTTTGATTTTTTCCCCGCGACACTCGACTGTTTTGGCCGCGACAAGTTTGCGGACTACAGAGACGACATGGCGGGCGTGGGCTCGTTCAACACGGTCAACAGGACTCTGTACGTGGGACGGATACACTCGACGGAAGGTAACATTGAGCTAACTGTGAACAAAAACTTCAGTGAGTTTGGTCGTATCGAGCGTGTTCGTGTTATTAGAGACAAGAAAATCGCCTTTGTGACCTACAAGTTGGAGAGCCAGGCCCAGTTTGCTAAGGAGGCGATGCATGGACAGAGTCTTGTTGAGAGTAACGATGTGGAGGCGTTGAATATACGCTGGGCAAGCGAGGACCCAGACCCAGCTGCTCGGAAACGTCAGCGCGAGGAGCTGGATGCGGCCGCTTTGGAGACGGCGAAGAAGTTGTTGGAGCGGTTGAACGGGCGGGTTGAGCACGGCGGCCGGAGTGACCAGAGTGAGCAGGACCAGTCTTGTGCCAAACGAGTGAAGAGCGAGGAGGAGGTGACTGAGAGCGCAGACGTTCCGTTGATCGAGGCGGCGGCCCAGCCAAAGTCGCTGATCAAGAACACTTCTCTTCATGTTCTTGGGAGACTGAACAAGGCCAAGCCTCAAGTCCAGGATATTCAGTCGACTCTCGCAGGGTATGACAGTGATTAAACGAACGAATGATGAGCGAAAGGAAAAGTTTGGATGTCAGGCGTCTTGTGGAGCTTGATCAGAAGCGAGCACAGATCTGCCAATTAATTATCGTATATCGAATGAACAGAATGATTTGTATCAAAATACAACGACTTTGACCATAGTAGAGACTCTTTTAAGCGAGCCTCCTGTCGCCGCTCCTTCATTTACACTATCAATGTTTTCTCGTGTGCACTGATGCATCGCTTTGCCTGTCGCTTGCTCGTCATTCTAATTGTCTATATTTTTCACCACTCTCCCCCTAGCAGACTCATCCCGACGAAGATCCTCGGGACACCTGCTCACCGGACTCTTCATCAGCATCTGCCTCAGCTGGTACAAAACTTCACGATCCTCCTTGGAATTCCAGAAAGTGATCGCAGTTCCCCGCCGCCCAGCACGCCCCGTACGCCCAATTCTGTGTGTGTAGTCTTCGATGTTCCGCGACATCTGATAGTTCACCACGAGCGAAACGTTGGGAATGTCGATTCCACGCCCAGCAACGTCGGTGGCCACCAGAATCTCTGCCGAGCCCGCCCGGATCTGCGAAATCGAGTTCTCTCGCTGCTCTTGCGTCTTGGAACCGTGCATCGTCACAGCGTTCAGCCCAAGCTCGCACAGATACTCCGCCACCGTTTCGCACGTTCGCTTATAATTGGCAAACACAATGATCGGCGGTGCAAACTGTCGGCGCCCAAGAATGCTCTGCAACAGCTTCAGCTTTTCCTCCTCGTTCTCCGACACCTGAATGGCCTCCTGCCGAACAGTGTCCACGGCTCCGCCGATTTCACCAACCATCACCGTCCCCGGACCCTGCAAGTACCGGCCAGTCATCTTCTGAATGGCGGGCGGCATAGTCGCCGTGAACATCATCGTCGTACGATTTGGCCGCCCGTACGGGTTGGAACTGCCGTCAGGAAGACTGTCGAGAACCTTGTTGAGATCCGTTTCAAAACCCATGTCCACCATGCGGTCGGCCTCGTCCATCACGAGGAAAAAACACCTGCTCAGCGTCATTATCTCCTTCTCCAAACAGTCAACAAGCCGTCCCGGAGTTCCAATCACAACCTCGACACCTTTGGCGAACTTTGCAATGTTCTCGTCGTACGAATGGCCTCCAATCAGCGACGCCACGTCAAAGCCCAAGCTCTGAAACTTCTGAAACTCCTTCTCAATCTGTAGGGCAAGCTCCCTTGTTGGGACCATGATCAGCACGTACGGGCCTTCGTCGCTCCCAAGCCGCGGAAGCTTCAAGATGTAATCCAAAATCGGAACAAGAAACGCCAGCGTCTTTCCCGACCCGGTCTCGGCAATTCCAACAGTGTCTCGGCCACTAAGACCCATCGCAATCGCCGCCCTCTGGATCGGCGTCGGCTCCTTGTACCCAAGAGCTTCCAACCTGTCTATAACCAGCGGCGAAACGTCGCTTTCGCGCCAGTCACGCAGCGGATTCGGCACTTTGCCGCCCCGGGAGCTGATGTTGTAGTCCTCTCTCATGATTCTCCAGTCGCGGTCGGTCATTTTTGCAAGCGGCTTTTCCGACCAATGAATACCGTCTTCAGAGGAGCCCAATTCGACATGATAAGCCGGCCTTTTCGTCACCGGGGACTCAACAAGTGGCTTGAAATCGCCCAAAGTGTCCTCGTCCAGATCCCAATCAAAGTTGAAACGTCTTTTGCGGTCTCTAGAACGGGATTTATCGTTGACAGCAGGAGCTTTTGGCGCCAAAGAGGCCACCGAAGGCGCCATCGGGAGGCTCTGTGGCTGTTGGGGTGCCGGGGGACGATTGCGTCGCTCTTTTTCAAGCTCTTGCTTGTGCAATTCTTCCTCACGTCGTTCATGTTGCAGTTTCTCGCGCTGTTGTTTCGTCAGGAACTTGGTCTTGCCAATTTTTCGGGCGGACACCGTCGTCGTGACGCTTGTGAGAGACTTCTGTGCAAGCAGTTCGTCTAAAGACAGCGGCTGTGCGGACATGTTTGTAAAGCTCGCAAACCAATCAGAGCAACAGAAATTATTCCAGCAGGCAGTCAAAAGCCTGCACGGATAGCAATAGGGAAGACGTGGTCAACGGGTTGTGGATTAGAGATGCACAATAATACCGATCTGGATCTGAAAGTTAACAAAATATATTTTTTTTTTAATAAGTAATGCTTGAAATTTTATCGCGTCGCGAGCGACGCATAGCTATCTTTTTCGTCGCGTCGAATAAAGATTCTTGCTCCAGGCCAGCGGCGAGGGGCCAGTGGATCGGGGCAGCAAGGGGACAGCAAAAGCAACATCCAGAAAAACAGTAGGACCCAACTCCACCACAAATATCGTTTCCCTGCATCTTGTAACTGTCATCATTCAGCAACTTGTAACTTTCAACCAGCCCCATCACTTCGTAATGTAGACCTGGTGCAAGGCGTGGTGTGAGGTGTATGGGTATGAGCAAACCTGGGGTAGCAAGTGAGCGTTTTGGACCAGTTTAAGTCGGATAACATAGCTAAATAAACTCCTGTTTGAGCAAAAACTGGCGAGATTGCCGAACGACTAGAAATATTCGCCGAACCGAACAATACGAGCTATCTGCTCAGCCTTGTGGAGCAACGGTTGCTCTTGGTAGCACCCGTTTACTCTCGTCGAGAACACCCCTCAGTGCTTACCTAATCTCAGTCAAAGTCGGATACCTCTTTCTCGGAACCTGTTTAAGTACTCACACAGGGAGCAATCGAAATGCCCCACAGAACAGGCCTTTAAAATCCCATGTAGAGCCCAGTTCTAACGATTCTGAGTAAACGGTTGCATCCATTCGACAGGCCATGTACCATTCTATCGCCTCAATTTATCCCCGTAAAGGTTCTGATTATAGGGCTTTTCACCGAAGAACAGGGGTCTCGGAGTCCACCAAGTTTGGACTGACCTCTGAGATCTCGTATGTGATCTCCACAGGCAGTCCTGGTTCGGAGAAAATCGCATCCGACAGTCAAGTTACCCCTTACGGCAAGTACACTGCTACCATTGTTACAGGAAAGTCTTCCTACAGTGGCTATTCAGACAAACTGATAAACGGCGATGGTGTTTTCGACCCAGCACAGTTGGCGGATCAGCTCTGTGAGCATTTCGACCTGAAACCGGACGATGCTTACAATCTTGCTGCAGAAAACCCTGCTCGTTATGGCGACAATTATGTTGGACTACTGTATAACTTGTTGTGCATGTTCTACGCCAAAGAGCTCGAGGAGCTCGAGTATTTTCCAGACGGTGATTATCTCAAAGATGAACTTGTGAGCGTTCTAAATAAAGATTACTTTGGTGTTGAGATGGACGCGGACATTGAGGTGACTGATCGCTGTACGTTCGAAACGTCCGACCAGAAGCTCGGTTTTCTGCGAATCCAGAGCTTCTTTCCGTCCATCAATTGGACCGGCAATCTTGGCTTCCAGCATTACAACGTGCTGAATTTTGCGCTCGGCGAGTGGAGCTTCAACAGCCCGCTTGGAGTTTTGCACAGGCGTCCGCGGCTGGCAGAGGAGCTTGGAATCCGGAATGCAGGCACAGTCACTCAGAACAGCTACACTTCGCTCTCGAAAATCCTCCAAACCGACATTCTACGTGTGATCACCGTCTTGGTAGCTTCGAACAGACTCCAGCTGCAGTTTGACATTGCGCTAGCCATGCTGACACAGGTGCTCATGGTTCCGAAGCCAACCTCGGCCGAAGGTCTTCTGTGGACAATTTCTGGCCAAAACGTTGAAATCCCGCTGCTTGTGGGTGTGAGGGGCCATTTTGGACTCATATTTGGCTCTGAGGAAAACCCACTTAGCCTCCAAAGCGCGTACAACATTGAACTTGAGATGGTCCGTACCTTCCAGCGCTGGAAAATATACCCGCGGGAGACGTACTATCACTCGATTGTGCTGTCAGAGGCTGTCTATGCCGTATTTTACAGCTACTTCAGCAACGGCGAGACCGAGTGGCCGGCAGTTTCGGGCGTGTCCGTTGACTTGTGGCTGGCATCCCGCCTGACAGGACACGCCCTTCCCGAATGCGACCCTGGTAGTTGTGGCCTGGACCGTTTCAGTGCTCTGCGCGGCACCGTGAAGCCTTGTTCGTTCACCGTTGTGGTGGTGGACAAACAAGCGTACACGGTACATCCAGGGCTCGACCAGACGGGCGACGAGAGCTCGAAGACGAGCCGTCTCAGAGTCAGCGAACTGGTTCCGTACATCTGGCCAAAGCTACCACCACTCGACGAGAGCGCGTAGACTAGTGGCCCACAATCGTTTGAGAATTTACTGATTCGCTATAGTGTTTTATCTAAGGTGTTTTGCTGGCTACCAAAATAAATTTATTGGCCAAAATATTTCGCAGCTACCAAAATGACGGCTCTATATAATTTAGGATGCATATTTTTGGCGGTCTTTTGTATATAATGGCCGGACGAGGAGCTTTACAGCCAATGATGTATTACTCGAAAGGGGAAACCGACTCGTTGTAGAAAAGTAGAGCCATCCCAGTGACTTCAAAAGGTGCGTTGATTATATTATATGTTGTATATGTGAGTTAGCCAACTCGCGCTTCATTCTGGTGTCGAGTTTCTGCAATGATCGACTTGAAACCGGCACACTTCTCACTCACGATTTTGCTCGTCACGACTCAGTTCTTCTGACGAAACTTCCTCTTCCCATGGAACTCCTTCACCTTACTCACAGCCTGTGCAGCAGCCTTGTCCACCGAATCATGGAGAGCCAAAATTTGGTTTTTGTCAGGCATTTCCTTCGGCAACTTCATTTCAATCACCTTCTCTATACGCAGAATCAACTCCAGATCGTACTGTGTCACGAGCGAGATCGACTTACCCGACCGCCCCGCACGAGCAGTTCTGCCCACACGGTGAATGTAAGCTTTGGAGTCGGTTGGAATGTCGTAGTTGAGAACAAGATCCACAGACGGAATGTCCAGACCTCTCGCAGCCACGTCCGTAGCCACAAGAATCAGCTTGTCACCAGACTTGAACTTGTTGAGCGCTCCAAGCCGCTGTGCCTGCGTCAGCTGTCCGTGCAGCGGAATCGCCGAGAACCCAAGAATACGTGCGAGCAGCGCAACACGCTGTGCGTGCGCACACGTTCTCGTGAAAATGATCGTAGACTTTCCAATGTGCTCGTTCAGCAGGTAAATCAGGTACGTGTTCTTGTATCCGTCGGGAACCACCATCAGCGACTGGATCAGCGTATCCACCGTGGAGTATTTGTTATTGACTGCAACCTTCACCGGGTTACACAGCGAGGCACGCTGTAACTTCTCGATTTTGGACGTGAGCGTCGCCGAAAAGAGGTACGTGTTACGCTCTTTAGGGATGATTTGCAGAATTTTGTCTAAAACAGGACCAAACTCCATATCCAAAAGTCTATCGGCTTCGTCCATCACGAGGTACTTGAGTGCTTTGAGCGAAAATCCCTTGGTGTTCTCCAAATGATCCATCAATCTGCCGGGAGTAGCCACAATCACATGAGGTTTGCGCATCAGCTCTTTTGCCTGGTCCATCATGTCCATTCCACCAACAATTGTGCTGCATCTCAAACCCATGTTGGATCCAAGAGCGTCAAAAGTTTCACGGATTTGGTAAGCAAGCTCTCTTGTTGGAGCCAGAACACAAGCAAAATAAGGTGTTTGAGCCTCCCACAGTGCCTGAAGAATCGGAATGGCAAACGCAGCCGTCTTTCCGGAACCCGTCTGTGCAATTCCGATCATATCCCGACCTTGGAGACTGTGCGGCAGCGATTGGGCCTGGATTGGAGTGGGTTTCGAGAAGTTGAGCTTTTCGATTGCATCAAGAATGTCCGGTTTGAGGCCAAGCTCGCGGAACGATGTCACCTCAGGCACAGATTCAGCTTCTTCTTCATCTTCTGCAGCAGAATCGGCATCGCTTGCGGTATCTGGTTGAGGTTCTGTGATCTTTTCACCTTTCTTCTGAGACACCTTAAGCTTCTGCTTGAGGGCATCAATGTCGATTTTCGATGTTTTTGCCGGTTTTGTCACCTTGGAAGAGACGACACTCTTTCCGACGGCCGAGTTCTTACTCGAATGCTTGTGCACGCTCGGAGACATGTGTGGATCGTGGCTGTAATGGTATGGTTCTGCTTCTAATTGGGCTCTAGCGGTGCAGAGATAAAGATTTTTTTTTTTTCAGGGAAAATTTTCATGTCTTCTTACGTCAGCTGAAAAAAAATTTTGGAAAAAAAAAAAAAAAATTTCAGACCTTGAAAATTTTCAGGTGTGATCTAAAAGACCTTAGATTATCTCTACTTCTCAGAGAAAACCACCAGCCAGGGACACTAACACAGAACCAACCAACATGGCTAAGAGAAGACAAAAGAAGAGAACTCACGTCAAGGCCAGCGAGGACCAGCTCGCGAAAATCCCAAGATCCATGGTGATCCATCTCGGGACAGCACTCCAGAACCACACGCTTACGCAGCTCGTGAGAGACACCAGAATCATGATGCAGCCACACACGGCTATCAGTCTCCAAGAGAGAAAGAAGAACAAGTTAAAGGACTTTGTGGTGATGGCAGGTCCGCTCGGAGTGTCGCAATTGATGGTTTTCAGTCAGAACGAGGAGACCGGATCGACTCAGCTGCGTATGGCTACGATGCCAAAAGGACCAACGGTCACGTTCCGGGTGTCTGAGTACTCGCTGTGCAAAGATGTTTCTCGGTTCCAGAAGACGCCAAAGTCTGTGAGTAAGACTGCCCCTGAGTTTTTGAATCCTCCTCTTTTGGTGATGAGCGGTTTCACCAACCCGAAGGATGCGGAGCCTCATGAGAAGCTGGTGATCACCTTGTTCCAGAACATGTTCCCTCCAATTTCGCCGGAAACCACTAAAGTGGGAACGATCAAGCGTGTTTTGCTTCTGAGCAGAGACCGTGAGACCGGAACGATCGAACTGAGACATTATGTGATAGACACCAAGCTGGTTGATGTCTCGCGTAATGTTAAGAAGCTTGTTAAGGTGAAGCACAAGCTCAACAAGGCTCTGCCAAATCTGTCGCGTGTCAGCGATGTTGCTGACATAATTTTGGATCCGTATGCCCAAGCTGGGTTCACTTCGGACTCCGAGGTGGAAGACGATGCTGTTGTGGAGGTGGCTGATGAAGTGCAGACAAGAACATCGACTTCGGCGGCCAAGCCAGTTACTGGTGCCGAAGGTAGTGCGGAATCTGGTGATAATGCCGGTCCTGCGAGAAGAAAGAAGGCGGTGAAGCTAACAGAGATTGGTCCAAGACTGAAGCTTGATCTCGTCAAGATTGAAGACGGAGTCTGTTCTGGAAAAGTGATCCACCATGCTTACATCACCAAGACACAGAAAGAAATCAAGAAGCTTGAGCAAGTGCATGCTGTGAGAAAGAAGGAGCGCGAGAGAAGAAGAAAGGAACAGGAGGCTAATGTTCAGCAGAAGAAGGACAAGAAACTTGCGAAGAAGCAGAGAAGAGCCGAGGCAAGAGCCAACAACGAGGCAATTAGCGAGAGCGAGAGTGAGAGTGAGAGTGACGAGGAGGAGCAGGAGGATTTTAGTGGTTTTGAGAGTGATTGAGCTAGCGATGATGAGCGAAGCGTGTTTAGAAATGTACTTTAGTGGTAGCAAATCATTTTGGCAAGTGGACAGCGAGCGAAGCGAGTTGTGAATGAGTAATTAGCTCAAGGACTGGCGCAGTCTTTTTAAATAGGACAGGGTCTTTTAAGTTGTTTTCAGCTATGTAAGTTTGTATGTGTTTGGCAAGTTGCAACCGGGCAGTGCAAATGTTTTTTCATCATGCACCCCTGAAAATCTATTGTTTTTCTTGCAGCTTGCGCACCACCAGCCGTCATATAATCGACGAAAACCGAATAAATCAGGACAATCTCGTGCATCTCGCCGAGGAACATGTAGTCAAAGACACGCTCAGTGACACAGCCTAGTTTGTGAAAACAAGATGCGATAACAGTCAAGAAAATTGGTACATTTGGCTTTTTGCGGTAGGGTCTGCGGAAGTTTGAAGTGCAGCCTCGGGCATCCCAAAGTTGTTCAATTGGTTCAACCGAGTCGCACCAAGATTGCCACATCTGTCCGTTGCCTCGTAATCCACTAAACACCGTCTTATTGTTTATCGATCGTTTTAATATTTTATATTGACTGCCACGCTGCTTTGCGAGGCCGCTCGCTAAAATTTTCGCTACGCTGTTCTGCTACGCTCGCCCTGCTGGCTATTTTGCATTGCTACCTATCTCGATTCAGGAAAACTGCGAATAGTCAACCTTGTGATTTCTCTTCTCAAACAAACTCCATTTCTTGGCATCGAAAATGTTGAAGTCCGAGATTTCAAACCCGTCGCCGCTCACCTTCACCTGCGAATGCCGCTGGTACCACATCGTCTTGTCGCTATTCACGCGCCACAGCCGCGCCGCAAGCACCGCCGCAGCCACCTCGCGCTCCTTGTGCGACAGTGCAAAGTAGTAAGCGTAGAATAACGTTCCCGAGTCGCAGTTCTGCGCATCAACGTCAATGTTGGCCGACATTCTAATCAAGTTCCAGATTGTCGACGCGCGCTGCGATTCAAGACCGGGAGGATACTGTCTCTCAGGAAGCGGCGAAAAGCTTCTCGGTATCGCTAGCATCGTTCCCACGCTCGACAGGGACGGAATCTGCTCCGTCTCCGGTCTGTTACGGGCCGCTGCAAACGAGAGAATCGTGCTCTGGATCCCTGGTGGCAGGAAACGGAAGTTGCTATCGTTGTCAGCCTCTCCCACACCCTTCAAGGCGGCAATCTTGCTGGAAACGGGCGTTATGCTGCTTGTAACCGTCTCGGACGCGCTCTTAGACGTTGGCGTCGGCGTCGAACTCGCCATCTCCTGGGACCGCTGTTTCTTCAGGGCCTCCAGAACACTCGCCGCGTTGAGTGCGTTGGTGTTGAGCAGCGTTCCGTTGCCGACAGCGCCGTTTGCTGGCGCCGGTGCCGCTGAGACAGCCTCTTTGCTCTGCTCTGGCTGTGGGGCAGCAGAAACTGCACTGCTGCCATTGAGTCTCGAGAGCGAGGTCGCGAGCGTGGCAGCGCTGTTAGCCGCATTCGTCCCGTTAGAACCGCCCAAACTTCCCACAGACCCCGTCGTCCCGGTCGTCTTGCCGTTAGATGCGCCCGCCGTGAGCGCCGCCGACCACTTCAGGTCGCCAAGCGGCTTCGCAGGCACAGGGGCCGGCTTTAGTGTCGTCATCACCGGTATCGAGGAGCCCGAAAGAGCCCCCGTGGCGAGAGAAGACGTGATATTAATCGGCGTGGAATTTGACGTCGTGTGCGTGCTGCTGCTGTTGCTCGACGCCGCCGCAGAGCCCAGAACAGGCTTCACAGACGGAGACACAGGCGCAGGAGTCGGCGTAGTCTCCTTCTTCTTCGTCTTCACCGGAGTGGTGGCGGCAGACTCACTTACTATGTCGTCATCCTTGTGTGCGACACCAGCCAGAGAGCCCTGCACCTCGTGCACAATCGGCTCCTCGGCATCGAGATTCAGATCATCGTAGATCGTGTCGTCGTTCACGAAATCTGGGTCCTGATTCTCCTCCAAATAATACTTGATATCCTCCTGAATGTTCATCACCTCCTCAGGATGCAAAACTTGGTTTTCCAAGAGCCGCAAAATCACCTCCAGCTTTTGCGTGTGGAACGAATGCGTCTCGAGCATCTCCTCAATTTCTCCTTTGCGCTCCTCGGCAGCATAACTTGACGACTTCTTGCCCTTTTTCGGCCCTAACTTGTCCAGTTCTGCTTCCAAAATTTCCTCCTGTCGCTGTATCTCGTCCAGACTCTGCCGGATGAAATCCAACGCCTCATTTTCCTCCTGAGGCTCCTCGTGGTTTGCTAGCGACTCGTCAGAGTACGCTTTCGTCTTCGACTCCTTTTCTACCACCTTGTACTTTTCCATCGCCTGTTCCACCAGCCTCCGATGCTCGTTTAGCCGCTCTTTCTCTTTCACCTCGCTCGTCGCCTGCCAATTCTTCACTTGCTCGCGGAACCGCTGCAGCTTCTTGATCTCTTTCTTCAAATCAGACTCCAGCTTCTCCTTCTGCGAGCCGTTCATCGCGTTCTGGTGCCGTTCATATAGCGTGTTGAAGATCTCCAGCCCCTCCCCTATCTTCTTGAACACTCGGTCAATTTCTCTGCAAAGTGGTGTTAGTAATTTGGCTTTTTTGCACATGGCGATGTTGCGATAGTCAAATCCGTCGGGCTTTGTGCAAAGCGTGCCGCGCACTTCAGCGGCCGTGCCGTAAAAAACCCGGCCTACGACGTCTTTGCCTTCAAAATGAGTCCCTGAATCTCCAATTTGCCGCTCAAACCGCCCGTGAACACTAGAAAGCAGGCCTGTTCGCTCCGCATCTCCAACTTCTCGGACTTCTCTGAAGCAGTCGCAAAACACCGCCTTGTTCGGCTAGTACTTACTGTTGCAGCTTCCTGTGAGACATTTTGAAACACGAAGCAGTGCAATCAACGCTTTTCCTGCGCTATCTGCTGATAATCAGTATGTGTGGTTACCAGGAATGCTCCCCTTTTTGCATCTGGTGCTCACCAAAAGCTTAAATGATTTTTTTTTTTTTTTCACCTCTTTGCAATTTTTGGCAAAAAAATCACGTCCGGGTAATGCAACTAACAGCATGTCGCGAAAACTCTCACTTCACAATGAACTGATAAAACAGTAACCCAGCAAGGGAAAGCACAATCGAGCCAAACAGCGCCCCAGAGTAGTACACAAAAACCAAGATGGATTGCTCAAAGGCCGCACGCAGCCCTTGCAGCGACGACGAAAGAATCAACTGGTAGTTCAGATTCTCCTCGTACGCAAATTCAGCAACCAAAGTTCCATTCACTGTCATGTTCGCATCTGAGAAGTAATCATAAACACTCAAATCAGCTCCAGTGGTCCAATCAAACACCCTCGGTAGCGTGCTGTCGACTTTGCGGTACGAAATGAACGCTTCTAACCGACTTGTGCTTACATAATCAGTGATATCTGTGTTCAACTTGTCTAATCTGTCCTCCACTTGGGAGATAAACTCATCCAGACCATTCGAGGTGAATTCAAATGAGCTGTTGTTAGCTGTTGTAAAGGAAACTGCGCTCAAACCAACCGTCATTGTGCGATTTTCCGCGTATTCGGTGGCCCCATTCTGTGTTTCTTGGCTTTTTGGCAGCTGTTGCGAGAGACGAGTGCAGCAGAGATAAAGAATCAGTATGAACCATAGAAGTTTAAGACAACTGGTGAAATTTGAGCGGATGCTGAGCCAAAACGAGACAAAAAAATAGGTTTTGACACCATTTTCCGAATCTTGCAAGCCCAAACTCGAATTTAACAGCTTTGCCAAGCGAAATGACTCAAAATCTATGGCTTTGTATACGAAAGCAAGTTGATCTGTCTGTTTGTTTGTGTCTGGGGTGGATTCGAGAGCTTTTTTGGACTCATGTTTGTAGCACAGCCACTGCCAAAGAAGGTATATTGGGATGATAGCACCACAAACAGCTCCAAGAACAGCATAAAGATTATTTCTCTCAACTATTAGAGTGGTATCAGCAAGAGCGGAGCCCGAGGAGTTGGTGAGAAGAAAAGATGAATGGTTTTGAGTGCTTAGAACAGTAATTTCAGCATTGCTTGAAAGACGGAGGGTTTCGTTGTCCACGTACTGCAAATTGGTGATGTTTTCATAGAGATTCTCGTAAAGGACTGCCAAATCACTGTAGACATCGTTGCAAGTGGAATTTAGCCAGGCCAAAAACGAGTCTTTCGAGTCGTACAGCTCTGTATAAAGCGTATTGGAATCGCTATCAAACTGGTTTCCATCCATAATCTCCTCCAAATAAGAGCTTATCCAGGTGTAATTGATACCGATTGGATCCAAACTGATGGAGGAACCAACAAAAACAGCGTCATTTTCCAGGGTATTTTTCAGGGTCTGCTGTTCTTGATTTTGTGACGTCAGACTCGAATACAAAGTGTCATTTATCTGGCGAATCAGCGTGTCAAAACTGCTCTGGAAGTCAGAAGTGTTGGTCTGCGCTGCGTACGCGTTCACCAGAGTGGTGTTGATTGCCAATTGGAGGTCCTGAATTGTAGCATTGAGCTCTGTGGAAATCAAAGTTTCAAAATTGTCGAGATCTTTTTCCAGAGAAACAACGAGCAAGTCGGTAATATCTGTGTAAAGCTCTTCAAAATGGGGCAAAGCAAGCTCGACTGTCCCCAAAGAAACGATGTTCACGTCGATGGAGGAACTGCCATCGCCAGAACTAAGTGTTCCTGAGTTGATGGATGTATTTTGCCAGCTAATAAAGCGTTGGAACGTTCCGGAAACGGCACAAACGCACACAATAAGAAGAATGTGGCCCAGAAGTCCATCAAACCAGATCAGCTGGAGCCACCGTGACTTGAGACACAGATATGGTGTTGGATTAGTGGACCTATTCTGCGCTGTTGTTTTGCAAGAGTAGTACATTGGCAGTGGAAAACAGGGGGAAAAGTAAGCATTCCGGCCCAGCCGGACTCTGCCGGTGTGAAGAGTTCGGACATGGGTGTATATAAGGGACTTGGTGGGCAGGAAAAGAGTATATTGAGTGGTTTCAAAGTGGTTTTGTTTTGGCTGTGTTTTATTTATTTTTTGCACAGCCACATCGCGAATGATGAGATAAGCCAAAGTAGCCAGCCCTACGCTTCGTGAAACATGGATCATGGACACCAGCGAGATGAGTGCGAAGAGATCAGGGAGTAGTCAATCTCCTTCACGTCATCCCAAATCATTTATACGGATACAAGAAGAGTAAAATTGGAATTTTCCAGCCAATATACTGGTTTATGGACAATAACAAGTAAATGGATGACAGCTGGCTGTCTCGCGCTCTGCAAGCTAAGCGGGTCTTGCTAGCGAGATCTGGATTGCCCTAGGAGAGCCCGCTCGCTACGGCCCGTCCAGCCTATACTGCTTCAACAAAACACACTCCCCCCCGGAAACAAAACTAGGAATATTGTAAATCAGAAAGTCCCCATTGTAAGTCACCACATAACAACTGTTCTCCACCATCCCCACAATCGACTCGATTTCGGTGTTGAGCTTGATAAATGCAAAGTCGCGTTTTGGCTCCAGAATCGAGTTCAATTGCGACGGGAGATAATTCTTCGATTGTGCCCATATGAAGCTCTTGAGCGAGTCGGCCGACTTCTTGCGGTTCGCAAACATCCCCGACCCGAGGTGCGACGACTTGGACATTTGGCTGTTAATCAGCCTGTTGATCTCAAGACTTTCCTCATCGGTGATCGTAGCCTCGTTCGGAAGACTGTTCGTTGAACTGTTGAGCGGAGCATCTTCCTCGGCCGAAACAGACACATCCTGAGACGGCTGCGAGTAGCCCACACGGCTCCCGGGCGTATCCAGCCGGAAAAAATGGATCGTCCCCGTGTTAGACGAGCAGCAGAGAATCGTGCTGTCGACGTTGAAGCTCAGGCACGAGATCGACGCTGTGTAGGAGCCCCGCCGGAACTCAAACAGCCTCTTGCCGTCGGAAACACGGAAAACACGCACAATCGTCCCCTTCACGCTCGCCGTCGCTAGCAACTTGCCGTCTTTGGAAATTGCAATCTTCTGCAACGGAGACCGGTGACACTCAATCACGTTCAGTGGTGCAATGTTTAAAGCGTCAAACAAAACCACCGTTCCCGCCGACGGATTCCCCAATGCCTCCTCGGTAGATGTCGGGAACGAGGATTTCGAACCAGCGCCACCTGTCACACCCGCTCCGTGCGCTCCGGGCGTCGAGATGGCCTTGTTCTTCACGTTTGAAATTGACGTTGCTCCAGACGAAAGTGACGTGTGCACGTGATGCGACTGCTGGAACACGAGAATCGAGTCGTCGCTCGAGCTCAAATCAGCAATAATCCGGTCGTTCACATTCGTGCTGGTCTCAATGTTCTGCAAAAGCTTCATACACGACACATCGTATATGAAAATTTGGTCTATCAAAATCACAATCAATCGCTTCCTGTTGAGCTTGACGTGGAGCACAGAAGTAGGGAAAGTGAGCTCGCAGATAATGGACTTTCGCTTGGTATTGATGATTTTCAGTTTTCTGGACGAGTTTGATGGTTTTTCACCAAGTCCAACAATCGCAATCAGAGATGTAGAGAAGAGCATCTCCACAAGACTAGCTCCTCCGTCATCGTCTTTATAGAAACACTCTCCAAAGGGGTCGCAATTATACACTTTGTACGAGTTTTCAAAGCCCACAGCCAGACACGAGTAATCCTGGTTGAATGTGAGCGCTCGTATGCTGTTGGATTGAATCATTGAGTGGGGCGGGTGGTGAGGCGAACTTGGGCAGAATAAAGGCGCAAGGGGAATACTTTAAAACAAATGTACTGGTTGATTTTTTTTCTTGTTTAATCTTTTGTTTTTTTTTGTTTCCTACAAGTGACACATTAATCACAAAATGGGGCTATCGCTCGTGGCTGGTGGAGAGCGGCACTAGCCGCATCAGGTGACTTTTTGCATGTGACTATTTTTCCCAGCTCGGATTTCGGTGTTGTACCCGGCTGTTAATTTCCACCAGGGATTAGCCTACCCCTCGGGTGGTGCATAGCAGCGGTTAACACCGCCAAAGTCTGGGTCTGAAATTACCGCATTTAGCACACAGGTGTTCGCGAAAGATGCTGTGTCTGGAGATTTTTGGCGCACTCTCGGAAACACCCCCACGTTTAGAAAAAGGTCCGCGCCGCCCTGGCTGATTTTTTTCTTTTCAATATTCGCAAGCGGGGGATTTAAACGGAAACAGAACTCACCGTAGTCTATAGTTTGCCATCGTGTTGGAGAAGATACACGAGCACTGGATAGTTCAAGTTGAAGAGTTTAAAAGCCCCAACTTCACGTCTCTTTTCGGTGGCAAACAAAGATCACTGATACAAATCAGAATCTGATCTACTGAGGAAAAAAACACACAATTCGTCACACAAAATGGCATCTGCTAAACACTGGAACTACAAGGAAGACCTTGTCCATTCTCATTTGAAGGGATTGTGCCGGGTGAACCCAGACCTGAGACTAATTGAGTCAGAGAGGGTTGTGTATTCGGCCGGGTCCACTCCGAACAAGGTGAGCGTCTTATCAGGTGGAGGTTCGGGCCACGAGCCACTGCACGCTGGATTTGTTGGCGAAGGATGCCTGGATGTTGGTGTTGCCGGTTTCGTGTTTGCTTCACCATCCACCAAACAAATTTACGCGGGGCTCAAGGCTAAACCTTCCAAGAAGGGCACTTTAATTGTGGTGAAAAATTACACGGGGGATATCCTCCACTTTGGTTTGGCCGCTGAGCGGGCGAAGGCTGAAGGTTACCCGGTTGAGCTGCTGATTGTGCAAGACGATGTTTCTGTGGGTCGCACCAAAAACGGGATGGTGGGCAGAAGGGGCCTGGCCGGCACAACGCTTGTGCACAAGATTGTGGGCGCCAAGGCGGCAAAGGACGGACATGCGGCCTCGTTGGCCGAGGTTTACGGGCTTGGCGAGTCGGTGGTTGAGAATTTGGTGACGATTGGCGCGTCACTGGATCATGTGTCGATTCCGGGTAACCGTCACCACGAGGGCGACGAGTCAGACGACGAGGACGAGGCGAAGCATCTGTTGAAGGAGGATGAGATTGAGGTGGGAATGGGTATCCACAATGAGTCTGGAATCAAGCGTGTCTCGCCGATCCCGACTGTGGAGGAACTCGTGGCTGAGCTGCTGAAATATTTGCTGAGCGCGCAGGATGACGAAAGAAATTACGTCAGCTTTGGTGTGGCTGATGAGGTGGCGGTGCTGATCAATAATTTGGGAGGAACCTCGAATCTCGAGCTCTATGCGGTCCAAAACACTGTTGCCGAGCAACTCGAGGCCGAATACGGCATTCGTCCTGTTCGTGTTTACACGGGCGCGTTCACCACCTCGCTGGACGGACCCGGATTTTCCATCACGCTTCTCAACGTTACCAAAGCCGGTGGAGAGGAAGTTTTGGCGTGCCTTGACTACCCAACAAGCGTTCCTGGCTGGAACACCAGTGTGAGCAGTAGTAAATGGGAGTCCAGACCAGCGGACTTTATTGTTGCTGCGCCTGAAATTGACGAGGGTTCGGCTGCGTCGAGCGTGAAGACCGACCCGGTCGTTTTCAAGGCTATTTTGGAGTCTGGTTGCAAGAAGCTGCTGACCAAAGAGCCAAAGATCACTCTGTACGACACTGTGGCTGGTGATGGTGATTGTGGCGAGACTCTTGCAAACGGAGCTCACGCAATTCTGGATCTTTTGGCCGCCGACAAACTCGAGATCTCCGACGGAGTCAAGTCTTTGACGCAGATTACCAATGTTGTGGAGACTGCTATGGGCGGAACTTCGGGGGGACTTTACTCTATTTTCATTTCTGCGCTGGCCAAGTCGCTGAAGGAGCGCGATTTGAAGGAGGGGGGATTTGAAGTGTCTACCGTCAGTCTTTCTGTTGCGCTGAAGGATGCGCTGGAGTCGCTCTACAAGTACACCCGTGCACGTACTGGTGACAGAACGCTTATTGATGCGCTTGCTCCGTTTGTGGAGACATTTTTGGCCACCAAAGGGGACCTGAACAAGGCGAACATTGCTGCGAACGAGGGAGCAGAGTCCACGCGGAAGCTGAAGGCCAAGTTCGGCCGTGCTTCGTATGTTAGTGAGGATGAGTTTAAGCAGTTTGAGAGTGAAGGAGGTCTTCCAGATCCTGGTGCGATTGGTCTTGCTGCGTTGATTGATGGATTTGCCGAGGCTTATAGCAAGGTGGGCTCGAACTTGTGAGTGGTGTGTGCAGCAAGAGGAGGGGGACAAGAGAGAGTTCAGGGTGGTTTATTTGCGCTAGGAGTGTTGTATTTGAATAATTTTGAGTGTGAAGTTTTCTGTCGATCGAGTCTGTCAGAGACGAGATTTTGAGTTGTGGGGTTTCAAGTACTTGAAGGTAAACTGTGTTGTACCAATGTGTGCTCATTTTTGCTACCAAGATTCGCAAAAGTGTGTTAAAGTTTGCTGAATCTGCTGCTCAAGTCTGGTAAAGTCTGCTCAAGTCTGAAAAATTCTGCTACCAAAACCCTTACACCAAAAGCTTACGACAACTGACAGGGGTTTGGAAACAGAAATGTTTCCGCGAAAAAAATGTTTCCTGTTTCCATCTCAAAATTTTTGTTTCCTTGTTTCCGGAAACAAAACGGAAACAGTTTTATATTTTCTTAGTGAACTCTCTTCCAAAGATTCGCTTTGTAGTTGAACTTCAAAGTAACTGGGAAACTAATTATGTAATCATGCACAAAAATATTACGTAATCTTGTTTCCTGTTTCCATCAGGGAGCCGGAAACAACTCTGTTTCCAAACCCCTGGACAACTGAATAATTTAATACCAACACAATTGGGTAGTGTGTTCAATTATTTCTACAGTACCCATCGATAACCTAGTGGACCTAGCCTGGAACAAAGACAGCAGGCGCCAGGCGCAATTTTTGAATAAATTCATAAAAACGGAGACTCCCAAATTTATGACTCTGAATATTGGTAGCCTAAAACATGAGACCAAAAGTCGGCTAAATCCTAAGCAAAAAAATATCTGCCGCGTCTCCACCATCACAAAGTCTGCCGTAGATATATCGCTAGTGATGAGTCAGCGAATACCCGTCCCGCCAAACGTCCAATCAAGTGTTCAGCGGCCACAAAGACCTTCGACAAGCCCTCGTGGCAATTGCAATCATCGCCTTACCCTCATCTTCGATCCACTCACTGCCCGGGCTGGAGCATTGCGAGAGGTGGAAAAATATCCCGCTGACGTAAGCAACTTTTCACGTCAGAACCAGTGGTTTCCCGCAGTTGCTCCCTCTGTCTTGAGTTCCTCCCAGATATCAACTCACCCATCTTGATCCTTCTCTTCTATACCGACTTTCTATGCTGGTGATTGAGCCAATTCGCCCGTATTTGACCCGCTTTGCCCGTAAATCTCATTGCCCGTCGTTTGTGGGGAAGAGAGATCCGGGGAAGCGCGAGAAATTTCACCGCATATAAAACCCAGCACCGAAAATTCCTCAAAAAAAATACCCTCTCTTCTTCTCCCCAGTAATGACCACCGTAACAATTGATCTCACCAAACAGCTCACCAGCGAGCTCGAGGAACAGCACGTGCCTGGAGTGCTCACAATCGCCGGGTCCGACTCCTCGGGCGGCGCCGGAATCGAGGCTGACCTCAAAACCATCGCTGTTCACGGGTGTTTTGGACTCACCTGCATCACAGCCGTCACAGCCCAGAGCTCGCTCGGCGTGTCTGGTGTCAGCAACACACCGGCAGAGACTGTCGAACAGATTCTTGTGGCCCTCGCGGACGATAGAATCCCAATTGATGCCGTCAAAGTGGGCCTTCTCACGGAACAGAGCCTCGACGTCATCACTCCCTTCTTCGAGGGCAGTGCTGCAAAAGGTCGCCGCATTGTTTTAGACCCGGTCCTCGTCGCCAAAAACGGAGACCGCCTCAGTACATTGGCCAACCTGCGCCGTGTCGTGGCTCTCTTCCGCTTTGTGGAGGTCATCACTCCGAACTACAGAGAGGCTGAAACCTTGGCGGCTCTCGTGTCCAGTACACGCAGCGCCGACGCGTCGATCGACTTGATGGTTTGCACAGCCACAGATTTGTCCAAACTCGCCGCAGAAATTGGCGCAGGCTTGAACGTCAATGTGCTTCTCAAAGGAGGTCAGATCCCGTTTGATAACGACCTTCGTGTTGACCAGGAACACCCAACCACCATCTTAAACGTCCTCTACGAGTACAAAACAAAATCCACCACAGTTTTCCGCTCTCCCTACCTCGACTCGCAAAACATTCACGGAACGGGCTGTGCGCTCAGCTCCGCTATTGCCTGCCAATTCGCCAAGGGAGCACGTCTCGAAGACGCTGTTGCTGAGGCAATCGCTTACGTAAGCGAATCGATCCGTCACTCTCAGCCCAAACCAAACGGCCCATTGAACCACGTTTTCAGTATCGTTCCAGCCCGTCTGACTGGCTTCAACGTCTTGGAGTATCTGCTTAACCACACCAACATTCAGCTACACTGGAAAAAATATATTGAACACGATTTCGTCAAACAAATATACGAAAAAACTCTCCCGGTTGCAAAGTTTGATTATTTCCTCAAACAAGACTACCGTTATTTGGAGAGTTACAAACTTGTTCACACCAATTTGCGCGAAATTTCCCCGAACGAGGAATTGCGTGAATACTTGGACGATATAATTGGAAAGATTGATCTTGAGTTGACTCGCCATGCCGCCAAGCTCTACAGAAGGTTCCCGGGTCTCGATCTGAAGAAGGATATTGTTCCCAATCAGGCAACTCTTGATTACACAAGCTATCTCGTCAACTTGTACGAGGAGACTCACGACTGGCTGTTGTGCAAAGTGGCTCTGATGCCGTGTCTTCTTGGTTATAACCATGCGGTGGCTGCTGTTGTTGAAAACGGAGCCAAGTATGTGGTGGGGCAGAACGGCGTTCACAGCGCGGCTTTGCAAAAGGCCCGTGCGGCTGAGGATGCGGCTGATGCAGATGTTGTGGCTGGTGAATCTGTGGCTGATGATAGCACCGCCACAATGTACGAGTCCTGGCTCAAGGATTACACCTCGCCATGGTACCTAGAGAGCTGCGGAAACGGTGAGAAGGTTCTCAACGAGTACTATGCAGATTATGTTCGTGATAAACGGCTTCAACAGGGAGCAGCGTTTAACGAAACAGCACTTTTGGACAAACTCGTGGAAATTTTTGCCAAAATTTCAGCTTTGGAAGCAAGATTTTGGGACGAATGTCTGAATTATACTGATTAGATGGACGAGGATAGAACCTGGGAAATGCTGGCGATGGGGGTCGCCTACACCTGTCTGGTTCTATTTCTAAACGACTCTATACGAAAACGTCGGGGACAAACTCTAGCAATTAAAAGATAAAAGGTAAAAAGCAGAAAAGACTCAGAAGGGACGACTCAAGCAATCAGAACTGATTGCTTGCAAAGTCAATAAAATTATTCAAGTACAACTCAGGAGCTCCAAGTGCAGCGTTTTGCTGCTGCTGGGGCTGCTGTTGCGGCTGCTGTGACTGTTGCTGCTGTTGCTGTGATTGATCCGATTGCTGCTGGGCTATTGGATATCCTTCACCGATTGATAACTGGTCTGTCGCAGTCGTAAAATTGTCCAACAGTCCAGAAGAAACATCACCGGACCGCGTACTGGAGAACGAGTTGAATCCTACAGAATCAGGATCAAACACGCTCGGAATGTTTGCAAACGACGCATCATTCTCGCTCTTCAACTCAGCAAGTGCACTCGGCTCTGGAATCACACTTCCGTCTATAACATCCATTCTACCCAAACCATTACCGTTTCCGGCTGGGTTTGGGAGAGAGTTCGGAGTGTTGGACTTTGTGCTGGGTGTGAACTCTTCCTGGGCTCCAAAAGCCTTGATCGAGGCTACAATGGCATCCTGATGCTGCATTTGTTGTTGTAGTTGCTGCTGCTGCTGTTGCTGTTGCTGTTGCTGTTGCTGCTCCGTATAGGTCTTTGTGGGATATAAATCGTCCATAAGCGTGGCATTAGTTTTCGAATTAGTCAGCTGGAAACCGTTTATCGAATCTGTAGAGTTCATACTCAACAGAGCCGGTCTCTCAGAACCATACGCCGACGTTGGCGAGCCGATCGACGAGTTGATAGTGTTGGAGGATGAAATCGACAAAAACGAGTTCGACCGCCGCGGCTGGCTTGTCGCCACCTGCTGCGCAATATGTGGATAGGGCGAGAAGTGAGACTGATGTGCGTGGCCATGTGAGCCGTGGTGGTGGTGCGAGTGCGACGCAGATCCTGACGAGTGCGCGGACGAACCAGTCAGATTACGCAACAGCTGCGGAAACGCGTGGTATGACGTGTTGTGCGGCGGTGAACCAGGAGACGTTCCCGACGGAGGACCCGTGCTCATTGGAATTGCTGTCGGCACAGCATGTCCCGAAGGTCCCTTGTCATTGTGGCTGTTCAGGTTGTTGTAAGAAAGTCTGTTTTTGCCTGTTCCACCAGTGCTGGTAGCCGCAAGTTTCTCGTTGAGACTTTGCTGCGACGGTGGTGATGGTAGCGATGATTGTGAGTAGCTAGGGCCAATAAGCGGGAACAACGGGAATAAAGAGTCGGGGCCATTAGGAGCATTTCCGTCTCGCGGGCTCGACATGCCCGATCCCGAGGAAATGTTTCTGTTTCTATTCACATACGGCTTGCGGATAAGATTGTCGTCAAACACATCCAACAGACCATTTCCTGGAAAAGGCAAGATGAAGCCCGCGTACTGCTCGCTTCCGGGGGTGGAGACGGACTTGGAGACCTCTGTCGGTGACGCTAGCCCATCTGTCGGGCTGTCGTCTGTACTGGCAGGGACTGTTCCGTTGGCACTGCTGTTTCCGTTGGCGGTTCCATTGGAAGTTCCGTTGGCTTTCCCATTGGAAGTTCCATCGGTGATCGAGCTGAGGAAACTTGACAAATTCGAATTCATTGTATTCATTGGAGCCACATATTCGTCCACAGGAATGGAGATTTCACCAATGCGCTTTTGCGAGCTGCTAGACAGCGGAGTACTTGAGGAGCGGAAATGCTGTAAAGGGTCCATGCCTACCTGACGTTTTGTGAAATACTGGTAGTCTGCTGTGGCGGTACCTGTGGCGGTGCCTGCAGCGGCGCCAGGGGCTCCTGGACGACGCTGGTCAGACACTGCGGAAGAGATAGACACGAGACTGTCGGACTGCGAGAGACCCTCTGAGGATATCGAAGGCGGCGAAGCCATATCCCACGGCTGGATGGCACTGTCTGCAGGAGCGGTTGTCACCAAAGACGAGCTTGCAGACATGACTGGAGCGTGCGGAGAAGCGGTTCCGGGTGCTGATGGAGCCACGGATGCAGCTGTGGAGCCTGATTCATCTCTCTTTCTATGGGGCTTCTTCACCTTTGAGCTGCATGTACATTCGCCGTCCGCCCGACAGGCGCAGCCAACATCGTGTTCTTTAGATTTGGAGTTGCACGTGCACGTGGTGTGTGAGTTTTTGAGCTTTCGCTGTTGTTTGCAGTGGGCACACTGTGTAGAGGGTCTTCCTTTACGCTTAATCATCATGAGCGGTTGGTCCACGTGAGTGCACGTTGTGACACGGTGGCCCCTGATGCAGCGCTCGCACGCATACTTGACACCTTCAATGAGCACCATATTGTGCTAGACGTGGTGAGGGAGGGCAGGGGACAGAGCCTGCGAGTTGGCAGGGCTGGCAAAGCTTGCTAAGCTTGCAAAGTTTTGTGATGCTGGCAGGGTGTGGCGACGCTGACGATGCGGGTGTGGCGGAGCACAGCACTTGGTCAGACGTCTGTGGTCGTTGTTTTTGCACACGACGCTGCGTGGGAGAAGTCGCTTGTGCAAAATAGCTTGACTGTTTTGTTTGCCCTCCAGAGCAATAGAGGGCTAAAAGTGCTTTGTTTGGGAGAATGAATTTCTTCACGCGGGAACGATGACGGCACGCGCGGAAAATGGCAGTCGCAGAGCCAGCGTGCTAGGAGCGCCGGCGCGCGCAGCAGCGGTGTCCCACGGTAGCGGGGTTTTCGCGGGGCCCGCCAAGAACTCACGCCGCAGGCCCGCAGCAGGCGGCTGCCCGGGCCCACTTCGGGGCGCCCTGCCCTCTCCAGCTGGCGGGGCAATCCGGGACCCCTGAACAAGTGCGGCGATTCGCAACCGTTTGTAGCGCTCCGCCGCAGCCCGTGGCGCAGATCCCTGCTTGTGGCGCGGTTTTGCAACCGTATTCTGAGCAGCACAGATAACGCGAACCCTTATCGGCGCCGTCACCAGACCGCACATGTGGGCACACAAACGCATCTAGCAGCCCAAACATGGGCCAATTTCCCCTGTCTAATCCGTTCAGTCTGGGCACGTCGGTCCGTTTATCGACCTAAAAGGCAACCTCGCCTCGCTTCCTACGCCACAATTTGCACAGCCCGGGGCTGCCCTTTTTCCGATACCTGCAGAACAGACTCCGAACTCCACCTCGCTCCAGCTGAGCACAATTGATATTACTCATCTGTGGTCTGTTGCTACAAAAAAACCCCGTCCTTCCTCCCGTTGTTGAGTCATTGCTTAACTCGCCCACCAATGATCGCCCCAACGTACCCGCCCGACACATTGCTGGCCCACAATCGCGTTTGGGCCTCGCTTATCACCAACAAAAAGTACCTTACTGGGCTGCTCACTTTGGACTACTCGCTAAGAAAAGTCGGGTCTCAATTTCCACTCGTTGCTCTATACACGGCCCAGCTGGATCCAGAGTCGGTCCTCCAGCTCACGCGGCGCGGAATCCCCGTTCTACGTGTGGATCCCCTTGTCCCGGCCCGCAGTAAAGAGTTTGGCCGCGACCACCGTTTTTCAGATACCTGGACAAAATTGCAGCCATTTCAACTAACACAGTTTTCGAGAATTGTGCACCTGGACTCCGACATGGCGGTGACACAGAACATGGACGAGCTCATGACATTTGAAATGCCTCCAGAAACAGTGTTTGCTGCCACGGCCGCGTGTGTGTGCAACCCGCTGCGGCTCAATCACTACCCGAAAAATTGGGTTCCCCACAACTGTTCTTACACCGATTATCATGCAAAAAAACGAGCCAGCCTGGCGGCAAAACATCCTCTCCGCGACATTGCGGGTCCAGCCGCTCATCTGGGCCTCGGCCTTTGTAACGGCGGGCTTCTTGTCATTCAACCGCGTCGTGAATACTACGACAGAATCGTGGAAGCTCTTGCAGACCCCGCAAAAACTGCAGCATACAGTTTCCCAGACCAGGATCTTCTTGCCGATGTGTTCAGAAATGAATGGCTCGCGCTCGCATACAAATACAATGCGCTCAAGACGCTCACGCTGTGCCACTCCGACCTGTGGGACGACTCAGAGGTGAAGAACATCCACTACATTATTACCCCGAAACCATGGGACGTGGCCCGGAGCCACTACGATGAGACGGGCACTTTTGGAGTTTGGTGGGACCTGAACGACGAGCGGCTTGCAACCGAGGCTATGTCCGAGCGCTTGTCTGCACACGCTGTCAAGACTGCCGCTGACCAGACTACTGTGGACCAGACGGCCCCGTCAGCTCGCTACCCAGAACTGTTCATATAGCCCGGGTGGTTTGCTGCGAAAAAACGAGGGGGTGTTTTCGCACCCCTGAAATTTTTATTTCATGCACCCTCTTCTTTTTCCTTGGTTCATCTGTGTCTCTTTTTTCTACTTTATTGCTATTTCTTATCTATCAATTAACAACCGGGTCTTCTATTTAAACGGCTAATTTGGCTTCTGCTTGCAAGTTGTTCGTAAACCAAACTAATCACATCAATCACACCATTAATTGTGTAGTGATTAGTCTTCATGGCTGTGCTGGTACTTTTCCGTACTCGTCACAATGATCATGGCATTATTTTATGGCAGCAATCAGTCGTACACAACACAGCTCGAATCCCACGCCATCCATGCAATTGCCAAAAAAAAACCACCTACGTATAATCCCCATTGAAAAACCACCGCCATTACCCTCTGCATTCGCATAATATTATAATCTGTATTCAATTATTCGATAATCACCAATCAATTATCACAATCACCTCTCAAATAATATACCGCTCAGACTCGCTCCAATGCTCTTGACGCATCAGAGTGTCCGCTCTATTAATATCTATTCACCAACTCCCAAATCAGTCTCTGCTATCTGATTCAACCCCACACCAGTCATACTGCTCAAACTCACTTTCCGCGTGGTCTTTCCTCCAACTTCCCCAAGAGTGCTCGATCGCGACCGGATGTGCTCCAACGATCCCTGCGAAACCAGAGATGGTGCCGTCAATGGTGTTCCCAAAATGGGTGCCGTCAGCGGTGTCCCAGAAAAAGACAGCTCAGAAAGCGTGCTCGAGGCAGAGAGCGACGAGTGCAGCGACGGCAACGGCTGTGGCACGCCAACGTACTCCAGCGGAATCGGAACGCCAACGTCCGGCGCAAGTCCGCGCTGCAAGTCCATGCGCTTGTAGTAGAAGAACAGATACGTGATCACGAGATTCAGACTCATCTGGAAAAGAGCAGCGACAATGAATATAAAACCAACATTGCTCGTGCCGTACACCAGATAGCTGATCTTGGTGAGGTCACCGCCGAGCCAACTCAGAAGCAGAATTGTCTTGAAGTTTTCGACCGTCTTCATGCGCTGGAACAGTAGGATCTGCGGCAAGGGAAGTAAACTTTCCACTAGAAAAGAACCCGAACCAAAAATTATTCCCAGATACTCGTAGCCGTTGAAAATTAGCTGGATCACGCCCACACTGGCCACAAAACCAGCCAGAAACTTCCAGTACGTGCGCGAGCTCTTCCACTGCCAGAACTTGAACGGACGGATGTAGTGCGCGTCAAAGAAACGAAGCACCTCGCACACAAGCTTGTAGCCAACAAAAGCTATAAGGACGAGATTTCGCTTCACCAAGTTGCCAGCAACGATTGCAAGGCCCAGCATGAAAGGGAAGAGCTCAAAACTTGCACTGTTTCGCGTGAGTTGCTCCTCTAAGTCCTCGCTAACAAGTTCTGAGTTGATGCTAACAAACCTGTCGCCCACTTCTCCCCAGTTGGACTCGTATGTCTCGAGGTGGGTGGCCTCCATTGGATTGCGGTACTTGAGCGCCACCCTCAGCAACAGCGTCTGTATAAAGATCATCACAAAACACTGTCGAAGCAAGCTGATTTCAAACGGATCATTGATGTAGTAGAAGATTCTGAGCGAAGAAGCGATCAACATGGTGGCACATATGTCGAGCGAAATGCCCTGCGACGACTGTTTTCGCCGAATGCTCAATATGGTCGATCCATATGACAAAAGCGGCGTGAACGACATCACCCAGTTCACTACCGTCTTGATTTCCGGTACAAATTCCGGAGGAAGCGCTAGATATGCCATATTTTAGCTTGTATTCGGGCTCATGTACTCGCGTAGCGGCTGCTTTCTGTGTCGGTCGGGGGGTACAAGGCCTCGTTGGGGCTGTTGAGTGCTGTTTGGTGGTCTATGTGCAAGAAAATGCGTGCAAGCGTGCGGTAATTGCCGAGATCCCGCTGTGTCCGAAAGTACTGTTTCGTAGAAGACCCAGTACACGATGCTAAGAAAACGGGGGGGGGGGAATGTATTTTTTCGGGAGTCCGCGCTGGTTCTTGGCAACGGCTCAAAGTTTCTGTGTTGATTTCTAGAACAGCGCTTGTAATTGTTCGCTGGTCGCCCAATTTAACTGCTGTGATGTTTTGTACTTGTGTAGCGAACTCGAAAAATGATATGCTTTACTGATTCTCTGGGTCAACAAGGGCAAAAAAAAAAAAAAAAAAAAAAAACACAGCTTAGAAAGTGGCTCAGATGGTGCAGAGATGTTCCGCGTACTGTGTTTTTATTTATTCAACCGTGTTTATCTTCGTGACAGTTCTGCTCTTTCTGACACCAATGGCTGACCGCACAGCAGCTCGGCTCCTCAAAGTCGTTGTCGACAACAAGATCAAAACCCCCGTTCTCAAGTCGCTCGCCCAAAAATGTGGCATCCCCGTCTCCTCAACCAAAAATGACCTGATCCAGTCCATTTCTCACGAGATCGCCCAGCCGTCGCCCCTCGCACAGCACGACTACAAACACAGACCGTTCCGCGCAGTGGCGATCGACGTTGGACTACGAAACTTTTCCTTTTGCAAGCTCGAACTCGCCGACTTAGACCCCAAATCACCGCCCAAAGTGACTCAATGGTTCAAAATGGACCTCGTCGAGTTCACACGCGCCGCCAACGACGAGTTCACGCCGCTCAACTACAGTCAAATGATCAACAACGTGGTTTTCAATCTCATCTATAACGACCCGGCCTTGTATCCGGACGTAATCCTCGTCGAAAGACAGCGATTCCGAACCATGAGCAACAAAAACGTCTTTGAACACATCCTCAAGTCGAACGTTCTGGAGAATATCCTCATTTCCACGCTCTACACGTGCCAGAACCTCGTGCCGGAAAGGTTCACCGCCCAGCTCCGCAGTTGTTCTCCACTCGTGATGGCCAACTACTGGTCAGACTACTATCAGAATCGGGTCTCGTCGTCAGAGACTGACTCGAAAGAGCTCCGGATGCGGCTAGTTCACGACTGGATGAGCAGCCTTGTTTTGAACGAGCGCAACGAGCTGCTCGTCCCGGAGTTTACTCTTGCTGAAAACTACAAGCTCGCACCCGCCGCAAGCGTCTCCAAAAGCCTGAAACGATACAAAAGCCACTCGAGGCGACTGTACGAAATGATGACGTACCTGAACTCGGTCGACTCAAACACGCAAATATTGCTGCCCAACCACGAACATTCAAAAAAGGGCGACGACGTTGCCGATTCGCTTTTGCATGGACTCGGATTCTTTGCGTTCGAAAAGACTAAATTGGACTTGTTATCCAAACTCTCACAGAAAGATTTGAGCCTCAAAAATTTTGTACATACTTTTGGATCTATATAAACGTCTAATTTGGCAACTCACCTCTCAGTAATTTGAAAGGCTCGTGCTTCGCTCTCAAATTCGCCGCATGTTTGACAATGTACTTCAGCCGCTCGCCTTTGATTCCCGCTGTCTTGGAGCGCAAATCACGTCTCTCCTCGTTCCAATACTCGGCCACAAATCCTTCATTCCTGGTCTCTCCAAGCAGATCGTACATGTGGTTGCAATAGTCCGCATCTTTCAGTGAATCCATCTCGTGAAACGACTTTCCTTCTCCTCTCGTGGCCACTTCTCTGCCGTAAGACTCAAGCATTTCCTCCTCAGAAGGCAGACTAAGTCTCCCAGATAAAACCCTCGCAACATACTGTGCCTGACTCTCAGAAAAGGGGAAAGGAATAATGTTCTTTGGCAACGCAATGTTTACCAAGGTGGGATCCGGAATGTAGAATATCTGCTCATAAAGATATCTCACCTGATCTCCCGTAGTGACAATTGCCTTCTCCCCGTCAACGTAGGTCTTCAGAAATGGAATCGAGTACAGATACCCGGTGCAAAAGATTACGTAATCAATGTCCTCGAACTTGACGCCTTCTGCGGTGGTGACCGAACGATGATCGTCGAAGTTGTATTGAACAACCCTGCCAACTTGTTCAATCTCTTGCTCTAACTCACCGAGAACATCAACAGCAGACCCAGATGCAGACGACACAATCACCTTCTTCGCATACGTACTCAGCTGGATCGCGATATCGATTCCAGAATTGGCGTTTCCAACAATCAAAACAGTCTTGTTCTCGTATTGCTGTACGTTATTATAGAACTTGGCATGTGTAATAGTTTCCGGGGCTTTTTGGCTCCATTCGGCCAGCCCGTCCACCTCAGGAATATACGGTAAATCGAAATGACCCTGTGCAAGGATTACGTAATCGTAATTTTGGGCAGACGGGGTGCGGGAAGTGTTCTTGAAATCCTCGTAAACGAGCTCCCATTCATTGGAAACTTTTGTGAGCGAGACGACATTGGTGTTGTACTTGAAGTTGACGGTGTCTGGGATCGTCTTGGTATAGGTTTGGACGTACTGAGCAACCTCTGCTCTTGTTGGGAACGTTTCGGCGTTGTCTGGGAAAGCAAGGTCCTTGTAAGCCATCATTTGTTTGACGATGTTTGTCTCGAGTTGTTCGTACATGGCCGAAGGGTATCTTTCGAGCGGAGTGGAGTTTGGCTTTGTGTTGGTCACCGGAGCATTTCTCTGGTCGGTGGACGGGATGGAAGGTCTCAGGTGCTGCTTCGAGACTTCTGAGTAATTCCACAAACCACCGGCGTTGGGGTTTCTATCGTAGACGTCGATTTCGAATAGCGATGCAGCATTGGGCTCGAGGGCCACTGCTTTAGCAGCAGCACAGCCGGCAGGGCCGGCTCCTATGATGGCGACTCTTTTGGGCATTTTGGGATGGTTGAGGAAGAAAACATGGGGAGGAAGTTGTGAAAAAAATTAAAAGTCGGGCCACTTGATAAATGAAAAAATCCGCACCCCCAAACACGGCCGCCGCTGAGCCGCACAGAGAGAGGGAGGTTGAGATTTGTCAGCGGACAATCGACAGGGAGTCGACAGACGGACAAAAGACGAGCAGGCGGCGGTGAGACAACGAGCAGGATGGGTTGTAGATGATGGGCAAGTGGGGTGTTAGATCCAACGTACAGTGAACTAGCCAGATGCTCACTACAACGATCACAGCTCTCGCTACGCTAAGAAGCAGTGCTCGCGCACGGCACGCACTTCTTGCTTACATAATTTTTTTCGCTTGAAAAATTCCGTGCTCATCTAGAAGTGATAGATAAATGAATGAGCAAGAGGAAGGGACAGGAAGACGATCCAGCAGCATGTCGACGCCAGAAGAGATACCGAAATCTTTGCTCAAGGCCAAACACATCATTTTGGTGCTCTCTGGCAAGGGGGGAGTCGGCAAGTCCTCGGTCACGACGCAGCTTGCGCTGACGCTTGTGGGCAAAGGCAAGAAGGTTGGGGTTCTTGATATCGACCTGACGGGCCCATCGTTGCCGCGGATGTTTGGTATGGAAGCGGGAAAGATTCACCAGTCGTCTAACAACGGGTGGGTTCCGGTTTACTACGACGCAACCAAGCAGCTTTCGCTGATGTCGCTGGGTTTTTTGCTGAATGACCGGGGAAATTCTGTCGTTTGGCGGGGACCGAAAAAGACAGCGATGATTAAGCAATTTTTAAAGGACGTTGAGTGGGAAGAGATTGATTACTTATTGATCGACACGCCGCCGGGAACGTCGGATGAGCACATTGCGATAGCCGAGGAGCTTCGGTACTGCAAGAACGTTGACGGAGCGGTTATTGTGACGACGCCGCAGCTAGTTTCGATCAACGACGTCAAGAAGGAGATCAACTTCTGCAAGAAAGTCAACTTCAAAGTGCTGGGAATCATTGAGAACATGTCTGGGTTTGTTTGTCCGTACTGTGCGGAGTGCACTAACATTTTCAGTTCTGGCGGAGGGGCGAATCTGGCACACGAGTTACAGCTTCCGTACCTGGGAAACGTTCCTATTGACCCGCAGTTTAACGAGCTGATAGAGCGGCAAACGGAAATCCGCGAGAAGGAGGGCAAAGGCCTGCCGGAGCTCTATTCAGATTGCAAGCTCAGCGAGCTTTTCAACCGCATCACTGAGCAGCTTGTGTAGTGTACATAGGAGACAAATAATTTGAGCCGTTCTGAAGCAATTTTTTCACCGGGAAATGAATCTTTTGAGCTCGTTTAGAAGCTCACTTGACTCTTTTCCCGACAGTTTGGGCTCGCGTATCGTGACGATCTCGTCGTTGACCGTGCACGTGGGCGTGTTCTGGATGGTGCTGGCGGGGTTTTTGAACCGCGAGATGCTCGACGAGCGCTGGCGCTGCAATTCGTCCAGATCAGATTGCAGAGTCAGGTAGTGCTGTAATTTGACGGAGTTTCCGGGCCGCGCAGGCTGTTCGTCCGCGCCGTTGGACCCGTTGGACCCGTTGGACCCTTTAGACCCTGGCCTTTGCCGCTGCCGTCGATCTCTTTCGTCCCCCCCGTTCCGCATCCCGTACCGAAACAACTCCTTGTAATGCTTTTCGTGCGGCGACTTGGAACCGAAAAGCCGGTCTTTCGCGCCCAGCTTCTTCTCCACAACCTTCAGCTTATCCACAAGCCGGTCCACGCGCACTCTCGATTTCGAAACCTGCGTGCTGATGGCCGTGAGTCCCGCATTGATGCCGTCCATCTTCCTCGCGCCGCTCTGGACCTGCTCGTGGGCGGCCGTCAGAACGCGGTTCACCTCTGCGTACCGCGCACGAACGGTCTCCAGCCGCTCCAAAATCTCTTCACGCTCAATCTCCACCGCCGAGCGCCATTGGCCGTCCAAATCCCGCGAGTAGCTCTCGCCAATACGCAAGAGGGACTCGGTCAGATGGCTCTTGGTTGATTTGGCGTCCTCGATGTTGTTTAATATGTTGTGGAGCCGAAATTCTTCTATCGGAGGCAACTCCGGCACCTCCGGCAGGGTCGAACCCGTTTTTTGTGTGCCGCGCAAGCTCATTGGATGGCAATGGACCGGACAATTAGAGCTGTTTTGTTATCAAATTGACAAAATATTTTGTCACTCCATATATTTTTTGTGATAATCTCGTGAAAAATTTCAATCTTTTCTATCAACATCTCTGCCCTGTAGCCACTGATCAACCCAATGAAACACCAATTGACGGGCGGAGCTCTCGTCCAATCGTTTGCGCTCACGTTTGGAGGCTGCTGCTCAAATGTCGTGTCGATCGAACAGCTCTCGAACATAGAATCCCGGGCCTCTAACCTAATCACGGCACTTCAGTACTTGCTCATCACAGTCATCACATACCTCGTTTTCCTCCGCAACCGGCCACAGGGCGCAGAGAAGTCGCATGTTCCGAAGCTGCGCTACTTCTTGTCGACCGAAGCGTTCTTTCTCGCCGCAGCACTCAACAACCTCGTCTACCGCTACGAGGTGTCTGTCCCGATACACCTCATCATCCGGTCTCTGGGCACACCACTCACGATGGTCCTCGGCTGGCTCATCTGGAACAAAAAACACAGCATTTTCCACGTCTTGGGCTCGGTTCTGCTCACCGTGGGCATTGTTCTTGTCACATTCTCGTCTCTGTCGCCGTCGGCTGCCAGCATCGAGGTGAAGGACCCGGCCCAGCTCACCAAGGGGCTTGCCCTTCTCGTGTTCTCCACCGTGCTCGGGTCGCTGACCGGCCTGTACGCCGAAGCATCAAACGCAGAGCACGGGGCCGGTGATTGGCGGGAGAATTTGTTCTACACTCATTTGTACGGTCTGCCGGCTCTTTTTCTGTTTCGCGGCACACTGTGGCACGAATATCTGCTTGTGCGAGATCTTGCTGGCTTTTGGCAGTGGATCGCGGTGAACGTTCTGACACAGCTTGTCTGTGTTGTTGGAGTGAACCAGCTTGCGGTCAGCACAAGCGCGCTAACCGTTGGGGTGATTCTGATGGTGCGCAAGTTTTTGTCGCTGGTGCTGAGTTTCATTATTTTCAAAAACCGGATGAGCGTTGTGGGTTACGTTGGGTGCGTGGTTGTTTTCTGCGGTGCCACAATTTACGGGTTTGGAGAGAAGATTTGGGGAGGGTTGAAGAAGAAGGTGGATTGAACGTATGACGAGGGAAATCTTACATTTTATAAACTATCATAGGGCCCGAATGACTTGAAATACTAAAGGCATAGAGAAGAAAAAACACTCTGTAACACTCTGTAACACTCTGTAACACTCTGTAACACTCTGTAACACTCTGAAACTGGATAAAATGCGGTCATTGTGCATACCCTTTGGAGTCAACTTACCAAGTTTTGTCTCCCAGCAGACACTGCTCAACACACTCGTCATTTGGGTGTGTACAATAAAATTTCTTTCGCTGATCGCACGTCATCTCGTCGCCTTCTGAGCCGCACGAAAAATGATTCGATAAAATCTGGGGTAATAAATAGCCTATAAAAGGGTCCAGCTTTTTCACATTTTTTTCTTCAGCTCTAGGCTGTCGCAGATTTCTCGAAATGCCCATCTCCTTCCACCATCCCCGTCTCCAATGGTCAAATTCTGGCACATTGGCTCGCACCAAACTCCGACTTTGTTCGACGTGCGGGTCCAAAGCGAGCACAAAAACGTGCTGCTTCTCAGGGGCGATTTCGCAGAGGCCGCATCGGTAATCCTCAGCGGACATGTTGTTCTGTCCCTCCCGCAACCGATTGAGCTGCAAAAACTGCCCTTACGTCTGATCGGTACTTACCGGGTGGACGCCTCAGACTCCACCGAAGAGCGCCGCGTTCTGCGTGCAGACACCACTGTTTTCCACTGCGTCTGGGACAATCTCCTGTGCAGCGAGGAAGGCACAGTTCTTGAGGGGGGCTTTTCGACGCCGGTGCACGTCACAAGTGGTGAGTTCCAGCATGCATCGCAGGCTTTAGACGAACTACTCTATGCAACAAGCCCGCCCCGGCGAAAAGACGAGACTTCTTCACATCACGTGCTTGAGTTCCCGCGAACTTCGCGTGTGGGAGAAACTCCGTTCCCCGGGCTAAAAACCCAGCCTGCCGGATTCCGTCTGCCAGCAGGAAACTACTCACTGCCCTTTTCCGTCGTCATCCCGGGAACAGTGCCGGAAACTATAGAGAGTCTGCGCTACGTTGGAGTCTACTACCATTTTGAAAGCGTCCTGTCTGGATGTAAACAGTTCAAACAGCCTCCCCGGTGCCAAAAGTACCTGCGCGTGGTGCGCACAAAACTCCCAACCGACGAGCTTCTCGCGGAAGACGCCCTCGTGGAGCAGGTCTGGGCTGGCAAGGTGGAGTACCAGGTTTTGCTGCGCGAGCGTGCGGTACCGCTGGGTGGCTCATCGCAGCTTCAGGTCCGCGTCGCCGTGCTGAAAAAGGGGATCCGGCCGGGGGGTATCACGGCGTCGATCCAGCAGATAGTGGTATTCAAAGGCCCACGACAGCGCAGCTATTCGTGCAAAAGCACAGTGAGCACCACAGAACTCAGCAAGCAAGAGGTGCGTGAGCAGTGCGGTGACCAGGACACAGATAACTGGCCAAGTTGGATGCTGGAATGGCCCCTGGTGGTGCCACGAGAGCTTGCGGCGTGTGCTCCCAGCACCGCCACACGCGACGATCTCGTGATCATCAGCCACACACTAGTGGTTCTGATCAACCTCGAAAACGCAGACGGCCACGTGTCGCAGATTCGGTCCAAGCTGCCCATCACGCTATACCTGAGCCCTCACGAGCCCACTGTGGTGGTACGGAAGGCAATCGTGGGAGATCGTGGCGGTGTACAGTTTTTGCCAAAAGAGCGCGCGCTCTTCTGTGGCGCAGCAGAGCCGGCCACCGTGCTGGATGCAGCGACAGTGGCTGCGGCCGAGGACCAGCTCCCGTCGTATGAGGGCTCTGAGAAGGACGTGCTTCTGTCGCCATCGCCCGACGCCCAGTCTGGAGCTGCGTCGATCGACGCGTCGCTGTGGGAGATGCCTGTGGCGCGGGGCCGCGCTGCGTTCCTGCGCGAGGCCGCGTCGCCACCGGTGCAGTTCCTGTCGCGCGTCGCGTCTCCCGCGGTTTCGGTAGTCTCGACGGCGATGGTTCCTTCATACAGCTCCGTTTACGACGACGATGTTGCTGTATTGGACTCTCCAGCGCCGCCGTATGATGCTCAAGGAGTCCCTAGGTCCTCATAGGGCCCACGGGGTAGCTTGGAGTCCATGGTGGCTTGTGGTAGCGGGCTGCTTGATATGGAAACTGGAGAGCGAGCCGCGAAAATCTCAATTGTTTTGCACCATAAACTCCGCTGTGCGCCAAATAATAGAGTGCGTGGCAGGAAAAATTAAACCCAAAAAAACAAAAAAAAAAAAAAAACCAGCTCAATTTATTTCAAGATAGGTGTCAATAAGGGTTTTCACATTACAAAAAGAAGTGTTTTTGCTGACTTTAGCAACTGTGTGCGATTTCATTCGTTGTTTCACGCCTTTTTTGGTTCACATCTCGCACAGCGCCCAAGAACTCCTTCGTTTCCGTTGGATTTAGCTACAGATCAAACTTTTATGTCTCCATCTCAAATCGCCATGTCATCTACTCCAAAACTGTTCAGAGTCGTTGGAGGTGAGTATCAATCGAAATTTTCCTCTTCTGTTTTATTTCTCCGCTAACACGTGACAGGTGCTCAAAACTACGACTGGGGTAAGCTGGGATCCACGTCTGCCGTGGCTAAATTCGCCAAACTCAATGACGACAAGATCGCCATCGACGAGGAAAAGCCGTACGCAGAGCTGTGGATGGGAACTCATCCTTCGGTTCCTACGACCATCCCAACAGAGGCTGAAAAGCCACTGCGTTCGCTCATTACTGAGCACCCTGAAGAGCTGCTTGGTGACGAGATTATTGCCAAGTTTGGCTCCAAGGAGGAGCTGCCATTCTTGTTCAAGGTGCTCTCGATCAGAAAAGTCCTCTCGATCCAGGCACACCCTGACAAGGCTCTGGCCCGTCAGTTGCACGCTTCTGACCCAAAGCATTACCCGGACGACAACCACAAGCCTGAGATGGCGGTTGCTGTGACCGATTTCGAGGCTTTCTGTGGTTTCCAGCCACCGGCACAAATTGACGCTCTTTTGCAAAAGATTCCAGAGTTCAAGCAACTCGTTGGTGACGACGTTGTGGCTGAGTTCCACGAGGGAATCACTGTGAACCCTGTCACCGACGTGGCTGCCATTAAGAAGCTGATTCAAAAGGTGTTTGGCCGCGTCATGAACAGTCCAGAGGCCACTTTCGAGCCTCTTGCCGCTAGTCTCGTCGCCAGAACCAAGTCTGAGCCTGAACTTTTCGGCTCTGTTCTTGCCGACTTGATCCAGAGACTCGACGCTCAATTCCCTAACGACATTGGTCTTTTCTGCGGATGTTTGATGCTCAACCACTGCAACCTTAAGAAGGGAGAAGCCATTTACCTTGGGGCCAAGGACCCACACGCGTACATTTCGGGTGACATCATTGAGTGCATGGCTGCTTCTGACAATGTGATCCGTGCAGGATTCACTCCTAAGTTCAAGGATGTCGATGTTCTTGTTGAGAGCCTGACCTATTCTTTCAACCCAGTGGAGGAGCAGAACTTGAAGCCTGCTGTGTTTGAGAGAGCTACTGGTGCTGGTCAACTGAACCTTTACGACCCTCCTATCGATGAGTTCTCTGTTCTGCAGTCCACTTTCGATGGTGTTGCAGGTGTTTCGTCGATTGACGGCTTGAAGGGTCCTTCTATTTTGATTGTGACCGATGGAGTTGGAAAGATCAGAGTCAAGGGCGAGGAAGCTACCACTGCGGCTGCATCCACTGGTAACGTTTTCTTCATTGCTCCAGAGACTCCTGTGGAGTTGATCAGTGAGGAGAAGGATGTTCCATTCACTGCGTACAGAGCGTATGTTGAGGCTTAGGTTAATGACGAGCGAGCCAATGACGGCCGGGCGAGCCAATTTAGTGACCTTCTCCGCTCATCATTGCATAGATGGCCAGCAAGGCGGGTTGGTTTAGCAAAGAATCGTGGACTTGACGCTGTCTAGTTTTGTCCTGTTGTCGATCGGTGGATCCGTATAGATAGGGCACTTTGGGACTTTGTTGCGTTTTTAATACACCGTATGGAGATTTATTCGAAAAGAGTGACGAGTAGAGCGAAGCGATGCGATAAGTCGTGGAGAACAGCCAAGTAGAGAATTTTTCAGTGTAGATAAAGTAAGAGAACAGTGAACAAACCTAGATTGAGCGGGAATGTGGTGGCTCAAACCGCTCATATACACCTTGAATTGGCCACTTCATCACTACAAACTACGTTCAACTCTTTTCAATCGCTTCTAATTACTAAATTATGACGTCATCAAGTTCTCATGCAATTGGCTCAATAAGCGTCGAGTTCTGCCGACGCTCTTGAAACCTTCTATAATTCTCCTCCTCCTGTTGCTCTTCGGGATCAACACCTCCCTCCAACCACTCGCCAATATCACGGAAAATACGTGCACTGATCTCCATATCCAAGTCCCGTTCGGCCTTCTGCAACTTGAGTTCGAGATCCTCGCACGCCTCGACAAGAACGCTAATCTTGCGTCGCATCTGCCGTTTCTTGAACTCCACAACGGGTTTCATCTCCTGTAGACCAGTGGCCTTGCGGATCTCTAGCACAGAAAGCTTTTTGAAGTAATCTCGACGCAAAGTCTCGCCGATTCCGCGGTCTGTAAGCCGCCAGCAGTAGTTCAGACTCAGACGCTCAAGCTCGTGGCCCCGTAGAACAGCCAGATCCCAGATGAGCCGGTCAGAAACAGCACAGCCAGCGACACCGAGAGTCTTGAGGTTGCAATTCTGCACCAGAACACGCAACGAGGCGTCCGAAACAAGCTCACCACGCGTGTGGCGACCACAGTTCACCACCTCGAGCTTGTGGCAGTGGGTAGCCACGGCATATAGCCCGGCATCGGTGACCAGCTCGCACGCGCGGATGTCAAGATGGCGGAGATTTGGCATCAGGGGGGCCACAGTCGTCAAAAATGCGTCATCAACGGCACGCGAACCGGGAATAACGAGTTTCTCGAGCTTTTCCGTGAATAGCGACACCGGCGGGGTCAATTTCGGACAGATGTAAAACTCGAGCCAGCTCAAATTGGTAGCAGCCACCTGCCGGTGTAAGGATGTTTCGAGCTCATGCTGGGAAGTGGTTCTCAGCTTGTGCAGGACCAGTGACTGGGGCCTGGCGACTGCCGTGGTGATGCTTTCGCCACACCGGCGGAAGCTTTGGAACTTAGCGTCGGTATCGAAGAAGAGGTTTTCCTGTAGACGCTCGCACGTGAGCGAGTGCCAGAGTCTGTTGACGAGCATGCAATTGTACAGGTTGGCCGAGCGAGAGAGGGGTCTGTACGCTGAGTTTTCCGAGACAGTTCTCGTCCAGATTCGTTTGCCGTCGTGGTCGCCGTGGATGAGCACCGCGTGTTTCAGCGACATTGGCGGGCGACGTGCTGGGGCCGTTTCAGTGGGTATTTTGCTGGTGTCATCGTGGCCCACGAAGGTGAGAATGATGTTCAAGATTTCGGGAATCTCAAAAATGGTCGGACACGGAGCGCAGGTGACGGGGTTAGAGTCATCCATGCTGAGCCTCTGGACCTCATTTTCGCATTCGAGGAGGTCTGCCAGCAGGTCTCGCTTCGTGAGCTGTGGGAAGGGCGCGAACGGCCCGAAATCATGGGGTGTTGAAGGAGAAGACTCTGTTTCAGAGTCTGAGAATTGGGTGTTGAGCGACTCGAGCGAGTCCGAGTGAGTCAGAGAGGCCGGGCTCGTTGGCGGAGCAATCGACTCCTCTGGAGTTCCGAAGATTGGGGTGATGAACCTGGTTTTCAAGCGGCCGGCTAAGTTATTGGAGCTCTTTTTTCTCGAGAGAATCATGGTTTTGGCCGAGCTGGACAGCGAAGAGACCGAGTTTGTGCGCGAGACCGGGCTGGTGGGTGTGTGGACGCGGAACGAGATGGATGAGGCCCTTTTCAGCGGCCGGTGGTGGTCATGGTGGTCCTGAGGAGTCGATCTACGAATCTTGGGATTGAAAAGGGGCGGCGACAATTGGGGCGATTGGGGCGGCGATTGGGGCTGTCTCATGATGGAGGAAAAAAATCAAATATTAATGTTGCAAAATGAATGAACTGTAGTTGGTTAACTGATGCTGATTATGCTGATGACGGAAGAATATGGATGCCTATGTGTGTGGTGGTATGTGTAAGACTCCCCCTGTTGAGTGGACCGTGGTGTCGAGATGCCTGGAGTTCCTGAAGTGCCTGGATTTCAGGGTGTTCAGGGTTGCTGATAATGATGCTTGCAGCTTGCGTGTGATGCTTAGCAAGCTTCGTTAATTATATATCTCTCGCCAAAAAAGGCTTTCCCAAGATGGCTGGCATAGGCGAGAGCCTCTTGACAGATTTATTCCAGTAAGGGACACAGGGGACGCCTCCCTCGAGAGGCGTGTGCACACCATCCAGCTTTGAGGATCGGACCCTGCAAAGCTGGTGTGAGAAATATCCGTATCGGTTTTGCACAGCCCGGAGATCTTGCATCGCGACCGTTTGGGGCTCGCGGGAAAACCAGCCACGCAGAATTTGGGCAGCAAAAGGTTTGGGAAAGGGGGAGGCAGGGAAGGCGGGAACTGCAGCAGGGCCGCGGGTGGAGCTAGAAAGGGAAATATGTGATGGATCAGGATGCCGAAGAGGAAAAGGGGGCGGTTTCGAAAAGCGGCATGGCAACTGGAGGAGGTGGAACAAGTGTAGCGAAAAGGGGCTGGACAATGGGGTGGGTGTACGTGTGGATTGTAGCGATTGTGTGTGTTGTTGTTGGCATTGTCGTTGTTGTTGTTGTTGTTGACCGATGCAGGTGTGAGGGAACCTTTCAGGCGGAAGAGTGTGGGAGCGATGAGAAGATATCTGGTGCACGGGAGTTTTTTTGTTCCGGGTAACGTCTTTGTCATATCTTAGCTAAGCAGCTTTTTCGTGCGACCCGCAAAGCAAATAAATAAAACAAACCTAGTGTAAAACCGCATTAAATGCCAGCCAACCATTAACGACAACAGTGTCTCCAATAGTTGTGCAAACGTCCCCACCAGGTTTTGTACACAGAAACGCGTCCGCACACACGTACACTGTAGAGAACAGCATCCACAGACCATACTCACGCCAACAACGCCGTCATATTTTTATTGCGTTTTAAGCGGGATTACAAAGTTTGTGTATACAACAAGGGCGAATAGCATAAACGAGCAGCGCAGATACTAAAGATACACACATTTTCTTACACAGACGATGAACAACGAATACGACTATCTATTTAAGCTCCTTCTGATTGGAGACTCGGGAGTGGGCAAATCATGTCTGTTGCTGAGATTTGCTGAGGACACCTACACTCAGGACTACATATCTACAATCGGTGTTGATTTTAAGATCAGAACAATCGAACTGGACGGAAAGACCATAAAGTTGCAAATTTGGGACACTGCTGGCCAAGAGAGATTTAGAACCATCACTTCTTCGTATTACAGAGGCGCTCACGGAATCATCATTGTTTACGACGTGACTGATCAGGAGTCTTTCAACAACGTCACCCAGTGGCTGCAAGAGATTGACCGGTACGCCACAAGCGGTGTTATGAAGCTTCTTGTCGGTAATAAGTGCGACCTGACTGACAAAAAGGTGGTGGACTACGCGGTTGCCAAGGAGTTCGCCGACAGCAGGGGCATTAAGTTCCTCGAAACCTCCGCGTCCGAGTCCACTAACGTTGAGCAAGCTTTCATTGTGATGTCGAAACAGATCAAGTCTCAGATGGCCAACTCCCAGCCGGCCAACACTTCCGGTAACAAGCCGTCAGTGAATTTGAGCGGAACTTCTGTGGTTTCCCAGCAGGGCGGTTGTTGTTAGAATCTTAGTGTATTGGTCTCTCCAACTCGTTTTGCCTTATTATTACTTTTCCAACTCTATTTTTTAATATCTTAACTGTTATTTTGACTATAGTTTTAACCTTCGGTGTTGCTCGGCCCGGTTCGCCAATATCTCAGTGTGATTTTTGTCAGTATGGCTTCCGTTGCAAACGTGTGCGACCGTTGGGAATTACTAAGAGCTTTCAATATACATTCATTCGTCTAGCTGTGTGTGCCTTCATCTCGCCGGATCCACCACATAAATTCTTAAAATCGAGGCTGTGTAAGAGCGAGGTGTGATTTTCTGAAGTTATGTTTGTTTTTCAGAGCGCTCTTTTTCATATTCGTTCGACGATCAACTACTTGACTTGATCAGCACACCTCTCACAATGGCAGGAGCTTCAGACAAGAAACGAGCAGTTACAAATGCCAAAGTGCTCAAAGAGATTCACACAATCTCGCTAGTGGTGAACTCTATCGTCCTTTTAGTTTTGTTCTACTTTGGGAGACCCGCAGCTAAGAAATACTATGTTTTGCTGAGCGCACCAGCATTCGCATGCCAGTATGTTCTGGAGAAAACGGGAAGACCGCGCTACGAGACCAATGCCCAGGGTTACTCCGTGTTGGTCAGGGCCGGTGAAGACCTCCAGCAGTCTGGTCTCACAGAGTACATGTTCGACATCATCTATCTGACTCTTATCATGGACCTTCTGATGGTGGCAACCGGCTCCAACAAGGTGTGGCTGTTGTACCTGGCTGTGCCGGCATTTGCTGCGTACAAGCTCAAGGGGGTGTTGGGCGGACTTTTGGGATTGGTCCGTGGGCCTGGAGCCAGCGGAAGTACAGAAGGCAGTGCCAGCGGTCAGACTGGTGATGCTCCCAAGAGCAAGCGTCAAGCCAAGATGGAAGCTCGCAGACAGCGTCCTAAGACTGTTTATAGATAAGGCCCTCAAAAGTGAATAATTATGTTTTTCTAGTTATCGGAAAAAAAGTTGTGTCACGTGACCAAGACCACGTGAAATCTTTGATGACCAACTGCGCATTGCTGCGCCCGAGATCATGTTTTTGCCACCCGAGAAGCAAGTGGTAGTGTTGTAACCGTTCGCTTGATTAAAAAAAACAACAGAACTGAAGTTTTTCGTCAAAAGGTTACGAAGCACTGGCGAAAGGGGGTAAGTCTCCGCTGACACAGGCGGGCGCGCACGGGCTCGGACTCGGGGGTAAAAAAAAGTCAAATCACACGGGGCTGGTTCGCGCGAGGAAACTCCCCGCGACGGCACTCCCGGTAACAGACGGGATCGAGTCCGGCCAGCGCAATCTTGCCTGGTGCGCGGCCGCGGATCCGGCCGCGCGCGGCGGACGTTCTTTTTTTTTTTGGCTTCGCCTTTGCAGTCTGGTGCAGTGCTATGTTGTTGAGTTGTCCTCAGTGTCTTGTCGTTTTCTCTTTGGTAATCTTTTTGTTAGCTTTATATATAACTTTTGTTTGTTCTTCGGAAGGGTTTTTTTTGGAAGACCTGTTGTACGATAGTCAATTATTTGTTAATTCAATAATACTTATACATAGTTAACCACATTTCAAAATGGACGGAGGTAAGTGTTATTACAAGCTTGGGGGAGATGCAGGTGGGCGTGTGAGAAGGTTGGACCGAGAAGGTGATCATGGAGCGTGGTTGTTTCAGACCGCAATTTTGTGTTGTCAAGCGGTATAATTGCACAGGACAGTGACACAACTCAATGGACGAGTCCAATTGGCCTTTGTGGATGAACAGAAATCCTGTTGTGATGACACTGCCCGCTGGCGCCAATCCTCGGTATCCCTCGGGATAAGTTTTGTGTTCCAAGCATCTTTTTAGCTCATCTGGCTCTACATCCCAGCAAGCATCAGCAATGCAAGTCATTTTACTAACACCTTCAATAGAAGACGTTGCTGCCGTAAGTACACAGTGCACATTGAACGCGTCAATGGCCTGACCAAGGTTGTTTTTGTGGCACGTTTCCATTCAATGGTCAACACAACACCAAAACAAATCCAGCAAGTTGATGTCTTTCGAAGCAGGTCAAAATCACTCATTTGTGGCCGAAGCAGCCGCCGACACAGCTTCCGCGGCCCCTTTGAAGGCGGTCTTTCTCGATGGAATTTTCGCGAGATTTCAACTGGCTGTGATTTTTTTTGCCTGTGCAAGGATGAACGAATGGAGACCCAAAAAAATAAGGAGTCACCTACTAACAGAAATCCCTTGTGGTAATATAGTTAGTTATCGATAACGGTTCCGGTATGTGCAAAGCCGGTTTCGCCGGTGATGACGCACCAAGAGCTGTTTTCCCATCGATCGTTGGTAGACCAAGACACCAAGGTATCATGGTTGGTATGGGTCAGAAGGACTCGTACGTTGGAGATGAGGCTCAGTCCAAGAGAGGTATCTTGACCTTGAGATACCCAATTGAGCACGGTATCGTCACCAACTGGGATGACATGGAGAAGATCTGGCACCACACTTTCTACAACGAGTTGAGAGTTGCCCCAGAGGAGCACCCAGTCTTGTTGACCGAGGCCCCAATGAACCCTAAGTCCAACAGAGAAAAGATGACCCAGATTCTGTTTGAAACTTTCAACGTTCCAGCTTTCTACGTTTCTATCCAGGCTGTGTTGTCCCTTTACTCTTCTGGTAGAACCACCGGTATTGTTTTGGACTCTGGTGATGGTGTTACTCACGTTGTCCCAATTTACGCTGGTTTCTCTCTGCCACACGCTATCTTGAGAATTGATTTGGCTGGTAGAGACTTGACTGTCTACTTGATGAAGATTCTCTCTGAGAGAGGTTACACTTTCTCTACCACCGCTGAGAGAGAAATTGTTAGAGACATCAAGGAGAAGCTTTGTTACGTTGCTCTCGACTTTGACCAAGAACTTCTCACCTCGTCACAATCATCCGCTATTGAGAAGTCATACGAATTGCCAGATGGTCAAGTGATCACCATTGGTAACGAGAGATTCAGAGCCCCAGAGGCTTTGTTCCACCCAGCTCCACTTGGATTGGAGGCTGCTGGTATTGACCAGACCACTTACAACTCCATCATGAAGTGTGATGTTGATGTCAGAAAGGAATTGTACGGTAACATCGTTATGTCCGGTGGTACTACTATGTTCCCAGGTATTGCTGAGAGAATGCAAAAGGAGATCACTGCTCTTGCTCCATCTTCTATGAAGGTGAAGATCATTGCTCCACCAGAAAGAAAGTACTCTGTCTGGATCGGTGGTTCTATTCTTGCTTCTCTGTCTACTTTCCAACAAATGTGGATTTCAAAGCAGGAATACGACGAATCCGGACCATCCATTGTCCACCACAAGTGTTTCTAATTTACTCGGAACCTTGTGTGTCTATCTTCCTGTCTCCCCTACTATTTTTCTATTACTATCTTTTTGTTTTACTTTGAACTGAACTAAATGCTAGTTATTACTGGTTTTTTTTTCTTCATTTTCCCAGCTTCCGACTGCTAAATTTTTCTGTGTTTTTGTATTATTCTTGCTACTTCTGTCTTCACTAGTTAGGAAGTCCAACAAAAGTGTTCTTGAGAGCATTCTGTTGGGGTCAATTTATACTTAAGTTCCTACTAGAATGTGAACAAGAACAATCCTGTAGCTGACTAAATCGACGCGTCGCTATTGCGTCGAATGTGGCTGGTGATTGTGGTTTTTTTTTTTCACCGTCTTATCGTTTGGTGCGGAGGTAACTTTTTCAAGAAATTGATGTCCATTCGGAAGAATAAAAGTGGTGAAGAGAGGCGAGGGACTCTATATTTTGAGCATTGCGAGCCAGATTAAGTACGTAAGGCGTTCAAAAAACGCGTGGCGAGAGATCTTTTGAAGGTTTTTGGTCTTTCAGCTTGATAACCAGGCCTCTTTGTGTTAAAAGTGAGTGTCTTTTTTACTCTCGAGATCACCGTATAAATGGCTGCAAATGCCAAGGATGTGACTGGCTCTCGGGCTGGCGGGCCGGCCCCAGTACAACTGAGCAGCCTGAGTGGGCTTGCTCTCCAGGTGCGTAAACTCGGCTCTACGCTGCAGTTTTACTGGTTCTTATCACACGTTTCGCTGCTCAGTTGTATGCTGCTCAACACATTGGCGTCAACATTCCGGGGGCCTCAATCGCCCAGTGCGGTGCGATTCTATCATTATGCTCTGCTTTCAATCATTGTCACATACGGAATAGTTTTGAGACAGTCTTATAAGACTACGCCAATTACATTTCTGTTTTCGCAGCCTCTGAGTGTGCTGCGGGATGACAACGTGCAATACCTGCTGCTGGCGGTAGTTTTCAGGCTGTTTTCGAGCCGCAGCAGAAACACGCCTGGGTTGTATCCTTTTGGATGTTTTGCACTGTTCCACTCACTCACTTACTTCAACGCGCACTTGTTGGCGCACTTGCCGTTTGTGTCACGTGATAAGAAGCAGGCGTACGGCTCCTTGATTGTGCAGCTCGTGCAACAGTACCAGGAGCGGTCATTGTACGTGGCTGCGAGCATGGAGCTTCTGCTGGTTTGGAGTTTCTTTGTTCCAGTGCTGAAGATGGTGGTTCTGCTTCGTTTTCTGAAACCTGCTGAGCTGTGGAACAATGTGCAGACAGTGTTTTTGTTGGCTGTTGCAGTGGTGTTCAACAAGCTGCGTTACGACCAAAACAAGTACACCCGGGATCTGGTGACTCAGTACGACATGTCTGCTACGCGGGTCATTTACTCGAGTGCGTTTGTTCCGGCTTCTGTTCGTGACATTCACGCGAGGTTGCGTGCAGCTGTTATAAATTATTTAGGTCGCATTGGTATTCCAAAGAGGGCCACCAGTTAGTTGCAGCGAGCACAAGAGGTTAAATCAAGGTTCAGTTTGCTAGCTAGAACGACGACCGAGCGAGGAAACTTTTTAATTTGCTCATCAAGTTGCACAAAATATGTAAATATTGTCTCTTTTCTTTTCTCTACCGTCCCTATCCCTCTTTTTCCTCCCCTTCCAGCCCTTTTCCTCCTTTGACTTCTGGTGCTGCTACCATTTTTTCCAGCGATAATAATTTTTTTTTCTCTGCCTGTGAAACGCGCAAGCTCTGATTTCCTAAAAATTCAAGCACACTGGCCAAGCTGATCGGCCATAAATCCCGAGCGTTTACCGGCTACAGAGCGTTTTTACCGGCGACATCTCTCCAGGGCGCCCATCTGAGTCTTTTGAGCAGACATCAGCCAAAAAAAGTCATTTTTTCCCCGCAAAAACAACGTCCCGCTCAGCTTTTCCCGCACTCCGCTGTTTTCTATGTCCTCACGCAAATCAGCTGGCACAAAGACGCTGCCTGGGGCTGCGGCAGCCGCAACAGCGCCGCAAACAAGACAGATCGCTGCCACCGACACGCCGAGGCCGCTAGCGGCCTCGCCAGCCGCCGCAGCGGCCCCCACCGCGGAAGATCTCTCCTCGTACACCACCTTCCCGCCATGCGGCCATCTGTCCAAAGTTCTGTCGTCCTCGGCACGGGACATGGTGCTCAAAACTTACGCAACGGGCATGAAGATCTGTCTTCTCACGCGGGCTAGCGCGCCTGCCGATGCCGCTTACCGCACCAGAGACGGCAGTAAAGTTCACCACCACTCGCTGGTGAACCTGAGGAGCAAAATTCTGCGGTGCAAAGAGTGCCACACCGGAGCCTCGATCTTCATGTGTTTGCAGTGTCCGAACGTTGGGTGTTTGAAGCACAGCCACGCACTTGGCCACGCCAAAAGCAGCGGCCACATCTTTGGAATTGACCCGAAATCAGCCCGTCTTGTGTGCTTCAAGTGCAGAGACTTTGTCAGCGAATCGCGGCTCGAGCGAATCCGGGTGGCCCAGATCAAAAAAGCCGGCGCCGCCGCGTGTTTCCCCGGGTTGCCGGTGTTTGAGCACGAGCATGGCCACGCTAAGCGTCAGCTCATTCTCTCGGACTCGAGACTGCCCACGTACAAGGCGTCCACGGGGCTCAAGGGCTTTGTCAATATGGGCTCCACCTGTTTCATGAGCTCCATCTTGCAAACACTCGTGCACAACCCGTTTGTGCGCGACTACTTCCTCGCCGGCAGCCACATCGACTGTCCAAAGAACGTGGGCGAGTGTTTGTCTTGCTGCATCCAAGAGATCTTCCAGGACTTCTACACCTCCTCAAGCACGGCCGGCTTTGGACCCGTCTCTCTGCTGACAGCCGCGTGGAAAGTCAAACGGTCTCTTGCGGGCTATACGGAGCAGGACGCACACGAATTCTGGCAGTTTCTGCTCCACCAGCTGCACAAGGGCGACACAAGTCGGTGCGGCGGAGCAGTCTGCGATTGCATAACACACCGCACTTTCTCCGGAGAGTTGCAGAGCTCGCTCACGTGTCTGGACTGTAACGAGGTCCGGGTCACGGTGGATCCAATGCTGGACTTGTCGCTCGAGATCCAGCGAAAGCTTGCTGACAACACCCGTGTGTACATTCCGAGTCTCGCAGAGTGTCTCGACAAGTTCACACATCCTGAAAAGCTCGACACAAAGTACAGCTGTGCCAAGTGCGGCCGGTCAACGCCTGTCACGAAACAGCTCAAGATCAAAAGCCTGCCTGCGACGCTTGGAATCCAGCTCAAACGGTTCGAGCATCTTGCCACGTCGACCAAGATCGATGCCCACGTCGAGATCCCGCTCATTCTGGACTTGTCTCCCTACACACTTGCCCAGAGCTCTGTTCCGGGTAAGCATTTGTACGAACTGTTTGCGGTGGTTTGTCACATTGGATCGGTGAATACGGGTCACTACATTTGCATGGTGAAGAGTCGAGACGGGATTTGGTTCCGGTTTGATGACACAAAGGTGACCCGTGTCTCCCAGGAAGATGTTCTTGGTTCGAGAGCGTACTTGTTGTACTATATTATACATGAGTTGCCATAGGCAAATGGCAAGTGTCCAGCCACATCTTGGTACTGAGTTTTCTCCTCATTCGCCGAGCAAAGCGAGTGGCAACAACTCGCTTCGTTCGTTTTCTACTATACATAAGTCAAATGGCCTCGCTCCGCTCGTCATCCTCATCCGGTTCGTCTCTTGCTGAGCTACCTTCCACTGACCAGTCGCCATTTTAGGACTGGAATCAAAGCTGCCAAACTCACAAATTACCAGTATTCAACCAATCAGTTTAAGAAACTCCCTCCAGGTTCTTCCACCCGTCTAGTTGATCGTTCGCTTGCTAGTTTCATTGACTCAATGCTCGTGCCTATGTAGTGACCCCACTAGTCAAAGAAGTCGTCGTCATCGTCATCATCATTATTGTTCCCCCGGACACTCCGCTTCTCGAACCGTCTCCTGTAACTCTCCTCCTCATCCTCATCCTTCTGGTTGATCTCCAACCGCTGATCAGTATGCTTCAATGCGTCAATGTCACACAAAACCCGCTCCAAATCCACCACACTCGTCTGGTTACCCGCCAGCATGGCTAGCGTCACGTACTGCTTCACCACGTCCCCGTCGCGGTAAATCAAAATCGTTGGACAGTTTGCCTCTGGATAGTTCTCCACCGCCCTGTCGGCTGGAATCTCCACAAATTTGAGCTCTGGGTATTTTCTCGCTAATTGAACCATCAAATTCGAAAGTAACCGCGACTGAAGACTGCTTTGAAGCGACATGTGCAAGAAAACTAAACTTTCCTTCGATGCATCCGTCACCTCACTCTTGTATTCTGGCTTGGAAATAGGATAGACAGATCCAAACTTAGCTTTCGACGCCAGCTTATTCATCTCCGAAATCCGTTTTTGTCTATAAATCTCGAGAAACTCCTCATCCTCCTCGTCTTCCAACTCCTCCAGATCGTCCAGATCTAACCCTTCCAGTCTGTTTTCGTGCTGTTTCGCCACAGCCTCGGCCAAAGCCTCCTCAAGCTCCTCGGTAGGATCTTTTTCCTTCTGTGGAATCACTCCGTGAGCCCGTAGAATGTCGTTCCACTCGGTGTCCTCGTCTGGATTCACCTGCACTTGAATTTTCGGGTCCACGCCGTTCATTATGAAGTAATTGCCTGTATTTTGGAAGCAGATGAAGCAGATCGAGATAGACAGCTAATTAGTTTTTTCTTGTCCTCTTTTCTTGAATCCCTCGGAGATGGTGAACACCCAAACTGGAGAAAAAAAAAAAAAAAGTCTGCTGACTCATTGCTGACTCATCCTTGGTGCGAGGCGGAAATCTGCCATCTGAAAATACCGGCCACAAACAAAAATTTCTTGTCGGTTCAACATTTGTGAGCGCACAAAGGCTGAACAAACAGACATATAAACACCAACAAGTCAACCAAGCAGCATATAGCAGCAACGCCATCCAGCCAACAACAAGCCGAGCATTTTCAGGCCCATACACTAACAGTTTTTTTCTGCCCACCCGATTGTGTTTTGTACCGCAACCATGTCAATCAATTTGCGGGACGGGTTTGTGGATGAGTCCCTAGAAAGAGTCCTTGAGGATCTCCTAGTGAGATTCGTGGTTAATTGTCCAGATGAGGATCTGTCCTCGATAGAAAGAGTGTTATTCCAGATCGAAGAAGCGCAATGGTTCTACCAAGATTTTGCCAGAGTTCTCAATACTCTGCTTCCACCACTGAAAATGAAGCAGTTCACCTCCAAAATAATAGCACAGTGTCCACTCATTTGGCAGTGGAGCGACCCACGCGAGGAATTGAGCAAATTTGGAAAGTACAAGTCTTTGATCCCCGTCCGCGGCTGTGCACTCCTTAACGAGAACCTTGACAAGCTGTTGTTGGTGAAGGGAGTCGAGAGTCCAACTTGGAGTTTCCCCAGAGGTAAAATCTCCAAGGATGAGGCCGACGTGGACTGTGCGCTCCGCGAACTCGATGAGGAGACCGGATTTGACGCACGTGACTACATCGACGAGGACGACTACATTGAGCGCACGATTATGGGCAAGAACTATAAAATATACGTCATAACTGGCGTGCCAGAGTCGACCCATTTTGAGCCCAAAGTGAGAAACGAGATCGGTGCCATCGAGTGGAAGGACGTCAAGTATCTCACCAAGGCGTGCAAGTCCAGCAACCACTACTATCTTGTTGGAGCCATGATAAAACAGCTCCAAAGCTTCATTTCTAAAGCCAAGAGCTTGCAAACAGAGGAGGAACTCAAGAAGAAGGCCACGATCCAACTCAAAAAGATCCTTGGTGTTGGTCTCGACGACCAGGAGACAAAAGACACTCAGGAAAAACTGGACCCAGGCAGAGAGCTTCTCAACATGCTTCAACAGGTGTCCATTGCGCGCCAACCGAGCGTCGTTGCTGCCTCCGAGGAGCAGTCTGTTCCTCTTCCGGCTGTGGTTCCACCTCAGCAGTTCCCGCTACCCCTACAGGGTTTGCAAGGTCTCCAGCTGCCTTTCCAGCTGCCTTTCCAGCAACGTCAGCTTCCCCCAATGCTTCTTCCGGGAGTTTCACCGTTCCCATTGCCGTTTTTCAACCCGTTCATGCCACCGCAGAACTTTGTTTTCCCGCCTCATTTTCCTGTTCCGCCGCCTCCACAGTCGCATATTGGTGCTGTGAACGCCGGGCAGAACCAGGCCTCCGACAACCTAAAAAACGAGCTCTTCCCGCCTGCTCCTTCGTCCTTCAGCAAGCCGCAGTTCCCGCTTGCTAACCGCAGATCCAAGGAGGCTGATAGCAAAGAGTTGTTGAGCATACTAAATTCGAAGTCTGTTCAGCCAGCTCCATCTGTCCAGCAAGAGCCACCGAAACAAAAGAACACAAATTTCCTAAAGGGTCTCTTTGACAACTACAAGTCTACGCCAGAAAAACCGCCAATCAAAATTCTCAAGAGAGAGAAGTCGGCAGAACCAACCCAGCCATCTGAATCGTCTATTTCTGAAAAATTGGACATCACAAAGCCAGCAAATGAGTCTACTCCAGAGGCTCCCGAAACAGTCGCTCCTTCTCCTAGTCTGAAAGACAAAAAAGTGGTCATTCTTAAGAGACCGCAGAGCGCACAGTCCGCGGGCACCCCAACAAACAACGGGGCTCAAGAGCTGCTAAGCATGCTGAAACCCCAGGAATCTCGGGGTATTTCGCAGTCTTCGGACTCACAAACGTCCTCCTCGCAAGGTGCAGAGCTTTTGAGCATTCTGAAGGGTCCTTCTTCGGCAAACGAAACGAAAACTCCAGACACTAGCAGCGAGCCGCCTGTTGAAAGTGTGAGTGGCTCGAAAGAACTTCTCAGTCTCCTCAACGGTGGAGCCAAATCTCAGGCAACTGTGGACCAAAGAAAGGAATCCCCCGGCTCCGAATTGCTGAGCATTCTCAACAGGCCTGCGGCAGCTTCTGCTCCTAAAGAAGACGCATCCGCGAGTCTTTTGAACCTCCTTAAGGCTCCATCGAAAGCCGAGAACGTCCAGCCAGAAACCGACCGCTCGGTTCTCCTCAACATCCTAAACAAGAAACAGGAGCCAGTAGACCCTACCAAGGGTATGCTCGACCTTTTAGTTGGTCAGAACGGCCAGAATAGCCAGAACGGCCAGAACACTCAGAATGGCACCATAATAACTGCCCCTCCTTCAACTGCTGGCCAGTTACTCAATGTGCTCAACCAAAACGGTAGCAGCAACAACACGGCGCAACAGGCATCTAAAGATATATTGTCTGTTTTGAACTCTGGGTCGCGGAATGAAACTCCGGCAAACGACTTGCTGGCACTTCTCAAGGGAAAGCCAGTGACTCCAGCCGAGTCGAATGTCAAACCCAACGAGTCTGCAGATTTGTTGAATATTCTGCGCAACAAACAACCTGTTGCTGAACCGGCCCCTGAACCAGCATTAGCATCCGCATCCAACGGCACTAACGAGTTGATGAACCTGTTGAAAAACGGAACGAGCCTGTCCAAAACTCCGGCAGTTGACGGCGACGACGAAACCGAATTCGAAGACTTTGAAGACTTTGACGACCTGAACGAGGGATTCGACGATTACACTGCCACTCATCATCTGAAGCCGTATGTCGAGGCTGACGAGGATGAGTATTACTGAGCGAGGCATGAAACGGACCTTTCTAGCATGTATAAGTAGTAGTATATTTCCCTGAGCTAACAATCTATCTACCTGCATAAAATTCTAAAATCTCAGGGCCCAATTCAGATCTGAGGCTGTGCAGTACCAAAAAAAAAAAAAAAAGAGCCATCCGTTATTATTTCCCCGGGGAAAGGGGGGGTGCGAACTGAAAAATAATTGTGTCGATACACTAATCTGTGATTACTAAATGGTACAAGGATCATGCCCAACATAGTTAAAGCAACTCAATTCTGTTTCAAGATGGCTCCCCCAAAAAAGAAGGTTGCAAGAAACCCAAAAGTGGCGGTTTCCAAATCGAATTCCAGCTCCGCCAAAGCTGTCCCCCCAATACCCAAAAAAGAACCAATCTTCAAGCCAGACGCTAAAAATCGGCGGTATTGGCTGGTCAAGTCTGAGCCCTTCTCAAGACTTGACCCAAAAACAGGTCAGGATGCCCGCTTTTCTGTTGGGGACCTTGCACGTGTCGACAAAGAGCCCTGGGATGGTGTTCGCAACCATGAGGCCAAGAACAATCTGCTTAATATGGCCAAAGACGATGTTTGTCTGTTTTACCACTCAAATTGCAAAAATCCGGGGATTGTCGGACTCGCAAAAGTCGCGTCCGAGCACGCTGTTCCAGATAGAATGCAGTTTCGCCCAACTTCGGCCTACTTCGACCCAAAAGCCACGCCCGAAGAGCCGAGATGGTGGTGTCCGGAAGTGCGGTTTCAGTGTCTCCTGAGGCGAAAAATCAGTCTGCAGGAGCTCAAGGAGCTGGGGAGTTTCTCTGAGCTGTTTCTGCTGAAACGCGGACGGCTCAGTGTGAACCCAGTGAGTCCTGCTCATTTTAATGCTCTCATAGAGTTGCAAAATGACGGGAAAAAAATCGAGGACAAAACGCTAGAATTTGACTGTAACGTCGAAGGAGTTCAGGAATACGATCCCAAACTACTGGATTAGTGTATAGAGTACATATAATTGTCGCAGATCATCTCCTTTGGTTGCCGGTCACAATCCTCGAGTTGATTCTGCTATCCATGTTGATTCTGTCATGAATTTCGAGCTCGATGAGTCCGCTCAGTTCGCTCTTCAAGTTCTCCAGTTGCTTGACACCGCGCGCAATGTTATCGAGGTCGTTCAGCTTGGTCACGTTCACGTAGCATTTAATCTGGTACTGGCCCGAAGCATCGAGCAGCTTCAAACGCTTCAAACCGTCCTGGCCTTTTGGCTCCTCCTCCACCTTGATCGGCTCCTCTTTGGAAAGCACGTAGAGCCTGAAAATCTCGATGATTATGTCATTGTAGTAAAATCTGAAGCCCTTACTCCAGTATTCTGTCTCCGGCAGATAGCCTAACTCGTCGATGTACCCTAGGATATCGTCGGTCTGCCACACGGTTGTCTCATAGACGTTCTGAATGGAGATTGTTCTTTTTCCCGCGGCGGGAATGTCTGACAATTGCAGCGTCCAGATAGACTCGTTCCAGGACGGGTCGTGCAGGGTATGGAGAAACGATTTGGCTTGAAATGTATCGTTAGATTTCGATGCATCGTCCCATACGGAAGTCATTCGCACTCTGTAAGACTCGATCTGGTTGATTTTGCCAGCTCTTTGCTCCGGCTTGAAGGGAAACTTGGGCTTGAGTATAGCTGTGTGTTGCGACAAGGTTTGCGATCTCATTCCAGTGAGCGACTCCAGCGTCAGCTGAAGCACGCGATTTTGCGACTCGGAGATTTCCGAAAAGAGGCTGATCTGTTGCACCATGGTGTGTTCTCTGTGTGAGAGGTTGGTACTACTCTGTGGGTGGTGTTGTTTGAAGGTGGATTTTCATCTCCGATTTTTTTTGAGAAAATGGAGATTATGTAAGCAGGGCGTAATGATGGGACAACAACTAGGGATTTAGCCGGGCAGGTTTCAGAGAGAAATAAAGGCCATTCTCAGTCATTATATTGGTCCTTGTAGGTGGGATTGTGTGTTTATGCACTCAAATTAGTATATGATTCATGAGCACAGTGCAAAATATCTAGGCATTAAATATTTAAAAATGTAGCTTTTCTAAGTATAACAAGAGTTTAGAAGACTAGAATCTCGTACGAATATCACAGCGCTAGTATCACTGCTGAGTATTATTCTGTTACAAGGCAGCCCAGTGGTCAACCCCCAGTCTCACCAGACATGACACTGATCCATCAAGCACTGCTCTGTCGTGACTTCACATCTCTACACCAGGAAATGCAAACTTTTTCAGCGTGAGGTAGAAAAAAAAAAAAAAAAAACCATCATTTGAATCCTCTTTGATTACTGAACCCATCAAGCTCAAACACAAACGCCAGATGCCACCAAAGGGTTCAAAAAAGTCCGCCGGTGCGTCTGCCGGTGGCGTTGCAGATGAAGAACAGAAGTTGCAGGCGATTGTGCTAACCGATTCGTTCCAGACGAGATTTATGCCCCTGACCTCTGTCCATCCCCGTTGTCTTCTCCCTCTGGCCAACGTGCCGCTCATCGAGTACACGCTTGAGTTTTTGGCTCAGGCAGAGGTGTCGGAGGTGTTTCTGATGTGCTGTTCGCATGCTGACCAGATCCAACAGTACATTGACAGTTCGAAGTGGGTCCTTGCGTCGTCTCCGTTCACCAAGATCCAGACTATCATGTCGCTCGAGTCTCGGAGTGTAGGAGATGCGATCCGTGACGTTGACTCGCGTGGCCTGATCACGGGAGACTTTGTGCTGGTTTCGGGTGATGTGGTAACCAACATGGACCTGACCAAGGCGATTGCGATTCACAAGCAGCGCAAAGCTGCGGACCGCGACTACATTGCGACGATGGTGTTGAAGCAGGCGTCGGAGCTGCACCGTGCGAGGTCGCACATCGAGCCGGCGTGTTTCATTTTGGACCGGGCCACCGACCGGTGTCTGTATTACCAGGACATTCCGCCGGTGAACGGGGCAAAAACGACGGTGAACATTGATCCTGAGCTGCTTGAGGACGTTGGCGAGTTTGACATCAGAAACGACCTGATCGACTGCTCGGTGGACATCTGCTCTCCGCAGGTGCCGACAATTTTCCAGGAGAATTTTGACTACCAGCTGCTGCGGTCGGACTTTTTGCGAGGCGTTCTCGGGAGCGACCTGCTCAAGAAACACATCTACGCGTACATCACTAAGGACGACTACGCGGCGAGAGTCGAGAGCTGGCAGACGTACGACGGGATTTCGCAGGACGTGCTGGAGCGGTGGTGCTACCCGATTGTGCCCGAGCGGAACATTCTTGACGACCAGACGTACACGTACGAGAGCAAGCACGTGTACAAGGAGGACAACATTCGGTTGTCGCAGTCGTGCAAGATCCAGTCTCGGGTCGTGATCGGCGCGGACTCGGTGATTGGTGACGGCTCGACGGTGCAGGCGTCTGTGATTGGTCGCAACTGCCGCATCGGGAACAATGTTGTGGTGGAGAACTCGTACATCTGGAGCGGGGCCACCATCGAAGATGGGTGCGTTGTGAGACACTCGATTGTGGCAGCGAACGCCACGGTGGGGAAGAACTCTGTGCTCAACTCGGGCTCGGTGATTGGCTTTGACGTGGTGATTGACGAGAATGTGATTGTGCCGAACGACACCAAGATCACAAAGACGCCAATCTCCAAGCTCGACGATAGCGGAATGCTGAGCGACAGCGACAGCGAGGACGAGGACGACGAGGACGAGTCGGTTCTGGGTGGGGCCGGCGACCCGTCGATTGTCGGTGCCAACGGCGTTGGGTTCCTGTATGAGGAGGACGAGGAGAATGAGGACGCACACAAAGGATACTCTGGAATTGTCTATCAGATGGCCAGCCTGAACGTGTCGGACGTTTCTGTGGCGTCCACGACCATCACACACCAGCACAGACGCAAGAAGCGGACCCAATCGACCACGTCTGTGTTCTTGTCTGAGGAAGAAGAAGAGGAGTTTGACAAGGAGGCCATTGCCACCGTGGAGCGTGCGATGGAGTTTAACCACGACATCGACACGGCGCTGCTCGAGCTCAACACGCTCAGAATGAGCATGAACGTGACGTACCACGAGGTTCGGGAGTCGACGAGCGCGGCGCTGATCCGGAGAGTCAACCACTTCATCGAGACCCAGACTCTTGGAGTGAAAGATGCTGTGGAGAAAATATTCCGGAAATGGTCGTCTCTGTTCCAGAGACAGGTTTTCGACGACGACGACCAAGTGGACCTGTTGATGATCTTACAGCGGCTGTGCAGCTCGCTGGATGCATCGTACAGCTCGTTGGTGCTGTTGTATGTGCTGGTTGTTCTTTACGACGTTGAGGTGGTGGAAGAGGAGAACATCTACAAATGGTGGGACTCTGAGGAGTCTCAGCAGCTGGAGGGGGTGAGAGACAAGGCCGTTAAGTGGATTGACTGGCTGAGAGAGGCCGAGAGCGACGAAGAGGACGAGTGATGTATAGAATGTAATTGCATGATGTTGGTTTACCCGGCCACGCTTACGTAATCTGAGAAAGGCGGTTTTTTTTTTTTTTCCTCTTTCTCGCTTTCGCTCTCTTTCAACAGAATGTTTTCCTGATAAAAAAAAAAAAAAGGCAGGACGGAGTCGCTTTTTGGGGTTTCTGAAAACGATTTGCTGCGAGATTCCATCGATAACCAACCAAGTCGGTGCTTCCCTGCAGAACAGACATTCAATAAAGCCTACTAAAGCTTTAAAAAATTACAACACCCCTCGTTGACACTGTGGAATCTGGCATCCTACAGTTACACGAAATCAGTATTTGAAACAACCGGATTCTTTGGAATTGACTTACAGTATGTTGATATTTAGCGGCGAATCAACGCTGAAATTGCGTTTTCTTGTTTGGTGTGTCCGCTGTGGCGCGCAAACTACGCGTACATGATAACTAACACGATCTAAAAATATAGAACTGCAAGATGATGACCATAAAGTGTGTTGTTGTTGGTGACGGTGCGGTCGGAAAAACGTGTCTTTTGATCTCGTACACAACCAATAAGTTCCCTGAGGACTACGTTCCCACAGTTTTCGATAACTATGCGGTGACAGTGATGATTGGCGACGAGCCGTACACAGTTGGGCTGTTTGACACGGCCGGACAGGAAGATTATGATAGATTGAGACCATTGTCGTATCCGCAGACCGATGTGTTTTTGATCTGTTACTCTGTTGTTGTTCCTTCATCGTTCGACAACGTGAGGGAGAAGTGGTTCCCTGAGGTGAGCCACCACGCGCCGCAGGTTCCATGTCTGATTGTGGGCACGCAGATAGATTTGAGAAACGACCCTACGGCTCTGGCGAATCTGATGAGACAGGGACAAAAACCAATCAGTGCCCAGCAGGGAGAGCGTCTTGCTAGGGATCTGAAGGCTGTCAAATACGTTGAGTGTTCTGCTTTGAGCCAGGACGGTCTGAAGAACGTGTTTGACGAGGCTATCGTGGCTGCTCTCGAGCCTCCTGTGATCAAGAAGACCAAAAAGTGTACTATTCTTTGAGTTGCATCGCGTGTTCTATTTTGCTGTTTTGTTGCTAAAGGTGTCTCTAGTTCTTTCTTCTCCATTCAGAGAGTTTCGGATCATGGTTTATTATTGATTAATGAAATTTAGTTTCACAAGAGTGCAGTGGGCCGGCAATGGCCTGTCTATGCATTTGAAGTAGTCATTATTTTTTTTACGGGCATTTGGCAGTGTAAGCATCATTGAGCAGTGTATCGAGACGGAGCGGACTGTTGTTGAGTGCATGGGGTGGCGAACGGGGTGGCAGCTGGCCAGCTTCGTCTCACTCACTCACTGCTCGCTTCGCTCGTGGTTTGCTCGTCGCTCGTCGTTTTGGAGTTACCCGGACAAAAAAAATTTCACCAACGCGTTCAATATTAAACACCAACGGATGGCGGATCAAACAATCGTCTTTCTTCACATTCTCACCAACACCCTTCCCCTACCCATAATACCCGTGATGTTCTCTGCTGCTCGCTCAGACACCCTCTTCCTGGGAGGTGAAAAACTCAGCGGCGACGATGTCCGCAACCAGAATGTTCTGGCCACACAGGCCGTCGCCAACGTTGTCAAGTCATCTCTGGGACCAGTGGGACTCGACAAGATGCTGGTGGACGACATTGGAGACGTGACTGTGACCAATGACGGTGCGACTATTCTGTCTCTGCTGGATGTGCAACACCCGGCCGGCAAAATTCTTGTGGAATTGGCCCATCAGCAAGATAGAGAAGTTGGTGACGGTACCACATCTGTTGTGATTATTGCATCCGAGCTGTTGAAGAGAGCCAATGAGCTGGTGAAAAACAAAATCCATCCAACAACAATCATAACAGGCTACAGACTGGCTCTGAGAGAGTCGATAAGATACATAAACGAGGTGCTTTCCCAGCCGGTGGATGCCCTTGGAAAAGAGACCTTGATTAATATTGCGAAAACCTCCATGTCTTCCAAGATTATTGGCTCTGACTCGGAGTTCTTCAGCAAGCTCGCGGTTGACGCTCTTTTAGCGGTGAAAACCACCAACTTGAAGGGCGAAACCAAGTACCCAGTGAAGGCTGTGAACGTGCTGAAGGCGCACGGAAAGTCGGCCACTGAGTCGATTCTTGTGAACGGATACGCGCTTAACTGCACGGTGGGCTCCCAGGCGATGCTCAAGAAGGTGACGGGGGCCAAGATTGCTGTCTTGGACATCAACTTGCAGAAGGCGAGAATGGCGATGGGCGTTCAGATCAACATCGACGATCCGGAGCAGCTGGAGGAGATCAGAAAGAGAGAGTACGGTATCGTTCTGGAGAGAGTTAGAAAGGTGATTGATGCAGGCGCCAACGTCGTTTTAACTACGAAGGGTATCGACGACCTCTGTCTGAAAGAGTTTGTTGAGGCCAAGGTGATGGCCGTGAGACGGTGCAAGAAGGAGGACCTGCGCAGAATCGCGAGAGCGACGGGCGCCACCTTCATCAGCAGCATGTCGAATCTTGAGGGCGAGGAGACGTTTGAGGCGAGCTATCTGGGCCAGGCCGAAGAGGTTTCGCAGGAGAAGATTTCTGACGACGAGTGCATTCTCATCAAGGGAACCAAGACACATTCGTCCTCTTCCATCATTCTGCGTGGTCCAAATGACTACTCGCTCGACGAGATGGAGCGCTCGTTGCACGACTCGCTCTGCGTCATCAAGCGGACGCTCGAGAGCGGCCACGTTGTTCCCGGCGGAGGTGCGGTCGAGTGCGCTCTTAACATCTACCTCGAGAACTTTGCCACCACCGTGGGTTCGAGAGAGCAGCTGGCGATCGCCGAGTTTGCCTCTGCGCTGCTTGTGATTCCAAAGACGCTGGCCGTGAACGCGGCGAAAGACGCGTCCGACCTCATTGCGAAGCTGCGGTCCTACCACGCGGCCTCGCAGCAGGTTTCCAACGCGGACGTGAAGCGCAAGAACTACAGAAACTACGGCCTGGATCTTGTCAAGGGTAAGGTGGTGAACGAGGTGACTCACGGAGTTCTCGAGCCAACCATTTCCAAGGTGAAGTCGCTGAAATCGGCTCTCGAGGCGTGTATTGCCATTCTGAGAATCGACACGATGATTACCTTGGACCCAGAACCTGCACAGGAGTCTGGCCACGATCACTAGTGTAGATGTATAGCTAAACTCGGCGCAGCCAAGTCTGAAAATAACCCTTGCACCACCAGCACATTTTTTTTTTTTTTTTTTCTTGTACGAGTTGAACGACATCGCGAACAGGTTGTCTCTTGTACGACGTAAACGAGAGGAAAAGGTGATCTGAATCATTAATACTGGCAACCCAGATCATCGAAAGCTCACTAAAGCTATCCTTTTCCCATCCTCTCTATTTTCAACAAATACAAGCGCTCACTCCGCTGTCTGGCTGGATCCTCCAAAATTTCAACAATCGGATCCCGCCCCGCCAACGGACCCTCCAGCCAAATATGAACGACGAGGGAATCGAGAACCACGGCTCTCATAGCGACAATGAGTCTAATGAACGCACCAATAAACGATCCACAGGCAAGCGTAAGTTCCACAAGAAGAGCAGAAAGGGCTGCGCAACGTGCAAGAAACGTCGCGTCAAGTGCGATGAACAGAGACCCGTCTGCAACAACTGCGACCGTATGGGCATCCAGTGCGTTTACAACGCGCCACTGCTGAGTCAGCGTGCTAACGAGCAGAACCTGCAGTTTGGGGCCGATGAGACTCACTCTCACCCCATTGGAGAGTCCCCAGTCAAGCTTGAGCACGACGTTCCTCCTGCGCCACAGCCACAGCCACACGCACAGCCACACGCACCGCTTCACGCTCCGATCCACTCGCGCCGCTCGGACAGCCCCGTGAGCATCGCCACCGCAGACAGTTCTGTGTCCTCGATGTCGGCCTCGGCGAAACTGCCGTCGGTCTCGGCGTTCCACGTGCGCGAGCACCCGACTCTGTCCAACACAGAGCCGCACCTCTCGCCAGACCTCATCAGCGAGCCTCCGCCGCCGCTGCGGTCGACCGACCCGACGCAATCACTCGGCTACGATACTAGCCAGAGCCTCAATATGCTCGACCTGCGCCTCATGTACCACTACACTACTAAGGTTTGGCCGACGATCACGCAGGCAGGGATCTCGGACTCCAAGATCTGGTCCGAAGACATTCCCATGCTCGCGTTCAAATACCCGTTCCTGATGCACTCTGTGCTCGCGTTCAGTGCGACCCATCTCTCAAGAACCGAGCGCGGGCTCGACCAGTGTGTCACGTGCCACCGTGCCGACGCGCTCAAGCTCTTGAGAGAGGCGGTGCTCGAGATGTCGCCGGAAAACACCGACGCTCTCGTGGCTGCCGCCCTCATTCTCATCATGGACTCGCTCGCCAACGCCTCGCTGCCAACGTCCACGTCGCTCAAGTCGCTGCCGCCCTCCGCTTGGATCTACCACGTCAAGGGCGCCGCCACAATCCTCACGGCCGTGTGGCCGCTCAGCGAGAAGTCCCGCTTCTACAAGTTCATCTCGGTCGATCTCGGCGACCTGGGCGAAATTGGCTACGATCTCATCAGCGGCGAACTCTCCAACACCGCACACCTCGCAACTGACCCTAAGACAACGCCCAGCGCAAGTGACATCCTCAGAATGAAGTACTCGACAATTCAGTGCTTCGACGAGGAAATTAGGGACATGTTCCCAGTCGCTTACCAGTCCCCGTACTTGCCAACATTGGCGTACATGGCTAAGCTGCATTACGAAAGAAACAAAAAAGACTTTATTCTCAGAGTCTTTGCATTCCCAGCATTGCTCGACAAAAGATTCCTCGGCTTGCTCATCAACTGCGACATTTCAGCAATGAGAATCATGCGGTGCTACTACAAACTCTTACGCAATTTCACCGACGAAATGAAAGACAAAGTCTGGTTCCTTGAAGGAGTCTCCTCGGTGCTGCCTGTCGACGTCGAAGAATACTCAGGAGGTGGAGGAATGCACATGATGCTAGACTTTCTGGGAGGCCCCTCAACCATGGACGAAGACGACGGAGGACTCACAGGCGTCACCAACAGCATAGTCCAGTCCGGCTTGCTAGACACAAACAACCTCCCAAGCTCCTCCATCACCGACAGCTTAGGCCTCGACGATAACAGCGGCTTGGACGACGACGGAACTTTCATGAGCGTGTGAACTTTGCATGTACATTACTCTTGTGCCAAAGGATTCCATTTTTTCAAAAATTTGCTCATCTTTTCAACCTCCAACCCCTTATAATTTATACCCGGACAGGTCTTTTCGTGGTGGTTTTTCTTTTGTTAACTATAGGTCATTGTGCAACTCATATAAACAACAACCAATCAGGTGGTATCGTTGGTATATATTAGCAAGGTATCTTTTGGTATTTTGTGTTTGCTTCACCCCCTCAAACTTTGGTTCTGGCAACCCCATCTGAATCCCTATCAACTCCAAGCTCCAGTAATTTTGCAAATGCTTTGGCAAAATCAGCCATAAACAAATCAGAATCTTTCGCATAGATTTCCACCCAGTGTAAAAATTCAGGGGTCCTCAACATCTCCATGTCAGTATTCAACATCATCAAACTGCGGTCTGAATTGTAATACTGGTCAGCACCGGTCTCAGGAACTTTGCCAGGACTCCACTTGTCCTCCAACAAAACTTTGAAAAAGTCATTGTCAAACTTGATCGGGTCTGCAGTCCAACTGCCATCAAACCCACTGTACTTGCGATGACACCCTCCCAGAGTATGTCCTCCTCCAATAAGTGCCACCAGCTCCTGGTCATTGAAACCAAGTCTTTCGGTGAACACTTCCCGGATGTGGTCAGTCCCTTTGGTGGCCAGAGGAAGCCGTCCAAGTGGCGGCACCTTCTTGGCGTCTGGACAGTCCGTTCTTCCTGGCTTCCACTCAATTCTAGGACCCCCCATCCCTTCAATTGCCACAGCTCCGCCCAAACTGTACAAATCAGCAAACGTGATCCATGGGAACCGCTCGTGTATTTGATCAAGATACGACTTGGCAGTGTGCAAACCTGTATTACCAGAATCATTGAACTCTTGTGCAAATCTCATGGTTCCGCCATTGCAACCACCCGTTCCGGTAACTCGGTCGTAATGCGCGCAACAATGCCAGGTAAATCTCACCATGTTGGGCCCCAAAGACCCATCATCAAAGCCAGGCAGTGGCAGACAGTCCAAGATCGCTTGTCTCACCAGTTCGTAGTTTCCATAAGTTGGGTCAGCCTGTTTTTGCTTGCGTCTGATTTTGATCTTGTAAAAGAAGCTAGACGAGCCAGAGTCGGAAGAACGAATGGGTCTTTCTTCCACAGTTGGATGCGTGGCAGACGACGCAGGTGGCGTGGCAGTTTTGGCAGACGCTGGGTTTTTGGCTGGGTCATCAAACAGTTGAACAATCGCTGGAGATTTGACCGGCACCGTTTGGGAAACTAACTGTCCTGAATGATGGGTCTGTCTGATAGACTCGGAACTCAAAATGTACGACTTGGGGGTAAATTCCAGATTGACTTTGGGCGCTAAGACTTTGCTGGAGTCTCTAATGGCGTCATGGTTGGGAAATCTTGCCTCTTGCTCCAGCCTCACAAGCTCCGCGTCCTCACATTCTTGCACCTCAGTATTGTTGGGGTTGTAAAGATAGGGTGTTTGTGATTCCAAGAACGGGAGCCTTCTTACGAAACAAATGGGCGCATGAACTGCATATCTGTCCCAATAATAATCTGTTCGTTTCCAGGTTTTGTCCCAAAATTCGCTGAAATCTACTGGCGCTTGAAACCAGTGTTTGATGTCGTCGGCAACGGGCCTTCTTTCGTTGAAGGTTCGGACCCCGAGGTTGAACCTTTTTTTCTGGTCCCACGACTCTGCAAATGTGAGGTTGTCTTCCTGGGTCCCGTTCACCATAAGAATCAGGTTGTAGTGGTATAAGACAAAGAGCTTGCAGTATGATAGAACATTGAGGGTATTGTAGTGAGCTGTTTGGAGAAGGACCCGGAGAGCAACGTAGGGAATATACAACCATCTTCCGATGGGAGTCAGACTCTTCGCGGCGCTGGTGTAAAACCCTGCCACTGAGTCCATATCGTAAGTAGGCGTCTGAGAGTTGTGTGTTTTTTTTTGTGAAAGGGGATGCGTTTTTGGAAAAAAGGATCACTTTATATATTTAACAAAAAAAAAAGGGGATTTTTTTTTGTGAACAAGCGCTGAAAACAGCCGGTGGAGTTGTTGAATACACAAGTATATTTAAACATAATAATTAAGAGGTCAAAAAAAGAAGGTTCAAAGAAGATTATCTCGTCCTAGAAATTCCCTGGACACGATGAAATACGTTGGTAACAAAAATAACAAAGCAAACTTGCGGCAACACATAAACACCAACAACTCTAGTTCAACTGAACATAGTTTCCTGGGAACACTCCGGTCACTCCGTTGAGCGAGCCTGTCCACCAGCCGTTCTGGTCTGCAGTTCGTTGGACTATCGTGATCACGGACCCCGCGGAGAAACTCAGGTCTCCCTGGGCCTGCGCAGTGTAGTCGTACAGCGCAGTGCAGGTCTCGGCTCTTGGGGCCGCTGGCGAAGGCGAGGTCTGCGCGATCGATGTTGGCGACGCGTACGGCTGGGCAGCGGCCGGAGCTCCGTACGGGGTCTTTTGGTCGGCCGGGTAGCCGTAGGTGGACGTTGTTGCTGGCGGGGTCTGGCCGTAGGCAGGGGTTGCACTGTAGGCAGGAGCAGCACCATAAGCAGGAGCAGCACCGTAGGCAGGAGCAGCCGCAGCAGTGCCTGCAGCGGCACCGTAGGCTGGGGCTGTGGATCCGCTGGTGAAACTGCTGGTTGGGGAAGTTGGGTCGGCGCCCGTTCCGTGGCCGTAGCGTCTTCTGGTGGCCTCAAGCTTGGATCTCGCGTGACCAATTTTGAAGTGGGTCAATCCAATGGCCTCTGCTCTTTCCTCAACATCACCACGCTTGAACTGGAACGCCTCAATGATGTCGGAGGAGAGGTCAAAGTATGGGATTTTCATCTCCTCCATTCTGCTGGACAGGGTGTAGAAAACATTGAGCTGCATGTAGTAGAGACTGATGAAAAGAGGCTTGATGAACTCTCCCTCGAGCTGGAACAGGATCGGAAGCTCGGTCTTGAGCATCTCGTTGTAGTAGTCAAACTCCTCCTGGGCAATCGCCACGTCATTCTCGCACTTGTAAACTTTCTCTTCGTCCTTGCCGGTCTTCGCGGCCTTGGCCTGGGCTTTCTTCAGAGAGTTCTGGTGTCTGTCGAGATCGAGCTGCTTGTGGTTTCTCTTGGTGGCCATTTTCCGGATACTCTGGATAATCTTGAGCAATTCCTGCGCCGGCTCGACGATTCTGGTTTCAATGAGCTCCAAGTCCGGCTTCAGCGTCTCCTTCAACTCCTTCACCACCTCGGCGTACTGTTCGCACGCCTCGATACCTTCGGGGTTACCCTCTGGAATTGTAGAGTTTGGATCCGAAAGCTTCCCGCTGATTGGCTTGAAAATCTCCTCAATCGCCTTGGAAAACCCAAGTTGACGGTCAAGCATGTCGTTCACCGCCTTGTGGTAGCGCTTGGACTCGTCGCTGATACGTTTGGTCTCGTCTTCAAGTTCTTTGAACCGTCTTTCTGCATCCGCATACACCGGGTCCACGGTAGTTTCACCCATGTGGAACTTTTGCCGCAGGTTTTGCGGAGCCCGCACAACGGCCTTTTGGAATCCTTTGAAACTCATGGGGACGGGACTGGGTGGTTGCGTAGAGTGTACTTGGGGAAGAGACAGAGCAATCTGTGTTGGTCAACAAAAAGCATACAATATATTATTTCCACGTCGTTGCAGCTGTTGGCGGTGTACGGGTGTTGCTAGCCAGCGGCGACCCGAGTCGCTCGACGTGCCTTACGTCAGCCTCGCACGCGCGCGGCGGGTCCGTCCACCCACCGTCCTAATCGCAGTCGGTGTCTGCACAGCGGCAGCACAACCGCTGGGCAGCATTAGTTTGGCGTGTCTGTATTGTCTAGAGCGTGCGTGTCAGCGTGTTTGCACGCCGCCGCCGCCGCCACGAGGGGGTAAAAGATTTGCGCCAGCTTGTGCGCCCGCGACAAGCGCTGGGTGGCGCGAGTGGCAACGCTCAGTTCGCGCACGTATGCGTAGCACGATGGGGGTCGTAGTGCAACAGCTCGTGTGTCGCTCGTCTCTCGTTACTCAGTCGCTCGTCTGCTGCTCGCCGTCGCCGTCGTCGCCGCCATCGTCGTCGGCTCCCACTTCCACAGGTATCCTATTAATAGAAGACGCGTCGACCGGCGCTGTAAAATTCAGTAACTCGGCTATTAATTCAATCTGTTCTATTTGCACCGCGCTCCAAGTTTCACCACCGTTGCCACTATCGCCACCAAATTCGCCCAAACCGCACAACACCGCCCAACTAGAACACCACAACAGCACCGGTCTACTACCAGCAACAGCACACACAACAGCACCCAGCTTTATGTCCTAGACTCGCGTCGCGCACAGACATGTCTGAACCGTCATCCCCAAGCAAAAACTCTCTCACCAGCTGGTGGAAACAGCTCAAGAAGAACGAGGGCGACCTCGCGCCACCCACTCCGCTCTCTATAAACCACCCAACACCCGCCGGACCAGTCTCGACACAGTCGTCCTCGTCGCCGCTCTCGCCGTCGCCACAAGTCAGATCTGCGTCGCCGTCCCTCCTGCCGCCCGTCTCGTCCCCAACAAGACCCTTTCTCGGGTACAAGTCGCGCTCGTCCCACACGGTCAGACCCCTCTCGTCCTACACGGAGAACAACACGTCCCAGGAGAAACTGAAACAGCACCGCGACTCGTTCATACAACAGCGCCAGCTAGACTACATCGGCGACTCAAACGTGTTTGGCTTTCCGCTGGAGGACTCCATCAAGGTCGCAGAGGCCAAAATCTACATCAGCAGCGACAGAGACGGCCTCATACGCTACGGAAGCATCCCGCGCGTCGTGGCCCTGTGTGGCTCGTATCTCAAGAAAAACGGCCTCGATGTCGAGGGAATCTTCCGTGTCGCCGGCTCCACCAAGCGCATCAAACAGCTCCAGATCATCTTCTCCACGCCGCCAAATTACGGCTCCAAGATCGACTGGGACGGCTACACCGTCCACGACGCCGCGTCGCTCTTCCGCCGCTTTCTCCAGTCCCTTCCGGAACCGCTCATCCCGCTGTCCATGTACGAGTCTTTCCGCGAGCCGCTGCGGAGCCGGCCGAACATTGTTCGGTATCTGAAGGAGAAGGAGCGGAAGTTGATCGGGGACGCGGGAGCTGTGGAGCAGCCCGCGGCGTCTGCAACACCTGCAGCGCCTGTAGCCGCGGCGACGGCCGTCACTTCCTCTGCCACCAGCGAAGCTCTCACAGAGGAGGAGAAAAAGCTGCGCAAAAAGGCAAAGAAAGACAGGATCAAAAAGGAGAGAAAAGAGGCCCTCAAAGAGTACGCACGGCTCATCGATCAGCTCCCAGAACTCCAGAGACAGCTGCTCTTCTACATCCTCGACCTGCTCGCCATCTTCAACTCGCACTGTGACAAAAACCTCATGCCGGCCAAAAACCTCGCCGCCATCTTCCAGCCCTCGATTCTCTCGCACTCCGACCACGACATGTCTCCAGAAGAATACGCCCTCTCATCGCTCGTGATCGAGTTCATGATCGAGTACTCCTACAAGATTCTCCCCGCGGCCCAGGAGGCGTCGTCGGCCTCTACAGTGCCGACGCACTCGGCCGAGGAAAAGACCTCCGGCAAGTCGCAGTCGAAAACAACCACCAAACAACAGCCCAACCATCCCGCTGGCCAATACCCGCCTTCCTCAGCAGGAAGCAACAGTCTGGTGCTGCCCCCTAACTCGTATTTCACCCGCAAACACAGCAAGTCGATGTCCTCCGTCCAGTCTCCGTCGGACATGCTCCGCGTCAATGGCAGCAAGGCCAGTCTCAAGCTGATACACACCAACAACACCGACGAGGTGGACTCTGCGCTCGACACTGACGACGAGGTTTCCAAATCTCCACAGAAAACCCTTGCAAAACAAGCCGCCGCCAAAGTGTCGCCGTCGAAGATGACCCCGCTAGACCAGCCGCCCTCGATCAGAGTCGATTACTTCAGCAACGGACAGGGCGAAAAGACTCCTGGCTCGCCCGGCTCTGTCATCAGCGGGTCTCCTTCCAGCAGTAATGGCCACTTTCTCCACAATGTTGTGAAACCGCTCAACTTTATGAGTCCTCAGAAAGCAACCTCGTCTTCCATAGACGACAATCTCTCTCTTTCAGACCCAGCAAGCACGAGTGCCGCCAACAGCGATATCCACGACGATAGAGAATCACGCTGGGACACAGAGGGGAGCAGTATAAATGGCGAGAAGAAAAAATGGTTCAGAAAACTGAGGTCTAGGTCCACCTCGAAGTCGAGGAAATGAGCTAAGTAGGTGTATATTAATACTTTGCTATGTGTATTTTTGCAAACTCGCTTCGTTTGGTCACCGGGTGCGGGTTCAAGAAGTGAACTTTCACTTTATTGGCTCGTTTCGCTTAAAGATCAATCTTCAATTCTTGACATTTGTTGCTCGCAAATAAGTGACTTTCTCCACTTTGTTGTGCTCGGTTTATTCAATCCATACATCTCTAACACCAGCACTCATATTGGTGTTTTGTACATAATCTTTGGCACACTTTGACGTTTATTTCGTATCGTTAAAACACCGTTCCACTCTGCAACCAGTAAACTATACTAAATACTTTCACCGTTCAACTGATATTAGTTTGGTATATACTGTAGAATTGGTTGATGTAATTAATCATCTCACCTGCTTCTTTTTTGATCTCCTTCGCCTCTCCACTCTCCGTTTTCCGTCCTTTCTCCTCATTCAGTCCGATCTCCCTCCTTGCTGCGCTCGTCGTTCGTTCATCGTTCAATCTATAATCTCCACCTCGTCCAGTTTCTGCTTCTTTGTCTCATTCCCGTCCTCTTCCTCGCGCTTTCTCTTTGTGCTTGTTTCTTCATCTGAGTCCAGATTCACAACCTCGTCATCAAACTCAACGTCCAGCTCCGGCACCTTCTCTTCCGGAGCCGCCTTCTTGAATGCTGGAATTTCCAGCTCAGGTAAAGAAATTCCCGCCCCGCCGCTGTCTAGAAGCAGCTCCAAAGAGTCCAGCAGCTCTTCCGAATCAGACACAAACAAAACGTCACCGTAATGGCTCAAAACACCCAACTTCACGTCCAAATTATCCTCAAAGTCGTAGTCGTAGAGTAGCTTCCCGCCGTTCGCGATTCCGACATCGTCCTCGTATCCGTACTTTTCAACAAGAGCGTCCCGCAGCTCCCTGATGGTGGTTTCCGCCAGATCGGCCACAGAAACAACGCCCCTGGTCACGGAGCACGCTCGGCACGTGGGGTTTTGGCGCGCAAGGTTCGATGTATTCACAAACCGGGCCGGTTGATTCGAGTCATAAACCATTCGGGAGCTTTTCACCCTGCTGCTCAAGTCCGACTCAAAACAGTGGATCGACGAGAGCGCGCTGAAACCCGCCATGATCGCGTTCGTGGTGGCCACAGCCGGAATGATGTTACCGGCAATCTGCTTGATGTCGAACTTGGACTTGAGCTCAATGTGGAAGATGTGCGACCGGAGATTCGCCGCAGCAACAACAAAATCGAGCGTGTCCTCGTCGTCCTTGTCAAATTCAATCGGTCCAGATTTGAGTCTTGCAGCAAGCGATTTTGTCGCAGAAACAAGAACAGACAGGTTTTCTGCAGCAGACCACACGATCTGTCCGTCCAGAGGCTGCTTGGGGAACTGTTCCCGTAGCAGATCGTAGTCGAGGGGCGTTGGTCTAGTTCTCGTTTTCCACAGCGTTTCAATCAAACACAGTCTTTCAATGTCCTCTTTGAAAATCTTGTCAACGATTTCGTACACAAAGGACTCATCCGAGCTGGAGGAGTCGCTGATGAGCCGTTTCAAATCCAGCATCTCGTTGGTCTCTTTCAAAAGAGCGTCGATCTCGTCCTTGTTGTCACTGTTGATGTCCTGTGGCTTCAGCTTGTCCTCCTCGGCGTCCTCGCCAAAAAGCTGTGGGAACAGGAAGTTTTTCGCCCATGTGATGCAATGGATCGGCTTTGAAGGCGTCGATCTGATGGTGCAAACAGGAAACGTCTTTTGCGTCTCTTTTGGGACACACTCAAAGCACTCGGTCTGGCCAGGGTAAATGGGCTGGACCTGGCCCTTAAGACCGGAAGTTCCGCTCTCCATGAGTGGAATTCCCGTGAAAAGAGCGATTTTGTTCATGTAGAATCTCGCCTCGAGGTTGTCGAGAGCATTGAAAATGATGTCAAATTGTCTGAAAAAAGCGATCGGAAACATGCTCGTATCCATGATATTTCCGTGGTGGGCCACCAGTTTGGACGCGTGGTTGAAGTTTTGCACGGCGTTGACGGCCGTGATGGCTTTGGACTTCTTGATGTCCTTCTGTCTGAAGAGGAACTGTCTGTTGAGGTTGGAGAGGTCGATGGTGTCGAGGTCGAGAATGTGAATTTCGCCGTAATTCATCATTATGAGGTCTTTGAGCAGTTCGCAGCCAATTCCGCCCGAGCCGACCAGCAGGGTTTTCGTTTGGCTGAACTGGGAGGCCTTGTCGCCAAAGATCTTGGTAAGATGGGCGTCGGTCATGGCAAACACCGAGCAAAGGGACTTATTCGTCGGGAAATTTCTGTGTAATTGAGTTTATCAACTTTGAGCAGTTCAATTCCCAAAAAGCTCAAATACCGCAGCAGCCAGTTATGGTGGGTCCGTAGGGTGGTACGCAGTTCAAGAAACAAAGAAGGAAGCATCGTGAAGTTGAAGAAAGCAAAAAAAAAAAAATATCCCAATCGACGCTGCGCCCAACGACGCAACGACGCAACGACGCGACGACGCGATATTGCTGGCGAAAAAAGTGAAACAGAAAACATCTCGTGTTGGCCCGCCTCAACGCGTGTCTTCCTGTCTCTACCCCTCTCTCGCTACCATTACCTCTCCCCCTTCAACCTCCAACATGTCGGACAAGTACTCGGTGATCCTCCCCACCTACAATGAGAGAAAAAACCTGCCAATAATAACCTACCTCCTGGCAAAACACTTTTCCGCAAACAACTTGGCCTGGGAGGTGATTATTGTCGACGACAACTCGCCCGACGGAACCCAGGACGTGGCCAAACAGCTCATCGGTGTTTACGGCGAGGAAAACATACAGCTGAGACCAAGAGCAGGAAAACTCGGACTCGGAACAGCCTACATCCACGGATTGCAGTACGTCACCGGTAACTATGTGATCATCATGGACGCTGATTTCTCCCACCACCCTTCGGCAATTCCTGAGTTCATCAGCAAGCAGAAGGAGGGTAACTACGACATTGTCACTGGAACAAGATACGCGGGCGACGGAGGCGTTTACGGCTGGGATCTCAAGCGTAAGCTGATTTCAAGAGGAGCAAACTTCCTCGCTACGGTGGTTCTGAGACCAAACGTCTCGGACCTGACCGGTTCCTTCAGACTGTACAAGAAGGAAGTTTTGGCCCAGATCATTGAAGCCACCAAGTCGAAGGGCTATGTTTTCCAGATGGAGATGATGGTTCGTGCGAGATCGTTTGGCTTCTCCATCGCCGAGGTTCCAATCTCCTTTGTCGACAGACTCTATGGTGAGAGCAAGCTCGGAGGAGACGAGATTATTGGGTATTTAAAGGGAGTCTGGACCCTTTTCACCACGGTCTAGCGCGAGCGAAGCGAGCCGTGAGTTTTGAATACTTAGATAAAAGTCTATTTAGTTGAGAATCCCAGTGAAATCCTGAGTCAACACATCGTAAGTTAATGCCAACCACTGGAGGGTTAGAGGGCTTTTGTAGCCAGCCATTATCGTAGTTGAATCGCAGAATTGCCGTTGCTCTATCTGATGTACGTATTCTGTTTAGAGAGCTATGGTGAAGTGAACTGAGTAGAACTCAACGTTCGATAATCGTTCTGGTGGCATTTTCTTGTCCCTCATCTTTCTTAATTCTACCACAAATCACACAAATTCCAAACTTCATAGCAGCCGTTTCACATCTTTGGTTATCGTTATTTTCATGCCTATCATTACCAGCTTCGTTGGTCACCCGATCGTCATTCGCTCGTCAAAAGTTGGTACATCTCGTCTCATTATGCGTTGTTTGACACTTCAGACAGCAGACCCTCGCACTGCACTTGATGCACGAACTGTAGCTCACATTCCCGCAAATAGTGCACAGTTTTTTGGTCTTAAATTGGCCAGGCTTGATCTCTAAACTGCGTAGCGTTCTCAGCTCAGATTTGTCCAGCTCGTCCAGATAGTTTGACCAGTTTTTCTTCGAGTTCAAAATTCTTCTCACCGCCATAGACGGAGTAGTTGCTCTTTTGGACGTTTTCTGCCCGAGGTTCTTTGGAATGTCAAACTTGTGTGCGTCGTTGTAGTTTTCTCTGTCCAGTTCCTCAAACCGTTTTTGAGCCTTTTTTAGAACTATGGCCGTCTGTCGCTCAAGCGCGTCCGTGTCCTCTTCATTCAAAGCTCCTCCATCTTGCTCGCTCTGTTGCTCGTTCGACTGCCGGAGTGCAGAAAGATTGTAGTTGATTCTCTTTCTCTTTGTTCCTGAACTTCTCTGACCATTGGATTGTGCTGCAGACGATGCCGTTCTCGCGTACAGTGATGAGAATGTCTGGTTCGGATTGCTATCACGCGAAACTTCCTCCACGGTGGGCATTTTGGATGCGCAGAGTGGATTTATGAGATGTCTGCAGGTGTATTTTGCTTCCCAAACTTTATCATCATTTAATTTTTTTTATATTTTTCTATGTTTTTCGTGATTTTTCCTTCACATTTTTTTTATCACTTCTCTCTTCACCCTATCCACTCTATTTTCCTATATTTATTTTACATTCGTACAAACTAAAACATCTCACTCAGAAAAACTCTCTTTTAACTGGCTGTGCAAAAACTTGACGACAGAAGCAACACTCTTGTAGTCACATGCAATCGCATTCCTCAGATACAATATCTGCCCATCAGAAACATCAGAACCGATGAGTCGGTCGCCACAAAAATACTCATTTATCTTCTTCACAGCCTCATCGTGAACACTCCGAACACCCTCGTCTGTCACCTGGTCCTTGAATGCATCCTCCAGCGTGATTATGAACAGTGATTTGGTCAGCGAAACCTTGTTGGTTTTGTGTCGAAGCTGAATCGTGAGTGCCAGCTTCAGCTTCTCGTAGCGCATCTTCTTCTCCGTCTTCTTTCCAACCAATTTGTCGTACGAGATTTTGAAATACTCAAAGTTGAACAGGTTCAGCTCGTATCCAAACTTCGGAGACAGTTGCAAGTCGTTCACCGCAATGTTTGGGTTGTTCAAAGACTCAATGAACTCACGATGTAACCCTTCGTTCTCAGCAAGTAGCTCCATGTAGGTGTTGTAAAATGGCAGCGTTAACTTGAGGTATATTATCAGTCTCTGTATCTTGTGGAAGTTGAATCCGTTCGACACCATGTCGTTCAGGTATCCGATACAGAGCTGGTGAGGATTTTTCTCCGGCAGCTCGATAGAAATCGACTCCTGGTTCTCGTTCAGAATTATGAGCGTGATTAGCTCATCCAGATTCGCCCCATATTGAAACGTCACCTTGGTCAGCGAGATGTCTATCACCTTCAGCGATTCGTCGTGACTGATTATGTGCAAAAGTGACAGCAGGCTCGAAAGCTTGTTCAGCACCAGCAAGGAATCGTTCATGATCGAAACTTCTCCACCGGAAACATTGAGGTTTCCCAATTGGGCACTTGCAGAGCCAAGACCAGAGCTGAACTTGAGCTTCTCAAGCAGATTCACCTTCGATTGTATCTTGAAGATCGACGTTACAGGGTTCAGCTGTATCGAGTTATTCTTGTCGTCGTTGAAGGAAATCGTCGAGAGCTTGAGCTCATTCTGCAGTTTGCCAAAAATGAATATCTCCAACTCGTTGTTCTTGATGGTCACAGATAGGACCAGCGAGTCGCGACAGTTTGGAATGTTGAACAGAGTCTTGTTGTCCACAATTATCAAACTTCCTTCGTCCTTCTGTTCCTGGTCATCCCAGCTCAGCTCGAAGTTCTGTTTCATAAACTCCTTCACCCGTGGTGTGTTTGGATCCACTATTTTGAGGCGGCACCCTTGGTCCTCAAGCTCCTTCACAATGAGATTGCACAGAAGTTTCGAGGTGGTCAGCTTCGCCAATGATAACAGACTCTGGTAGCCGTACTGAACCTCTTTGGTAGCCAGCGAAATCGGCTCGCACCACGAAATTTGCCATTGTCCGGCAGACGATTTGATTCTTGAGCACCACCACTGGATATTGGACGAGAACCCAGAAATTCCAACAGTCAGAAACCAGCCCGATGGCCACTCTTTGCGTCGGTAAAACTTGAGTGTGAACAGCTGGTCAGCCAGGTTCTTGTGCTTCAGATGGTCATAATTAATGTTTAGCTTCGATGTCTCCGTGTTCACCAGTTTGATCACCTCCACGCTGATCCAGCCTGTGGCGCTGAGCATCGACGACAGCTCGCTCAGTTGCGTTTCGAGCCGCAAACTCAAAAGTCTTAGCGAAGTGCTCCGCGCATCCGAGTTGATTTGGTGTGCAATCATGTTCATCAGTGGTGTTGGATTTTGGAAATATCCTTCTCCAGACAACGAGTCAATGCTGTAAACAACCGTCTTGGTATGGCTCAAATTCAAAACCAGCTGGGAATTATTATAGACAGTCAGCATTTTCTCAGCCATCTCCACCCGGTCCATAATTTCGTTGCGAACTTCGTTGATATGCAATTCAATGTGCTTTTTGATGATGTTACGGATCAACAACTCAATGTCAATCGTTCCATCCTCGGCCACCAGCTTGAGGTCGTGTTGCTCGTACAAATGACCCTCTTTGATCCATCTAAATCCCAGCTGGTCGTCCTGGAACTTGCCGATCTCAATCGTCGACTTCACCGACTTGCGCTTCAGCCAGTATGTCACAATGACAAAGCACTTCTCCGCGTTATATGAATGCGTCAAGTGGCTCTTCCAAAGACCCATTCGCAACTGAATTAGCTGCCGGTGCAGACAGTATAACTTGCAAATGATGGAATAATCATGTAAAGTGTTGTACAAGCCGTGAAGTCCGTTCTTGCTCAGCTCAATATTCACCACTTTCTCCAGATGGACAAACGTGTTTCGTGGGAGCGCCGTTGTTGTCGGGATAAGCTTGTTATCTTTAGAAAAGAACCCGAGTTTAAAGTCCACTAAAAATAGTCTTGAGTCAGCTGAATCATCCGCAATCGAAACAGAACACTCAAACGCGTTTGGTACACTGAAATTCACCCGCCCATCTTTGATTTTGTAGCTGTAAAATGGCCGAGGAAGACTCTCCTGCAGAGCCATTCGTGTTGAAAGCTCCACATTCAAATTCTTCAGTGCTTTGAGTATGAGAATAGGACTTAAAGGCTTCTCCGGAACATAGTTGTGTGTAGGTAACTGTGGTCTTCCTTTGATTAAAACCTCTAAAGCTGTTCCCAAATCTGGGTTCGGAAGCTTCGCAGAAACCAACGACTGTTTGAGATTCCCAATCTCAACAAGTGCGTTGGTAACAGTCTGATTTTGCTCTCTCAACCACACAAAAAGATCAATCAGCTGCGATATGCTGCTGGAATTTCTGGCCCACTTGGCCAGCACGTATAGTCGAACAAAATTTTCTCTGATTCCCACCAAAAGTTCCAGAAACTGTTTCTTCTTTATGCTGTCTGTTTGTGAGTTAGATCCCAGAGTTTTAAGAAACTCCTTGAGCTGTTTGAATGTGTGAATTGAGTGACGGCGCAGAATTACCGACAACGGCGTCACGTTGGCCGAAATGTGCGGAATGGGAGGGGCTTTCTCCGCTGGGCTCGTGGAAACAGCTCCGTTACTAGGGGCGGATGCAGCAGTCTGTGGTGACGGCGAATGCTGATGAGTTAGCTGGGTCGATTGAGCCTGTTGAGCATGCTGGGCCTGTTGGGCCTGTTGAGCCTGTTGGGCCTGTTGGGCCTGTTGGGCCGGCTGTGGGGGCTGGCGCACTTCCGCAGACATGTGATGCGATATGGCGCGCGGCGGACGAGGGAACGCGGGGCCAATTGAAGTGAGCGGCCGTGATTATATTGTTGCCACAAGACGGTTGTAGTTTCTAAAATCTGAGTTTCTTTGGGTTTTTTTTTTTAAACTTAGTGTTGGAGAGGAAACGCATCGACACAGATTGCTAAGATGGCAGACTAAATTGATTTTTTACGTGTGACATTACTCACGTGATAGAGTCACGTGAGTAACCCACCCAAATGTTTTGAATTTTCTCAAAGGGGAATGAACTGCGCGATGCAGACGCACGGCCCACGTCTGCACTGTTTACAGGAAAGGGCAGGAGGGCAAATCAGTTGCGGCAAGGTAAACATGCATAATTTGGGAGGCTTTTAGAAAAAAAAATTATCGTTCAGAAAAGGAGAAGTATTCAAGTCTGTGTGTCTCTTTCGTCTTATCAACTTCTCTTCAAGTCAGCCCGTCATCGAAGCTTGATGAATGCGACCGTGGGGACAGCTGGGCCGGAAAAACTACATCTGTACACCACTTTCAAAAGCACGCGGAGTCGTTTTCAAGGCTGAGACGGTGGCGTCGACAAAGCATTTTAATCAGCAGTACGCGTTGAGCAGGCCAGAAGCTAAGCGAACGGCAAACACGGGATAGAATCAAAAGTATATAAACCTGTTTTGATGGCATACGGGGACAAACAGGAGGAATCAGCCGTTTCGGCTGTGCAAACAGACACTCTGAGCACTGCATCAAGTTCGCAGCTTCCATTCAAGACGCCGCCAACACAAACATCTGCGGTTTTCGAGACTAGTACGCTTGCGGAAGCGCCGGACTCTGCAAAACAGCAGCAACAACTCAGAAAGATCATGGAGGTTCAGAAATTGCCATCTCCACTGTTCCAAAAGCAGCAGACGATTCGTGTTCCAAGGGCTGCGATGATGTCACATAGCATGGACTCCAGTGGGGATTTGTTGGTTCGGAAGCTGAGACAAGTTCCAGTGAGCCCTACGATTCCAGGTCCAAATGAGCGGCGTGATGTGTCGTTCAACATAGAGCCGGTGCAAAGAATTGTGTCGGTTCCGATCGGGTCGCCGATGTTACAGGAGAAAGCACTGAACTTGAAAGGTCCAGATTCGATAGACGAGGAGATTGAAGAGGAGGATGCAGAAATTCCCGAGGGAAAACGGATTATTGCGATATTTCACACAGCTGATAGAGTCACTCAGCAGCGGCAGCAGTGGCGGTGCATTGAGGAAATTGGAAGCGGGACTTTCAGTAAAGTTTATTTGGATATTGGGGGAGAAGTGGCGGTGAAAGTTTCGAGCATACCCAATAGTGACGACGACACGCGGCTTCGAATCCAGAGTTCTCTGGTTCGAGAGTTGAGTCTGCTCCAGAAGATGAGACATCCGAGCATTGTGGAGCTTATTGGATCGAACTCGCGTCTTGACAAGAACCAGGTGATTATGGTGATGCCTTTCTACCGTGGAGGTGATCTTTTTTCATTTTTGATCAGCCACAGAAGCGAGGCGAATCCAGAATTGTCACGCGTGTTTTTTGCGAACGTTGTTTCAGCAGTGCGGTTTTTGCATCACAACAACGTTTGTCACAGAGATATCAAGCTGGAGAATGTTCTTCTTGCTTTAAAGGCGTCTGAATTGCTAGCGATCAGCGATTTTGGGCGTCTCAGACAGCGGAATTTGGCCATTTTATCTGACTTTGGGCTTTCCAAAAACATTGATTCTGAGAACCCGCTTCTCACCACGAGATGTGGATCTGAGGATTATGTTTCTCCGGAGCTTCTTTTAGGGCTTGCGTACGACGGGAAGCAGAACGATTGTTGGTCTCTTGGTGTTTTGCTCTATACCATGATCGAGAGCCGACTTCCGTTTGACCCGCTTCCGAATGCTCCTCCTGGAAGAAATAGGCGGAGGTCGAAGCCTGCACACCGGATTGCCACGGTGGCGTGGGATTGGTACCATTTGAAAGAACGGGACGTTGACGAAAATGGATACGATTGGGGTGAGGCGAAAGCGATTGTGAATGGACTACTTATCAGGCGGGACAAACGACTGAGCATTGATGAGTTGTATAACAGTGAATGGTGCAAACCATATGTCAATTAATGATAATGTTTTTGCTACTGGCCAATGTATAGAAACACTTTCCAAAAAAAAAACGACAAAAAGAATAAATACAAAGAGGAGAGAAGAGCGAAGCAAGTATGTGAGCAAAAGGATGGTTCAAGTTGACAGAAACGCAAACTTGTCTCTGAAAATCTCCTCGTCGAGCAACTCAAACTTGAACCAATTAATCAGACTTAGAAAGATTTTGGTGTGGAAGCACACGGGATCTTTGATTTCAGTCAAAGACTTGAGGCTCTCCACGTTTGGCAGCGGATCCACAATCACCAGCTCGTTTGATCTCGAACTTGAGCTCGAGGGAGGTGTGAGCAAATTTGAACGTTTTTCCAGCTCATATGTTAGCAAAGGTACGAACGATTTCTCGATCGGGAGCACTGCGCACAGCCAGATTCTTGTTTTGTACACTTTGAACAGTTCTTTGATAAAGCCTCTAAAGTCGAGTCTTTGTAAGCAATAGTAGTAGATTATGAGTTTTTTCTTGTCAAACTGAAACTCCACGTTCTTCACCATCAAATCGAGGTTCAAAGACGCGACGTAATTGAGACAAATTCGGTACGCCATGAGCTCGTCGTTGTATTTAGACGTGAGCTGGGTGAGTTCATGTGGCTTGGAGAAGCGCAGAATCTGTTTGTTTGGCAATGTGATGAAGTTCTCGTCCTCGTTAATGATTGATCTTGTCTGTGAATGGCTGTTGTGGCTTGGTTTTGGAGGCAAATTTGCCGAAGAGTTTGCGTTTCCAAACTCCAAACTTTTCAAATGCAATTTCTTCTTAAGATAGTTGAAAAGCAGGGCAAATCGCAGCTCAATCACCGGCTTCAACACCATCACAAGATCTTTTCCGCGGTCTCCCTCGATGATGATCAGGTCCCGTGGCCGTAACTGCAAATTAGACGTCTTGGGGAACGAGATGATGTCCAGTTTTCCGTTCTTGTTGAGAATCAAAGAGTAGCTTTTCGTGGAAGTATGGGCTGAGGAACGTAGATCTTCGTTTTGAGTGAGAAGGTAGTCCAAAAGCCGCGAAACACGATCCTGTAGCACGAGCTGGTCATGAAGGCTAGCGACACCGGCACCGCTGCCGGAGTCGCCGCTGGAGACGTCAATGGAGGACCTTGGAGATGGCGACGAGGGTGGCCGACCGAGCAATAGGTTGAGTTCGTCGACAATCTTCAGCGACAGCTCGAAATCGCCAAAGTAGTTGCTGTCCTGTAGGAACTGGGCACGCAGGTCAGCCGAAGTGACGATTGTATTGGTGTTGCGGTCGAGAAGTAGTCCGTTGTCTAGCGGGACGCAATTGTCGGCCGGTTGTTGGGGCTGTTGTTGGGGCTGCTGTTGGGGCTGCTGTTGGGGCTGCTGCTGGGGCTGTGCAAAGCTAGAGAAATCAATACTATGGTTTCTAAGTGTCTGGTGATCGCAGCTGGAGTCAAAGAACCGCGACGAGCTTATCGACGGGTGCGGATGGTGAGCCGACTGCGGAGGCTGGTCGAGCTTACTGTGTGTGGTGTAGTAGAGCTCGGCAGTGTAGCTAGGTCTGCGGGAAGAAATGTTGCTGATGCCGCCCTGCAACTCGAGCGGAAGGTTGAAACTATTGCTGGCAGCACCATTGCTCGCGTTGCTGACGTTGCTAAAGATGGAATCCCTGCTAATGGAACTGATCGACGAGTGTGGCGAATTGTTTGCGTCGGTTATGTAGTTGAGCTTCGCACTGAGCATTTCTGCGAACGGGTCTCCGGGAGGGGCAGCAGCCATAAGAGGGACGCCGCTCGGGAAGCCGCTTGTGACGCCGCCGGGGTTAGCAAAGGGGCCTCCCAGCTGATTTGGCTGCGAGTTGAACGGGCCTAGCTGTCCCAGCTGGTTCAGCTGGCTCAGCTGGCTCAGCTGGCTTAGATAATTTAGTTGGCCCCATTGGAGCTGCTGGGGCTGTTGGGGCTGTTGGGGCTGCTGGGGCTGCTGGGGCTGCTGGGGCTGCTGGGGCTGCTGGGGCTGCTGGGGCTGCGGAAGTTGCTGAGTCTGCTGAGTTTGCGCCTGCGCATAGCCCAGAGGCTGCTGGAACGTGTTGTAGCTGTTGAACGAGTCCATGGTGTCTGTGTCTATAAGCAACAAACTACGCTTATGGAAAAAAAACCGATATCAACCACCCCGGTATTTTGTGTTCGCCAGAGTACTGCATACATATACACACAAAAAGTCTGACGATATGCCGCCTTCCACCCCCACCCCGTCACCAGATCAGGCACAATGTGGGCCTCCCGCTGAAAACTTTGAAACAATGCACGAATCCGGGGGCCGGGGCCCGGAGGCCGCATGCCGGCAGCGGGGGTTTACGATGATTTCGCGAAAAAAAAAACCCAAATGTGGGGTGGTGACGAAGACGTGCGTGTTAGTGAGCAAGAAAGCTCGTGGCTGGTGTGTGGCTGGTGGGGCTTCTTGGCAAGCTGGCATAGCCTACGGTGGGTGCTAGTTCTCAAATGTTGGGTCATTACTAAATGTCTGTAAACATCCAATGCCACTCGGGGACAAAATAAGGTGTGGCGGTGCTGGAACCCCCAGTAGGGTCCTGCGACTCTGACGTTTGCACTGCCACAGGCGCAAATCGAATCAGCATTCGTAACACTTTTTTGCTTCTGATAAGCAGCTCAAGCTGCTGGTCAAGCTTCCTGACAGACTCCGACGCGCTGTCGGAGCGCACTTTCTTCACACCCAAGAATCGACACACGTCTTTGGCCCTCACGCACAGCCGCATCCGGCCCTCCTTCCTGCCGTCGTTGTCGCACACCTCCACCTCGAGCTCTAACCCCCGCCGCGGCTGATCATTTGGACGGACAATACAAAGTGAACTCACTTTCCCCCCAACTGTGGCCGTCACCCGCGCACGCACAAAGAATGATCCCTCATAGTCTGTGTCGACGGTGTGCAGTTCCGCCAGCGTCGAAAACCGCGGCTGCGCACGCACTCTGGCAGGCGTAACCGTCGCCATAGCTGCTGATTCACCATCAGAACTCACAGCGTCCGAAATGTCTTCCAGATCTTCTCGAAGTATCGACACAGGGGTCGAGATGGGTTGTTGGGGGTATTGCTTTGTATAGGACTGGTCATAACTTCTGTTGAAGGGCGAGGTGTTTGTTGCCTGCTGGGGTGATTGGGTCACGTGACCTTGTCCATTCTGTTGGGTCACGTGACTCTGAATGTGGCCAGGGACTCCCATGTGGCTGGTGTACTGCTGATTTGCAGAGCCACCAGGGTTTATGAAGCCATGGTATTCGCCAGCGTAGCCCATATTGGGATGCTGAATTGGGTGTGAATAGCCATTTGAGTAAGGATGAGGCTGCTGGTACTGCGCTGAATATGGGGAGACTTGTTGGTTGTGGGGGTTTGGCATAGTGGTGGCTCTAGTTCGTGTTTGTTGGTCGTATTGGGGCACTGAAGGGTGTCCATAGTCGTTATGGATTGGTTGAGACGTTGTAGAGCCGAACTGTCCATGCTGTGTAGTAGGGTAGCCTGAGCTATGCTCCACAGGGCTTGAACTATAAGATGGGATCTGAACTGTAAAAGTTGGGTTTGTTCGAGACTCCTCTAACAAAGCCTTGGTCATTTCCACCGTGTAGACTCGCTCCAAAGCACGTCCAATGCCTGCTTTTCCTCCAAATTTGATCCATTCAAACAGAAACCTTTTAAGAAACATGCTGTACATTTCTCCTGGCTGGTAAAACGAAGACACGAGCTTGTCGTTAATTGAATTGAGGCACAGTAATCTGCAAGGCAGTTTGTGTTCGTCAGTCATCGTCGCTGTGAGTTCTAGAAAGTCTTGGTATTTTTTCCCCTTGATAATCAATGCCAGGATGAGCGACTCGTGGTAGCAGAAAGCAGAGGTTTCTGGTTGCGGGACAAAACGTTGAATGTCCACGTTTGATCTGAGCAAGATTTCTTCTCTAAGGATCTCGAAATCTTCAGGAAACAGTTGTATGTCAACAATTGAGCTTCTGGAGCCTGGATCAGCAAAAATTGGGCACAACTCGTAACCATTGTTTGTTGCAAAGACACGGTCTATCTTTGTTGGTCTCAGATGGGGATGGACCGAGAAGTCAGTCACGTAAAGAATGTACGGCTGATTGGGCCTTAAAGGCCGGGTTATACCCACCAGAAGACATACAATTCGAACATCAAAGAACCTTTTTGTTTCGAGTTCCTGGATACGTTTGATATAGACAGGCATTGAGTTGTGAAGAGGAAGCCGGAAGTGCTGGGATTGAATCAAGTCGCGTGTTGTATTTTTTTCATAAATATTTTTTTGTACTGAACTTGAAAAATTATTTAGTCCTGTTGAAAGGACTCGCTTTGAGAATATACACAATATACAAAAAAGAAAAACTATGTCTAATGCAATAAAACATCAACAGAAAACGCACACCAACGAGATTAGCGGAAAACCTTGCAACCAATCGAAAAAAAGAGGAGAATCCAAAAGAAAAATAAAAAAACGGATTAAAACTTGTATAAAAGATTCATTAAATCCAGAATGAGCACGAGTTGAGCGTGTTCACCGTGTCTTGTGGAAAATATCTCGAGAGTTCATTACAAGATGAGCTTCTTTGGTTGTTCCCATGAGTTCGATTGGTTGGTGAAGTGACCGTAAGAGGCGGTCTTGAAGTAGATTGGTCTGGCAAGGTTCAACTCCTTCACCAAGACACCTGGTCTGAGGTCAAAGTTCTTGTTGATGATGGCAACCAGCTCGTCAGACGAGTACTTGGAGGTTCCGTAAGTGTCGACGTAGATGGACAGAGGCTCGGCAACACCAATGGCGTACGAGAACTGAACCAGACATCTTCTGGCGAGCTTGGCGTTCACCAACGACTTGGCAACCCATCTGGCAGCGTAAGCAGCAGATCTGTCAACCTTGGAGAAGTCCTTTCCGGAGAAAGCTCCACCACCGTGAGCACCCCATCCACCGTAAGTGTCAACAATGATCTTTCTACCGGTCAAACCAGCGTCACCGTGTGGACCACCAATGACGAATCTTCCAGAAGGCTGGATGTGGTAGATGGTCTTCTCATCCAAAAGGTGCTCTGGGATAACCTTCTTGACGATGTGGTCCTTGATCTCAGCTCTGAGGTCCTCGGTCGAGATGGTGTCAGCGTGCTGGGCAGAGATGACAATGGTGTCAACTCTCAGAGGAACAACGGCACCACCGTCCTTGGCGTACTCAATGGTCACCTGGGTCTTGGTGTCGGCTCTGAGCCATGGGAGGCTTCCGTTTCTTCTGGCATCGGCCATGGCGGCGTTCAGCTGGTGGGCGAGCAGAATGGTCAATGGCAACTTCTCGTCGGTCTCGTCAGTGGCGTAACCGAACATGATACCCTGGTCACCGGCTCCGAGGTCCTCAAGGGCCTTCTCGTAGTGCAAACCCTGGGCAATATCTGGCGACTGCTGCTCAATGGCAACAAGGACGTTACAGGTCTTGTAGTCGAAACCCTTCTCAGAGTCATCGTAACCAATGTGCTTGATGGTGTCTCTGATGATCTTCTGGTAGTCAAGGTTAGCCTTGGTGGTGATCTCACCAAAGACCATGATCATACCGGTCTTAGCAGCGGTCTCACATGCAACCTTGGAAAGAGGGTCAACAGCGAGACAAGCGTCCAAAATGGCGTCAGAGACTTGGTCACAGATCTTGTCTGGGTGGCCCTCGCCGACCGACTCGGAGGTGAAAAAGAAGTGTTCGGAGGACATCTGGTTTTGTTATATGTGAAATGTACAGAGATACGGAATAGGAGGTGTTTTGTGTTTTGGCACAAATGGGAAAAAATTTTCAATATTTATACGAGCTTCACGAATTTTTTTTTTTTTTTTTTTTATCTCAATCCAATCCTTATTGTATGGGTTCGAGATCGGAGTCAGGAGGATTCAACAAAAATGTAGCACTGCCCGGACCGCAAGGACCGCCATAGCTACACCGCAGGGCGTGCGGACGGGAATGGGCCTGCAGTCCCACCGCCCCCTGCGCCCCCTCCCGCCGTTCCCCAATCGCAAAAGCACATGTGCATACTGCCCGCCCACGAGGGAGCCTATCAAATATTACAACATCTCTTGTTGAACTTTCACTATACAGCTGGCATGTGCTAGCTCGAAACCAAGAAAAAAAAATTCAAAAACCCTGGCCAGCCACAGCTCGGCAGCTGCGATCGCGCCATTCGCGCGGTACGTAATCACGTGACATTCGCGCCACATCTTTTTCTACCTGTCTCCCTCTCTCTTCTCTTTACATCCTCATTTCTTTGGCCGTTTCCAAAAGTACTGCTTATGCGTCTTACGGCAACTCCGCAGGTGGGAGGCTGAACCTTTGAGGTCCTCCACAAGCTTCACACGTGACCCGTCTTGGTCCTTCTCAGGAATGTAGTAGTACTCCTCATCAAGCGGTTTGCCAGCAGCATCTTTGCCTGTACGATAAATTACACCAATGCAGTCTACCTGTGCAAGCAGACACCGCAATTGCTGTTTGTTTAGTTCCTGCTCACGCACCGCGTTCAGCCCCAGCACCGTGTGTAGAGGTGTCTGCAACAGACGCGAGTACGCCAGGTGATTGATCAGCACGTTGCTTAGTTGATCAGTCTGCACGTTACGCAGCAGCTCTTCGGCCTCGTCGCGCGAAAACTGGGTCGGCCGTGCGTCGATTTGCGCGTCGATTTCCACGTTGGTCTTCTGTCTCTTGCGGGAGGTCTCCGGGGTTGTGCTAGTCTGTCTGGCTCTTGCTGGACTGTTTTCTTTGGTCATTGTCAGTTGTTGAGCTCTTTGCAAAGGAGTGGAGGGTGCTGACACGCACGCTGGAATGGAAACGCTTTTTGCTGGTGTGGCTGGTGTGGCTGGTGTAGATGGTTTCTGTGGCGCAGCCGTAAGTTTTTGCGGTGAAGCCATGGAAGCCAATGGTGTTGCAATTGGAGTGGCAATTGGCGTGGCAATTGGCGTGGAGATTGGCGTCACAGCTGGTGCAAACGATGCGACAGGCGTCGTTTCACGAATGGGAGGAGCAGCCTCCACCACGGCCTCCTCCACAGCCTCTTCCACGGCCTCTTCCACGGCGCCCTCCACAGCCTCCTCCACAGCAGCCTCCTCCACAGGCTCCTGTTCCTCATCAGTCAAGTCTGACTCGTCTTCACACTCAATCAACAGCAATTCCCCTCTGATGTCGAGTAGAATGCCTTGCGACAACGGAATCTGAACAACCTCGCCCTTCAGAATGTAGAAATTGGTCAGAGCAGAGTCTTGCGAGATGACTCTCTCGCTCAATTGACTCTTCTCTCTAGGAGTCACCAGGTACTCCTTGTCAGTGATCTGTTTGACATCAATTTCGCCGGGAACGGTTACATTGATTCCGTTCCACCCAAAACAGTGCAATTGCACCACCTTGCCCCGGGAGAGATACTGTGCGGTGCAGTGGACTCTGGAGACAAAACGATTCTGTGGACTCAAAGTACACTGGTTAAGCCGTGATGAGCGGCCGATGTGGATCCTTCTGCCCGAAAGAGGAAGTTTGAGCTTGCGAACTTTCGATAGCGGGGAAATGATCTCGACTTTGGTGGTTGCAGCTGCACTCGGTGTGATGATAGAAGTTGTATTTTGCGCTAGGTCAAAGTAAACTCTTTTATCTTTTTTATCGTCTGCAACAGGATTTCTGATTTTGACTGGAGAGCTCTGCTGTAACTTAGTCATCTCTTCGTGCTCGCCCGTGGAAGACGAGAGAACATCGCCGATTGACGACGAAGGATTTGGAGTTGGATACTCGATTGTCTGGGCAGCATTAGGGGCTGCTGGACGCTGCCATAGAAGCTGGGACTTCTGTGGGCCAACGACGCGTTCGTCTTCCTGCCAGTCGAGAACTGGCGAGGAGGGGGGGAATTGATAACCGGTGCTCATTGCTTAGTGGAGTGTATATGGTGACACGAAGGATAAAGTCCAGGTTAAAGGGTTCATTTTGGTTGAAGTTGGGTTTTTTTCTGCACAGACACGGTAGACACGGTTGACACGACTCTAGGGGAAAAACGCGTGTCTGCGTGTTTACCAAATAAACCGTCGACGGCTTGTAGGGGCTCTTGTCGACGCGACAAAAACCGTCGACAAGGCTTTAGCGTAAGAGAAAACCCTCTAGCCCTCTTTTTTTTCACGTGACTCACAAACTCCCAGTCACACTCTGCCAAAATTTCACTCGGTCGTCATTTTTGCTGAAAAAAAATTGCATCACGTGACCCGTCTGGGCTTGCAGTGTGAAAATTTTTGTCAAACCCATCCATCCTCGCTAGCGTAGCTGTTGCACGCACACTAATTTGTTAAGAGTATTGAAAGTATCTTTTGTTGAAGAACGTTTTTTGTACACTCAGCACAGACAGATACATAACAAGACAACATGGGTAGTATGTACAGTTTATCAAGAGACAGTGAAGGAGGAATATGAATGAGCAACGACACCAAGTCCAAGTCAGACTGAACGAGAGATTGTCAGAGTCCTGAACAGCAGCAACCAACCAGGGTCACAAGACAAAGAGACAACAGGAAACAGAGCGAGCCAAGAGCCAACAACAACAACACCAACAACACCTGGTTTCAGTTGAAAGCGTTGGATAATTCACAGCACTCATCCAAATAGCTCCGTCCAACACGTTTCAGTGTCTCGAGGCCTGCCAGCTCGCCGTACCACTGACGACCCATTCATTTCCTCACATACTCCACTAAACACACACAAAACACTTACTAACACAGACTATAGAGGGTACTCCATCTTTCGGTAAGAAGCACAACAAGTCGCACACTCTCTGTAACAGATGTGGTAAGAGATCTTTCCACGTCCAGAAGAAGACCTGTGCTTCTTGTGGCTACCCAGCTGCCAAGCTCAGATCCCACAACTGGGCTTTGAAGGCCAAGAGAAGAAGAACTACTGGTTCCGGTAGAATGGCTTACTTGAAGCACGTTTCTAGAAGATTCAAGAACGGTTTCCAGACTCAAAACTAAATCTCAATGAGGGCTAGACACAATATATGATAATTTTTTGTCTATAGCATTCATGTTAATTTAGAGGTTGTGATTTTTCTGTTGTATATCGTTATTTCACTAATTGTTGCGTATGCCGTTTAATTACTTAATTTCTTTTCATGGAGCTTAGTTTTTCAGATTGTGAGCATTTCGTCGTCCGGAATGTCGTAGTTGATGCTGTAGTGAAGCATGTCGGCCTCATCTCCTGTGATGCACTGGCCAATCACGTCTCGGGCCATGTCGATTGTCCAGTCGTCGTAGTTGATCTCGATTCCGTTTGGACACTGCAACTCAGACTGGACCATCTCCTCTCTCACTTCCTCGCCTAGAGTAACCGCTTCCAGCTCGTCCACAATGCCCCATAGCTCGTGCGCCTCCTCTTCCACGGCCCTGTTGAAGATCATGTGTTTGAATCCGGCCTCCAGCCGCAACTTGGCCACCATCTCCGCAGAAAGAGGCTTGATGCTTTCGGCCGAGATTCGCAGCAGGGCAATCACCATCTCGCGCAAAGTCACGCTTGGCAGCTCCGATATCGGCACGTCTCCGTCGGGAGAGACCAGAAAGTGAATCAGACGCACAATCAGTGTGATGAGCTGGATCCTCGCGGGAATGCTTGGCGAGCGCGGGAACCGGTACAGCATTTCCTGCTGCTGGCCCAGTTGAACCACCATCGATGAGATGAAACTCGACAGCGTCTCCATTTTGATTGATTTTGCCGATTTGACAGACAAATATAGCTCAAACAGCTGCAATATCCGGATCCGCAGCTTCAGAACTGACATCTCGTGCCGGTTTTGGTGGCTCATCGACCGCACAGAATTCAACACCTCCGAGTACTTGTCCCACGAATGCGACAGCGGGATGCTTGCTATCGAGTCGCGCATGTTGAAGCTGGGCACCAGCATATCCAGCAGTCGTGAGCACGCGTTCGAGCCCAGCGTCCTGTTCAAACCGTATATAGACAGGTCCAGTTCCAGGCCCTGATTGAGCAGAGCCATGAGATTCGTTAAAATGTCGCTCAGTTCCTTTGTGAGCGTAGCGCGTCTTGTCTTATTGACGTTACTAAACGCAAACTTTGCCTCGTTGATCGAAGAGATCAGCACCTCCACCATGTTGGCCACAAACCCAACTGGCGTCTTGGTCGAGATTCCATGCGAAATCAGGTATTTAGGGAAATAACTCCAGAACTCCACGATGTAACTTTCGTCTGTGGGCTGGAAGTAAGCGGACAGCTTGCCCAGTGTCTCGATTATATCCATAGAGTAGACCGTGGTGAAAACATCGAGGATCTTGAAATGCATGGTTTTCTGTATCACGTCCAGCTTCAAATCGCTCGGATTGGAGTTTGAATCACTCGTCGTGGTGGTGTCCAAGTCGTAGACAGAAAGGTAAGGCTTGTCTTGCTTCAAAATCATGGTGAAATTTTGCAGAATATAGTTCACATTCAACAATGACTCTTGTAAAGACTCGATGCTGACGGCTTTTGAGCGGTAATTCAGCGAGAAATGCACCAACGCAAGCAAAAATGGCACCGCAAACAGGTTTTGTTGCTCGTACGATTGAACCACATAATCAAACAGAATATCAATGAAGTTGGCCAGCAACAGATCGATTCTGTTTTTATTCTCAAATCCGATCAAATAGTCGATAATCGCAGTCTTTATGCTCTCTTTTCCCTTCACAAGCTTGAAATCCCTGTACTCATACGTGAAACTCGAGCTGATGTTGGATAAATAGTCCAGAGTCGATCTCTGGAGTCCGGGAATCACGTGCGCTGAAATTCCCTCGATGAAGGAGTTTTTTTCGTCTTGAAACACAGAAACCTGATTGATGATCGCCACCGTTGTCGATCTCAATTCCGTGGGCAAGATGTCTTGTTTCCCCGGCTCAACAGACACGTTTGCCGCGGAAACCATTGACGTTTCGTTGGCATTCGATGTGACATCAAACGATGAATCCTCGTGCAACTTCCTTTTTTTCAGAGGTTGGATGTATTTGGCGCTCAAACTTTTGTTTTCAGAGGTTAAAAACTCGTTATCTTCCTTGTATTTGTTGATTGTCTCCGCCAGAGAGTTCAATTTCGCCGTTTTCTCTTGTAGCAGCTCGTTATAGTGGTCTTTGATCTTTCTGCTTTCTTCCTCAAACCGGTGCTGTATCTGATCCAATTGTGCTCTAAGAATCGCGTTTTCGCCCTTTAAAACGAGCGGGTCGGGCAACTGCGATGGTGGCGATTCTGTTGGTGCTTGTTTGGGTGCGGGTTTGAGGGGTCTCTGGGTAGGTCGCGTTGCGGTTGCTTGGTTGTGGATCACGTGCGGATTTGGAGCACTCGGCCGAGAGTTGCGAGCGGTGAGCGAACGTTTAGGGGGCGGGGGGCTGGGACGAACAGTCTGGGACTTGGAGGCCAATGTGAAGAGCTGGTCAAAGTCAACGTCGTCATCGTCGAATGAGTCCTGTGAGCTCTGAGACATTGCCAGGCGCGTTGACTTATGGTCACAGACAATAATTTCGTACTGAAACCTCCTCCAAAGTGACACGAAATCCGATAAATATTAACGAAGTTGCCCTCTTTTGATAAGATGATCCCTTTGTTTATTCAGATCTTTAAACACTAGAAAGTAATTTGTTAGGTACACACCGATTTCAAAAAAAAATTATCAAGTTGAAAAATTTTATGCCACAAGAATCGTACAAAGCTACAACAAACACAACTTTGGGTGCTAGTAATCGCGAACAAAATGGTTGCTGACTCGAAAGAAAGGGATGCACTGAATGCACAGAAAAGAGGAATCAAAAAGGCTGTTCCAGAAGCCTCGTTGATTCCCCAACAGCCAACGCCGCCAACCTCGAAAGATAAAACTACCCAAAGACTTATTGTGGTTCTCTCGCAAGCGTGTCTCGAAACACACAAAATCAGCACGGGCGGAGGCCCAGGAAGCGATAAGTATGCTCTGCTGAATTGTGATGACCACCAAGGTTTGCTCAGAAAAATGGGCAGAGATATCTCCGAGGCCAGACCCGACATCACACACCAATGTCTGCTTACGCTGCTGGACTCGCCAATAAACAAGGCTGGAAAGCTGCAGGTGTACATCCAGACGGCACGTGGCGTTCTCGTGGAGGTGAATCCGTCGGTGCGGATCCCAAGAACGTTCAAGAGATTCTCGGGTCTCATGGTTCAACTACTACACAAACTATCAATCAGATCGGTGAATTCTGAAGAGAAACTCCTCAAGGTTATTAAAAACCCAATCACGGACCACTTGCCAACAAAATGTCGCAAAGTGACGCTGTCGTTCGACGCGCCAGTGAGAAGAACACAGGATATAATCGAGAGCCTGGACGAGAACGAGAGCATCTGTGTGTTTGTGGGTGCTATGGCGAGAGGTAAGGATAACTTCGCTGACGAGTACATAGACGAGAAAGTTGGTCTTTCGGAGTATCCACTTTCTGCGTCTGTTGCTTGCAGTAAGTTTTGTCATGGTGCTGAGGATGCTTGGGGTATTTATTGAGGTATTCTGGCTTTGTATGCATGTTGAAGAGTGTCTTAATCATCGAGATCGTTCTGCAATGAAAGGGCGCTTTAATTAGAAATGTATTATGTTTCGAAGAATAATAATAATAATCCCTTGTAGCGCAACATTTTTTTCTGTCGCGATCACGCGGGACTTGATATTTTTTAATTTATTTTGAGTGTTTTTTTATCCTTCTTTTTGGGGCGCTTGTCTCGAGGCATATATAAAGGATCCAATTGCACCTTTAGTCTCGTTGTTCCTTTTGCACTTTTGTCTTGTCCTTTCTAGAGATTTGTTGGTGAGACTAGTTCATTTGCTTTCTCCTCCTCTGGACTATAAAAAAGAGACCATATTAATTAGATTACTCCAGCGATGCCTATCTTCGAAGCGCCAGCTGTTTATGTGCAGAGCACACTGATCTCGGTGGCCACCTACTTCATCCAGCATGCTTATATGAAGGAGATGTTGGACTTCCACACCACAGACGCCAACTTTGTTCCGCTTTCGAACCCAACAAAGGCTGTCTACATCAGACGTGACAACAACAAGAGACAGACTCTTGTTAACGTTTTTGACGAGAAGGGAAAGAAGATCTACATTATCCAGAGAGAGTCTGCGTCTAACCCGGTTTGGTCGCTGCGTACATTGCCTTCGAGAAAAGAGGTTGCCACCATCAGAGCTGGCTTCTTCCTCAAGGCCATTGATTTCCACAACAAGCCTGGTTTGCAACACAGACAGATCAACAGCGAGTCTGGTAGAAGAACCGGTAGATTGAGAACTTTCTACCTCAACGACGGCCACAAGTACGCTTGGACCCGTGGCTCCAAGTTTTTGGAGAAGATCACCAATCCTGGAGGACAGGATGAGGAGATCAGGGAGAGAGTTGCCAAGGTTCGTTTGATGAGACAATGGAAGTTTGATTACGAGCTGATTCTGGACGAAAGTAAGGTTGATCTTGAGGCTGCGCTTGCCACTGGATTCATCGCCATGATGACTTTCTGGGGTGTGGGTGACATCACTGAAACTGTGGGACCAACCAAGATTGCTGAGCCGGCGGCTAAGCCAGAGGCCGAGGCTGTGTTGGAATCCAGCACCTCTGCACCAGCAGCAGTTGCTGCGCCAGCTCCAGTTGCTGCTGCGCCAGCCACGGTTCCAAATATTACACTTGTCATGGACACTGACAACGATGCTGATCTCATCATTGAGAAGGCTTAGTCATGTGGTGCTGACTGACTATTACAAACGTCAAATACATTTCTTTCTTTATTGGGTGGGGGGCACGCCAATATGTTTGATAAAGATGAAGTAATAATAATTGGGTACATTAAATTGTTTTTTTTTTTTTTTTTTTTTTTTGCGTAGCGGATCCCCCGGAGATTTTGGTCTTCTGCACAATTTAACGTTGTTTCGCGGCAGCCGCACAGACGGTGCAATGACGTTCCGGGGTTTGCATGCAATTTCCAAAAATTAGATTATCGGTAGATGGTTCCAGCAAACATCACAATTGTCAGCAAGGGTGTGAGCTGAAATGCTGAAACACTTGGGATTTAAGCCCACCAGCAGATGAATGGGGGGTGTAGTTTCTCCACCCTGAAACGATAAAAAAACTGGTGACTCCGCAACCCAAGCTGTCCCCGGAATTTGTGCTTTATCGAGCGCGATGATTCAATTGTGCCAATGACCTCATACCGGGTGGGGTTATTATTTTTTGGGGTTTTATTGTTACTCCATGACATCCGGCAATGCTGCCTAATTTCACATGAGCGGCGAACACATCTGCCATCCAATCAATGCGCACCTCGCAACGCACAGGGGGTGGGATCGCACAAAAGAAACTGCGAGAGTTGCCGGTGACAGCGTGGATCCTACTCTCCATCCGGTATATAAATAGTTGGAGCCATCGAAGTGAATGTCTTTTTGAAATTGTATAATGAAAAACAAGAAATCTTAATTCAAATTTATAATGTGCTCAACTGCTATCTGCCCTCTTTGTCAAAGAAAAGCCTGGACCGGCTGTGGTTCGCACGTTCCAGACGTTATGAAGAACACCAATCAGGAGCTGTGGTGCACTTGCAGACACTCCGTGGAGGAAGGCGACACGCGGTTCCCTCCAAGGGCCGGGACTGGATCCGCCCGCAAGTCTGTGTCGTCTGAGGGATCTCTTTCATTCAGATGATTTGGGGTCAATGGATAAAGGCTTTTTTTGAGTGATCACTTGCCTTCGTATTTATTTGCATATAACAGAAATAATAACCACGCCTATTGTTGAATTGAGGGAGGTGTAACTACAATAGAGATCGCTAGCGCACTCAATTGGCTTGCTGATATGCCCCTGATTAGAATGAATATCCTTACAGTGCTGTCCAGTCTGTGGAGAAAAATAGCATGTATCGGGGGCTATGGCTCAATGGTAGAGCTTTCGACTCCAGTCAAGTTCTTGGAATTGTGCAATCGAAGGGTTGCAGGTTCGATTCCTGTTGGCCTCAGATATTATTTTTTTTTGATTTCACAACCAGCCAACTATCGGTGCTGAAAACTTATTAATAATCTTAGTCATATGCACAGCCAGGTTTCCCCAGATTACAAATTTCCGGATGCTGTCTATATGTGGTTTGATTTCCGAAGCTCAAAAAGCGTACTGTAAAAAAAAAACAAGATAGGAACATAGAAGTCAATGAACACTAGGCTTTTCGTCGAAGCTGTTCTGGTGATTGTTGGAGTGTCCATGTGGACTCATCTGAGCAAATTTGTTTCGAGCGTGACTGGAAGAAAAGCGGGACCGAAAATCATGGGCACTACCGGCCATCAATTCACCAAATCTGCAAAGTTACCAGTATTTTTCCTGTCTCACGGAGGACCAAATTTCGCAGACAGAAACGCTGAATTCGGTTCCAATGTGGGAGCCTGGGACAAAACTAAACAGATCGGACAATACATCAAAACCACCCTCAAACCAGACTTTGTCATTTGTGTTTCTGCTCATTGGCAGTCAGATGTTGGCGATGTGGTGGAAATAACAGTTCCAAAACAACCGTTTGAGTTTGATCCAAAATCGAGACCAATCGCGGAGGAAGAAAACGAGCTCATTTACGACTTTTACGGGTTTCCTCCAGACTATTACGATACACAGTTCCACACTGTGGGAAGCCACGAGATTGCTTCAGAGATCGAGACTGCTTTGAAGGAAGGTGGCTTTCGTACACAACTCGTTCCGCGAGGAATTGATCACGGCGTCTGGGTTCCTTTGAGGGTGGCTTTTGGCGAGCCAAATTCTCAAGACACGAAAAAACTCGACATCGACGTGCCATTGATCCAGGTTTCCCTCACATCATCATCATCCATACCAACACACTTCAAATTGGGTCAGGTCCTGGCCAAGTTTAGATCTTTAAACGGAGCTGTCATTTGTTCGGGATCGTCTGTGCACAACCTGAGAGATGTAGGAAGAGCAATGTATATGGGAGGACGTACAATGCCCTATGCCGAGCCATTCAACAAAGTTCTGACCACGGTGCTTCAATCAGAGGTTGCTACACAGGAAGACCGTCTTCAGGAATTGTTGAAAATTGAAAAGAACCCGAAATGGAACGAGTGGTACAGAAGCAGTCACCCTACAAACGAGCACTTTTTGCCTGCAGTGGTTGGATCAGGCGCTTCCGAAGGAGACAAGTGTACCGAGTTACATACTGCGGCCTCCATGAGTCTTGGTTGGAATATCTATTCCTGGGGAAATGCTGATTTATAGAGATCACGTGCATTAAAATCACGCGATCAAGAAAAAAAAGTATTTACATCTTTATAAAAAGAACATGGTTTCCCTGTCAAAAAAGGGTTTCAAATGTGCAGCAGACGTGTGTGTTTTTTTTTCTCCCTTGGAATGGATCGCATCTCTCGACAACTTCATACACAATTGAAACGCCGATCAGACTGAACAAATATGCTCAACTGGACAAGTATAAGTGATTGCAAGAAGAAGGTGATGAGTGAGTCAGACCGTATCCTACTTTCTTTTCTGGCTGGCTCCACAGACTAAAATGAAAGGCCCACCGACATGCACTCCGCAAAGCTCGCACACGTATCAATCTTCCACCGTGACCAACTGCGATAACAACTACAGAAGGCCGTATTTGAGTCTCAAAGAAAGGTGGTCTCAAGTATGGCTCAATTATTATACAATTGTGTGTTTTTTAATTGTGGTGAAATTGATTTTGTTCAAAATGTCCCTAGATGCCTCCCTATTGCAAGCCAAAGGCGAAACCTATGTTGCGTGCAAAAATGCAGAATCCTATGCATCTTCGATGACAAGTCTTCCTCACTATCTCTCCAAAGGGGCAAATGCTCTTATCGCCGAGTCTCTAACTGAGGCAAATAAGGCTTTTATTAAAACATTACAAATGATCATAACTGGCTCCCAAAATTTGATTTTATTCACAATCGAGCTCACAATTGGAACTTATGTCTGTATACTGACTGCAGCTGTGGACGGTGTGGCCGAGGCTGCTCTCAATGCCACGGAGGCAGTGATAGATGTGGCTAATGACACGATCGTTTCGCTTGCTGACGAAATTCAGGATGGATTGGATGACGTTGCCAGCGTTATCAACACCGTGATTGACGCATGGGATGACGTCGAGGATTTTTTCACTGGTGACGATGACTCTAAAGTGAACAATCGGATCGATAAAGTGAATCTCACTATTAAATCATTGAAGAATTGGAAGATCTCTAGTTCGATCAACACAAAACTTGAGAATTTATCCGAGAATTTGCCTGATTTCAACGACGTGAAGAATCATACGGAAAGTTTAATCAAAGAGCCGTTTACCCTATTGAAAAGGCACATTGGATCTCACCTAGACAACGAATTTGATGCTGACGAGCTGCTGGTTCCACAGAAAAAAACACTGACGTTCTGTCATTCATCCTCTGAGATTGATGATTTTTATGACGGCGTTGGCAAACTACTCAAAAAGGCCTCTACAATCATGATTGTGCTTTTGGTGATAGTGGCTGTTGGATTTGTCTTGTACGAGATGTACATGACCAAGCGACAATGGATCAGGGTCAATGACACTGCAAACCAGCTTCAGAGTCTGTCGGCTTCCAAGTGTGGATATGAGCATGAGATGACGATGGAAATCATTGAAACAGTCAGGAATCGGTACGGAGAGATGGTGAACAAGTTTATCGGAAAACTGATTGGCGGGTCAAATGAAATACGAGTGAATAACTCTCGATGGGTGGTAAGCTACGTCACTTCCGATGCCGGTTTAACGGTATTGCTTTTGGGACTTGCTGGAGCTCTCACCTGTGTGCTACAATTTATTCTTCTTTCGTTGATATCTGGGACAAGTACCGATGGATTGGAGGCTGGATTCAAAACCGTTGGCAAAAAAATCACTGCCAGCATCAACGATTCTGTTCATGAATGGGCAAATGACACTAACCTGTACCTTGAAGACCAGGAGACTTCTATCAATGACAGTATGTTGGGCTGGGTGTACAATTCTACTGAAACCATCAACAGTACAATTTCTGAGTTTGTCGACCTGTTGGACAAGAAATTAGATGATGTTTTTGGGTCGACTCCATTGTACGGCCCAGTATCCACTATAGTTGGGTGTGCTCTGACCAGTAAATTGGAGAAAGTCGAAGAGGCGCTCACGTGGATCCACAATCACTCACAAGTCTCCATTCCGCGTATCAATGCGACCGAATACATGGATTCTTTGACAGATTCAGACGATACCAACAAAGAGGTGGACAGCTACATTGATGAGACAAAGAAAGTTCTGGTAGCCACTCGAGACACCATTATAAGAAAGTATCGGAAAAGTCTGAAAATTGAATTGTACATTTCCATAGCTCTACTTGCCTTGTGGTTGATTCTCCTGCTAATAGCTGTGGTGGTGTTGTACTTCAAAGAGCGGGAGTTGAAAAACAGAATAAGGGGGACTTACTCTGCTGTGGATTTCAAGTCAATGGTTTCACTCCCACTACCACCAGATCCCTCTTACACCAAGGAGTTTGAAGACTTTGATTACCACACCGTGGTAGAGCCACCACCGCAAGCAATAGTAGGGGATCAAGAACACTATTTCAGATCAAAGGAATCGCTGCATCCGTTTTCTGGGCCAGGAGCAGTGAATCAAACTTTACTTCAAATGATGAATAAGCTGAGAGCCACTCCTCAGAGACCCAGCGGAAGAAGCTCTGACACTTTTTCGTCCGTCTACAGCGAACCAGGAAGCTGGGAACCGAAGAATTCGGACTGGTACTCCAATGAGAGCTACAATAAGTCACTTCACCCAAATGCCCATGCTGATAGCACGTTGGCCGAAGACCCCTTTGATGACTCGTCATACGAGGAGTACGACAACTCATTCAAAGACACAACATTGGACACAGCTAAAAGATGGCCCCCATGATTTTTATCAAAAAAATGTTATTTCCATTGTATATTATATAACTAACATGCGCACTCGTGTATCGATTAATAGAAAGAAGAAGCATCAAAAGACAAGCATCAATCGTGGGACTTGGACTTCTTCTTGTGCTTCTTCTTTTCACCTTCTTCGTCGTCTTCATGTTTTCTCTTCTTCTCCTTCTTCTCTTTCTTCTCTTTTTTCTCTTTCTTTTCCTTCTTTTCCTTCTTTTCCTTCTTTTCTTTCTTCAACAGGGGATTCTCTCTCACTTCCTCGGAAGGAGCTTCGTAATCTTTGGCTCTCTCAATTTCCTTGGCCTCTTTCATCTCGTCCTGCTTGTCCTTCTTTTCCTGGAGTTCCTTGATTCTCTTCTCTTTCTTGCCCAAGAAATACTCACCAGACTCAATCTGCAAATCAACCTTACGAGGCGTCTGCTGTGGAGGGAACGGAGTGTACACCTTCTTTTCCTTGTCTTGACCCTTTTCTTGCGCGTCTCTGACCTGTTTAGGCTTCTTACGCTGGACATTCTTCTTCTTGAAGTTTGGCAAGAATCTCGACCAGTCCTCCTCGGCCAACTCTGGTCTTTTAGCCAATTCTCTTTTGACCATCAGCTCTTTGATGTGGTAGATTGGGTGAATGTTCTTCATACAGTCCTCAATGACTCTTCTAAGCAGCTTGAGGCCCTTGTGAGGTCCCATAACCGCCACAGTGTTACCTTGGACCAGCATGTAGCAGCTGGTCAACAGCTCGAGAGCTTTCAGAGTGTTACCGTTTGGCCCAATAAGTCTCTGTCTTCTCTTGACAAATCTTTCCTTGTTCGTCACAATGTTACCGATCTTGACAATCTCGCACGCTGTGTCATCGTCGAGAATCTTCACAGCCTGCGGAAATGGAACAGATCTGGCTAAAAGCTTGATCAGATCTCTGGCATTCAAAATGGCAGCAGGGTCGAATGTCTTTCTGGTTGTCTTCACCGTCATGGAACCCTCGATAAGATCGAGTGTGCATGCAATTTGGTGTTTGTTGAGCGCTTTTGTCACGTCTCCCCAAATCTGTTTGAGATATTCTTCTCTGTATTTAGGGAAGAGGGTCATGAAAGAGGATTCCTCGAGGAAAGGAGACCCTGAGGCGTTATCCTCGGGCTTGAACTCCTCGATCTTCCACTTGTCAATGTCAGGTGTGTCCCAAGGTTTATCGCGGTTGTAAGTGGAAGGCATTTTCGTTGGTGCGTGGGTTATATCGACACAACTACTGTGGGTAGATTAATCTAGAGAGTGAATCTGAATTTTTTTTTGGTCTGAAAAGTGTAGAAAATTTTAGTCCCTGTGGAAGTGGGACAAAATTATTTTCCAGAAGCCGGGTAATTGGAGATCTTCAAGAGGTTTTTTTTTTTTTTTTTTTTTTTTTTTCTTTAAAAACTTTAAACTGAACTGATTGATCCCTTCTACAATTTCTACTGACAGAGCATCAATCACATCATGGCGAAACCCGGCAGATCCCACAACAACAAAAAAACGTCAAAGACAGCAAAGACAAATGGGGGAATTGCAAAGTCTAAGACCCGGTCAACGGGTCCATCGAAAAAGGTGGACAGAGCCAAGACCAAAGCCGCAAAAGTGATGATTGAGAAGCTGAACCAGCAGACGGTATCAGAGGACCTAGGCACAAGCGCCTTGAGTGGTGCTGTTGACGAGAAACAGACAACTAATGTGAAGGCTTTCGCAGGCCTCAAGTCGGACCACAAGCAGGACCTCAAAACTTTGGGAGAGGTCGAGGAGAAAAAGAAGAAGCAGGATGACGATCTCGCACAGCAGTTGCAGCTGATAAGTGGGTTCAGTTTGTGACTTTTTTCGCAGATCGCCGAAGCTGGAGCCACCACCACTTTCCCTGCCGTGGGGCAGGGAAGGGCCTTTCCATCCCAATTGTGATAGTACAGTACGTCGCCCGAGTTGATATTGTCTGTATCGAGAATCTATTGTTGGCACTCTATTGTTCGAGTGTTTACATTTCGACTTTTTCTAAATAATTTTTCAGATTTTTTGCCAAATGTAAACATTAATTTTTTTGGGTGTCTTATGCACTAATTAGTTACACTGGAGCAGCTAAGCAGCCAACCATTAGTTGTTATAGAGGGTGTTTTGCCCGAAATTTGTGACAAGTTCCGCAGTCAAATCAGCAGAGAACGACAGCGCAGAGCAGTGCAGAACCGGCGAAAATGAGCTCCAGAATGGACGCACTCATTGAACGGTTCAACGATCTTGCCGAGAAGTCTGTCGAATCTTTGGAGACCAACTACCAGCTTTCGCAAAAATTACACAACGTACAGACCACCCTAATTGAAAACGAGCACAAGATTGAGAACCTCTCTACGCAGATTGAGAACGGTTCCATTTTTCTGCAACATCTCACATCCTTGACTTTGCGATCACAGTTTTTCGAAAGTCAGCTCCAGAATTTCGAAAGCCAAAAGTCGGTTGTTATTTCTGCGACGCAGAACCATGGACCAAGGGAATTTCGCGAGTGGAAAGAGCGCAACTTGAACTGGAGAACCACAGAGACAACCTTTGATAACCTACATCTGGAATACGAGTATCTCACGCAGCAGCTCAAGATCGCCAACGAATGCGCATTCAACCAGTCGGAGGTTGACGATTCAGGCGCCAACAACACAGACTCCAGCTGCAACATCGACTCATCACACTCGCTGTTCTCTAACATTCTTGACGACAGTGACGTGAGCAACTCGACGGTGGACGAAGCTGCGTTTCACGAGGCGGCTCAGGGACATCTATCTTCTGGTGGCAGAAGACTAATGAAAAAAGAGAGTTTCTTGCAGGTGCCGTTCAACCAGCCAATTTTTGAGGCTCCCGAGCCGAGCGTGACACTACTGCGAGGTTTCAACATCACCGAGACAGCTGAATCGGCCAATAATCGACCGGTTGCTCTGCCAATAATAGAGGAGGAAGAGCCAACGGAGATTTTGGACGAGCTGTCAAAACCGCGGATTTTCCACAGACGACACAGTTCTCTGCCCGATTCGCCGACACAGGAGACTAGATCGGTAACAGAGAGCGCCATGGAGGCACAGAACCTGCGGCATTTTGCGTCGCACGACACAGGACTCCGCAAAACGTCTCGCGAGTTCGAGCTGAGTGACTTCCAGTTCGAGCACAGCGATTTGCGACCAGAATATGCCCAGGATAGTGAGTCGTCGCCGTCTTCGTGCACGGTAAAGCACAGCTTCCTTCTCGACGAGGAGAACAACGACTCTTGCAGTGACGACGAGAGTTACGGCCACCAGGAGGCGGAAAACTTTCTGCTGAACGAGCCCATTTTGCAAAAGTCCAAATCGCTCGAAAGCATTTTTTCGGTTTACCATGAGAAGTCGCCACCGCCGCCGCAAGTTTTTGTTCCCCGTCAATTCAATACCACCAGCCATGAGCTCAAGACCCAGACCATGAAATGGATCACACCTAATCAGCCTGCTGTGGCGCAATTCGCAGCCACGCAAGACTCTGTTTCGCTACAGCCTTTTTTCCACGCCAAGTCCGACACAACCACGATTGAGGCTTTGAGCTCGGTGCAATCGCAACTGCCGCGGCCTTCACTGTCGCAGCCATCGTTGCCAAAGCTATCGTGGCTCCCGGCATCGTTCCACACGGCATCCGACCCTGTCGAAATACCAACCAGGCCACGAACAGGCTCGGTAGCTTCGACAACATCGTCAGCATCGAGATCCTCGAGCTGGCTCTCGAACCTTATACCCAACTCATCTCTGGTGACCTCGGAAACTGGCAAGCTTATTGGCCAGCCGGCCTCGTGCCAGCCGCCCGAGGAGCTACTTGCTCGCTCCAAGACTCCACGAAGATCGCGGAACCTGAAAACTTCTCGAAACGTGTCGTTCAACGGAAGCCACTCGGTAATGTATTTCAGCAAAAACGGCAACAAGATCGTCAGACACGGCCCCGGTTCTGTTTTGAACGAAGGCTCTGTTCTAACTTCCCGCGTGAGCCACGCTGCTCTAAGAGACGCTCTTTCGAGCTCATTTGTCTGACATTTATTAATCATTTATTTATAGAAAGCTTCCATAGTTAACGAGTCCCCGAAGACCGCTCTTTCTGGTATTCTTCAACTGCTGTTCAATCTTGTTCACTTTGGCGCTCATCACCGACCCAGGCTTCTTGTTGGTCAAAAACGTAACCGAACCCTTACTGCTAAACGACTGCTTAGAAGACGTGACAACGTTAACCTCTTGGAACACTTTACCTGAGGCGCTTGTCCTGAACTTCTTATCTCTGGAAGACTTAAAGCTCGCAGTCACAGACGTAGATCGAGAGGCAAGAATCCCAAACCCTTCGATTTCCGAGTCAGAATCCAACTCAACAGCAGCACCGGCCTTTTGATTACTTCTTGCCGTCAAAACCCGCTTCGACTTGCCAGGATCCATCATCCGGATCTCCGAGCTCTCTCTCATGCTTCTCAGCTCCTCAAACCCGTCATCGTCCGAGTCTAATAGAATGGCGTTCTGGGGCAAGTGGCCGTTATCGTCTTCATCCAGGAACGAGATCATTGATCTCACCTGTTCACGAGTAATTTTCCGTTTCTTCGGCTTGATAATCACCTCGTCTTCATCATCATCGTCGTCTCCATCCGCACCACGGCTCAACTCTCTCTTGCGTTCAGCACCACCGTCTTCCTGCTCGGACACAATCGGCTCTTCAAACTGGTACGGCCCCGTCTCGCTGTCGTCAATCACAATCGTCTCGAAAAATGCCTTGGAGTTCTCATCAGTGGCCAGTCCCTTCACACCCTTGTTCTTCAACAGCTGCTGCTTTTGGAACTCTGCACGACGGTTGTTGTAGTACTGCAAAATCTGGTCGTCTTCGTCATCACTCAGATCCAGCTCGTATGCTCCGTCCTTGGCCCGTCTCTTCCGGAAAGCTCCTGTCTTGATATCTTTGAAAATCTTCTTCACCAAATTATCGTCTGCTTCCACTTCATTTTTGATCAAAGCTGCCCGGATTTGATTTTCGTCCACAGTGATGTTCGACCCATCGTCCAGCATTTTCTCATCCTCACTGTTTTCTCCGTCCGAGGATTCTCCATCAGCTCCTCCCATTCCTTGCCACTCGTCTTCAGACTCAACAGCTTCGTTTTCCATCATCTGGTTTAGTCCTTTGTTTCTCATTTCTCTCTGACGCTGTCTGCGACGTTTTTCTTCCTTTTTCTTTGCTTCTTTGATTTTCTGGATACGCATCTGTTTAATTTCCTCGTCATCATCATCATCATCTTCCTCCTCCTCCTCCTCCTCTTTCTCCTTCTCTTCTTCCATCTTTTCCTCTAATTTTTCATCCACAGTCTGAGTAGGTGCAAATGAATCAACTTGTGTGTCTGGCAAAAAGTTCTGACTCTCCAATATCCGAGGCTTTAGAGCTTCCTCCTCGTCCTCCTCATCATCGTCTTCATCATCATCAATAAACTTGAACCGACTTTGGATCACAGAGTTGTTGGGTGAAATAATTTCGCTGTGAGATACCGTTGTATCATCGTTCATTTCAAGGGAAGTATCGTCTTTGCCGGTCTGCTCCCGAAGCTTCTTGGCAACCTCCAACGGCCCCAACCCTTCAAAGGACTTGTTAACCGGCAATGTCTGTGCGAAAACATCGGAAAGTGACATCTGCTTCATCGTTGTTCCTTCACCGCCCAAGTCAAACGTGATGCTCGGTTGGTCGTCCTCTCCTTCCAAATCTTTTGCATCTGGAATCTTTTCTGGTGACTTTGGAGCGTCTGCTTCGCTATAATCCGACAGGTTGTCATTGTCATCGTCGCTCTCGTTTCCACTTTCAGCAGATCCATAATCAGAGTATTCGCTCTCGTCGCCAATGTTCTCACCAGCCAACTGTCTCTTCAAAAGAACGGCTTTGCGAGCCTCATTCTCCATCTCCTGCTTTCTGATTTTCTTGTTTCGTTCAATTTCCTCGTGCAAAAGTTGTAAAATCTCGTCATCATCTTTGTTATCTTCGTTCACTTTCTCGGCAATTGTTTTCCTCTTATCTGTAAACTCCTTCATCTGTTTCACTTTTTCCTCTTGCAACAGTGTCTTAATCGTTTTGGTTTTTGGAACAGATTTGCGACTCTTCTTGGAAAGACGATGCTTGAATTCGAAAACCGTTTTTTTCGACGTACTGAACTTAACATCATTGATGTCATCATCGGAATCCGACTCTAGTTCAATCACATCACCTTCAACGTTTTGTAACAACTCAGATGGAATCTTGATCTGTTGCAACTGCTCTTTAATGAGTCCAGCCTCACCAGGTCTTCTCGGAGAAGACGTTGGCGTATTCTCCACGCTATGGTGCGAGAATACCCCATCATCGTCTGATTCATCATCCGAGTCCTTGTTGAACCCATCAATCAACTTCCGAGGATCAAACTTGTCTGTGTCTTGCTTCTTGATAACAAACTTTGACTTTTTAATAAGTTCATTCTGTTTCACCAGTTGCGCCAACTCGTGGAGTTCTTCAGCTTTCTTTGAAGGCTTTCTAGGGACTGCAAATGTCTCCTTTGGCTCTTCCACTGGCTCATCTTCTTCCTTTCTTTCTTCTCTTTGCCGTCTCTTTTCAAGAGCCCTGGCCTGAATTTTCTCCTCCCTGGTCATTGATTGATAGTTTTCAATTCTTTCTTCGACGTCGCTGTCGCTCGAACGCGTCTCAGTGCTGTTTTTAGGAGTTTCTTCTGAATCGCTTTCAACAAAAAGCAGGGTAGAGTTGATTGATTTTGGCTCATCAAGGGGCTCAGCGGGAGGCTCCTGAATGGGCTCGGGGAGGTAATCAGATGGGGGCTCCATGGAAAGAGGTTGTGTATCTGGAAATGTTGGTTTCGTGAAATTATCTGGTTCATCCTGTGATAACTGGAGATTCACGCGTTGGGTTTTTCTTTCGGGAGATGCAGACTGAGTCCGCTCGGGAAGATCCCAATCAACACGCACTTTTGGTAGGCTGGAAGCTTCCAGTTTCCTTGGTATTGGCAAAGGTGCTACCGGGCGAGCTACCGGGCGAGCGACTGGCTCTTGCTGGCTCTCGCTCGGGAAAAGTTGCGACTCAAGCGTGTGTTCTTGCTCGGGCTCGCTTTCATCAGACGCGTCATCTGTATCTTTTCCGTTCAGTCTGTTCATCACGTTTTGAATGAGCGAGGAGTTGATTCCCAGCAAGTTGAGGCCCGGTCTGTCGTGCTGTGTGGAGGAAAAGGGGACTTCATTTTGGAAAATGCTGAGACTCTCAAACTCGCCAAGTGGCGCGGCCACAGCGGTTTTGAGAGTTTTGCTCTTTGTAGTCGCAGGCAGGTCGTCAAGATCCGCAAGGAAATCCATGGTTGGTAGTGGCGTAATGGGTTGTTAGAGAAGAAGGAGCTGGGGCAAAAAGACAAAGAGACGCGTTTTTACATCTTTCTGATTTTTTTTTTGTAGCGTGCGCGTTTTGTTTGCAACATGCCTGAAGCGGCAGCTATACGTGATCGACGCGCGTACTCAAAATTCTAGGTCGATCGACGCAGGAAAAATGTCTTGCATCCCTTTCCCGTCGGAAAATTCCAGCAAGATAAGACATGCGCGAACTCCTCGGTCAGCCCTGCATATTGTCCAAAATAGGCTCATAGATACTAGAAACTGCTGCTGGCAGGATGCATCAAACAAGGCTTGCCGCGGTCCTACTCACACATCCCGCACTTGCCGACTTGAAAGCCCTCAACATAACGGACTCTTAATTAGTTGTCCGGATTGGTTCAGAGTGGCTCAGGTTGCACGGGTTGTAAAACTTGCACCCACGTGCCAAGAATACGTTAAATTACGCTGTCAACGTGGGCTTGGCTGAGAGACCCCTGCACTGGGCGCATGCCCGTTGGTTCGGTTACTTCTTTAGCAACGTCCATGAGTATTAATTTAACCGGATACCAAGACTTCTCGAGGTTTTGGTGCCAGCCGTTTTGGTAATGATATCCGGGTCCTCTGAGTCTTATCTGCAATGCCTTTTTGAAAGATAAGCACTGCTGCGTTCGCCCCGATAAGAAATAGGCAGCTGGTCTGCAAGTGCCTTGCCGAGCAGTGGCCCGAACCACACGGCTAGTACGTATTCCAATTGGACTTGTCACATAAGACTCACTTGCCGTGCTCAAAACTAGTTGTACCATGCAAACTCCGCGTGCGGCGGCCTTCAAGCAACTGACCATGCAACATAAATTTCTGCGCGAAAAATGCATGTGCTTAAAAGTTCGATTGATGCACGGGCCACTAACACAACTAATTTGGCGAACAGGTCCAACAAAAGCAGCGTGTGGAAAAAGCATGCAGGGTATAAATACTAGGGTAATCCGTGACAAACTAAATAACCAGATGTAAATTTGACTCAAATAAGTGACAGGAAATCATGGGCTACTTTGTGGACCTTCCAAGCGCCTTGAAAAAGGAGGTCTGTTTCGGCAAGTCTGCCGCGCAGCTCGAGGATGACCTCAAGGTACACACATCAGTCTCACAGGGAAGAGCAGCCTTTGTTCCCGAGGAAGCCATCAACCCCAAGGAGGAAAAATCATACTGGCCTATTTTCACCGCCGGAGCAGGTCTTTTCTCAGATGGTTACGTCAACAACTCCATCAGTACAGCGTCCACATGTCTCAAGCACATCTATGGATCGCAGTACACTGGATCGAACGCTGTGAAGAACATCTCGTCCATCGCCTTTGTGGGAACGGTTGTTGGCCAGCTCTCGTTTGGTGTGGTTTCTGATTACGTCAGCAGAAAAACAGGTATGCTGGTTTCCTCGGCAGGTTTGATCGTGTTTGCAATTTTGTGCTCAGGCTCGTGGGGTGTCGGCACACAGGCCCATGTTGGCGGGAACGCTGGTGGCCTCTTTGCTGCCCTCACTGCATACAGATTCTTCCTTGGTGTGTTCATCGGCGCGGAGTACCCAACGGGATCCGCTGCCTGTGCAGAGGCCTCGGCCCTGCTTCCATCTGGCAGAAGAAACCGGTACTTCGCCTGGTTCACCAACTTCATGATTGATGTTGGATTTGTTGCTTCGTCGTTTGTGCCAATGGTTCTTTTGTGGATCTGCAAGACCGACCACTTGCAACCTGTCTGGAGAATTACCCTGGGAATCGGCGCCATCCCTCCAATCTCGCTCTTTATCATGAGACTCAAGTTCAAAGAAGGTGAGCAGTTCCAGAAAATGAATTTCAAAAAGGTGAAGGTGCCTTGGCTCCTTGTTATCAAATACTACTGGTTCAGACTGCTAATTGTGGCTGTTATTTGGTGGATTTACGACTTTTCGGTTTACGCCTTTGGCTTGTACTCGACTCCAATTTTGGATGCCATCATTCCAGATGGAGACTTGTACAAGACTTTTGGCTGGAACGTTGTTCTTAACCTGTTCTACATTCCCGGATCCTTTGTCGGTGCCGTTGTCACTGACTACCTGGGACCAAGACTAACACTGTTTGTTGGTGTCGTGTTGCAAGCTGTCTTTGGTTTTGTCATGGCTGGATTATACAGCACATTGAAGCACCACATTGGTGCGTTCGTGGTTGTCTACGGTATCTTTTTGACTTTCGGGGAGTTTGGACCAGGTAACAACATTGGTATTTTGGCTTCCAAGACCACCGCCACTCCTGTGCGTGGTGTCTACTACTCTCTTGCTGCTGCGTTTGGTAAGATTGGAGCCTTTTGTGGTACCTATGCTTTCCCAACTTTCCAGGCTGACTACGCTGGAGACATGGGAATGAAAGCTCCTTTCTACCTTGCCTCTGCACTGGCTCTGTTCTCTGGTGTTTTGGCTATGCTTTTCCTGCCTCCTGTTGACCAGGGGGCCATGCAAAGAGAGGATGTCAACTTTTTGCAGTACCTGGCCGACAATGGCTTCGACATCAGTCAGCTTGGAGAAGGACAACTTGGCGAGGCCATGAAGGTCCAAGACCAACTTGTTCACGTTGAATTGAGCGACGAGTCCAAGAAAGACAGCACATCCGCCTAGTTTATCAAACTTGCTACATGTGATTGCTTATATTATTAATATTCATGCTCAGATAGTGCCTGTAATTTGAAATTTTGATTTAATTTGTTATCGTTCGTTGCGTAGCACAGCCAAGATCTGTAGGAATACTCCGAGATCTCGAAATTCTCAAGGGTTGAAAATTTTTTAGCACAAACAGTGAAATCACATGCAACCTGTTGGGTTTGCTTCGAGTCTATTTGGACTGAATGCATGTGAAAAGAGACGCATCTCATGCGTCGCCAAGTTCTATTGCAACTGCTATTACTTTGCGATTTTTGAGTCCTGCGTCAAAACTTTGTGCGGCTCACTCGATGAGGCGATGAAAAATATGTATATATATATATATATATATGCTTATCTGAGCGAGTCTTTTTCGTCGGAGTTTTCGTCAGCTCTGTTGCCAGTAAATTGTGCGCGTGATCCGAACAGGAGTCCCGGATGGAAAATTGTCATCACAGCAATCGCAAGACACACCATCAGTGCGTCCAGTATCATCAGGTACACCTCCTTGGTCATCAGCTTTCCACCGTATTGATCTATGTACTCAGCCAAACGGAAGGCACATCTTACTGTGAGACAAGACATGGCGAATGTCTGGGCAAATGGGTATTTGGATAGCAACGTGTAAGATCTCGCGTGAACATCCAGGGACTTTAAGTCACACTTGGTGCGCAGAACGCGGTACCAAAAGAGTTGAAAAACACACAGCAAGAGAAGTTGCAAAGCTGCTCCGACAATGAAAAGGATCCGACCTGTGTTACTCTGGAGTCCTTGAGTGGCATCTGAGGCCGCCAGAGCACTTCCAGCGGCCATCAGCGAGATTGCAGTCATGTTGCAGGTTATCAGTATTCTTATAATTCTGCCGCGCGAAAACCTTAATTTTGCTCCCGAGACCATGATAACATCCAGGGTGCTAAAAAACACGCCAGTGAGCGCCAAAGATCCGCCTATACTAGTACAGGTTTGGGTGATGATGAAGGCTGTTGTATCAGTTTCGTCGAGCGTGATATGGATTCTGCTGCCATAGGCGATAACTTCGCTCACTAGTGCCACTGTCCAGAAGATACCACACGGCCAGCGAGGGAACCTCAGCGCTAACGCTGCTTGCGCCAAGAGCAAGATGGAGAAGAAGGTGACTGCCAAGGCACTAGTGAACATTTCGGGTTTGGTAAATGCGGAAGTCATATTATTTGAGTTTTGGGGTTTATTTTTTATGCTGAATGGATTAAGCATCCAGTAGGTGCTACCATTTCGGTTCTATAAGAGCAATCGATGATATTTAAGTACTGAAACGTACATCTGAGTCGGTGTAACCTAGGGTCGGCATAACAGGCCATCGATGGATCCTGACACTCTGATCCCCCCTGCTTCATGACTTACTTCGCCTGTTGACTGTGTCAATTGCCCCGAAAAAACTCCAAAAGACGGGACTGTGCGGCTCAAATTGAGTTAGGCCGAACTGTGAACTGTGCACAAATTTCAAGACATGGTGGACTCCGCCTCCAACAATAGTGTATGTGTGTCTTAGGACACGGGTGCGAACCTCATGAACGCCACGTCTCCGCTGAACTGTAGAATAACACTAGTTCTAAATGCGTGGACCCTGCAAATTTGGCTACCAGGAGTCATTTGACCATCAGCGGGATCAAGTGCTAATTAGTAAGCTGACAGGTTGTGATTGTTCTCCCTAAACCTCTGGTTCCTTTTATGTACTCTGGGGTCAGCACATTGTTGCAAGACGATGAATTGAGCACCACTTTTCAGTGGATTTAACTATCAGGACTGAGAGAGATGGTTGCGGCTTGTTCAGGGCCGTGTATGTGGCCATATATCCGAGAAGCGGGGCCAGTGTCGCAGAAAACATGCTCTTTTGGGTCTAATGTCCACAAAGCGGAATTCGTGGTGAAAAACTGAATTAAGTGGTAGATAGTTACATAAGCCAAAGTCACTCCTCGTTGGTTTGCACAAACACGTTATCTTCGAGCTCCTTCTCGGACTTGGCCTTTTTCTTAGTCACCACGATACGTATGTCCCTGCCGAATGCAAACGCAGGGTGCACAAATGTGAGGATTGCTACGGCTACAACCATCATGGAGCCTTCCAGGCCAATGAAGTATCTTTCGATAACAGCCAATCTGTCTTCCAAGCCGTGGACCAGCTCGATCAAACGGTAGATGGAACGGATGAAGATGAAGACGACAGAGGCAGAAACCGCTATCGGCAGAGCAAAGAAGAACTTGCGTTGGCGGATTGTGGCATACTGAGGATCGAAAACGCTGTCTCCAATTCTCTTATAATCTTTGTATGCACGATAGAGGAAATGGTACCAAAACAGCTGGAATAATACCATGGAAGCCACCTGGAAAGAGAGACCAGCAGTAAAGATGTGTTCTCCCGTGGTTTCTTGGTCTCCAGTTGCCTGAGCGACAATTCCTCCACCGGCTGCCTGCAATGCAATAGATATGAGGTCACAAATGATGAAGATGATGGAGTAACTTATTGGAGTCAAGATGGAGTATTTCACCGAAGTGGTCACCACTAATTGGGCCAGCAAGAAGTAGATGCCCGCCATGAGGAAACATGGACCCAATGTCAGACAAACGAGCTGCAACACAAAGTCATTGAACGAGGTCATATTGTATGCGCAAAGAATCCGGCCAAGGTAACCGAGAACCTCGAGAATCAGCCCCATACTCCATGTGGTTGCAAACCACCACTGTTTGTTGTAGTAGCCGACCACGAGATGAAATCCGAGGAAAAAAGCCATAAATCCAAGAAACACCGAGTTGGATGCGACCGAAGGAGTATGTCCGGCAAAGAACTCTGATTCCAGATAGACCGATGCCAGTGCGGAGGATGCGGAGACCGCCTGGGATGCCACCGAGGTCTTCACTTCGCTGTTTGTTGCAGTAGCGTAGACTTCTAGAAGTGAATAGTAAGAGACTGAGGCCTGCGCGAGCTCCGCATAGTATCCATAGGAGGTGATACGATCATAGTTGGTTTCTGTTGCTAGCTTAGACGAGAGAGACTGAAAGACACTCACCTCTGAGGCATAGACGGATGTGATTTTTGAGTAGGGGATGGTGAAAGAAACTGTCGAAGTCATGATCGAAGTCGTGTACCCGTGTTTTATGCAAAAAAGGGGGCTCTGACTTGCTTTCACCGAAGACCGAGGAGGAAATCAAGGGATTTATCAGCAAACTCGGTAACAAGTCGGCTTTTGAAAAGACCGTTTATCTTTCCAACAGCTGCGTGCAAACTCGGCCCAATGTTAGTAGGCGTGGAGTTAAGTGTGGAGTGAGGACGTGGGGCTGAATTATGGGGCCAGGAATGCGGGTCGGTTGGGTCTATATACCAAATACAAATCGGATTTTTACCGATTCAGCTGATATCTTGGGAAAAAGAAAGAAAAGCGAAAAACACTCACCTGTGCGGCTCATCGAGTTAGGCCGAGGCGAATTTTTTAACTGAAAAAAAATAAAATGTGACGTAGATGAGGGTTTTTGGGGCTTGAACGGCTTGGAATTGGCTGTTTAGCACGGTCGCAGCCATGGAGCTCAATGAAGCGTTTCAAACACTGGAAACTTGTATAGGAAACGACTCGGTGCTCGTGTTCTACGTGCAAACCAACGATCCAGATGTGCAGTCGTATCTGGCCGATGACTACAACATGGAGCAGTGTCTACGGATGCTGCCACTTAGAACGCAGCTACGGATCCTCAACAAGAAGTTCGCCGAGGACAGAGTCCAGACACTGATCAACTCGCTACTGTTGCAATACGTGCTGGTGTGCTACGAGAAAGACGTCAGCGTGTGGCAGCAGCTGGAGATGGGCCGCGCAGAGTTTGGCAAGCCCTTCCTGCGGAACCGCAGCTACCAGTTCAATCTGTCCGACGAAGCTGGAATTGTATCACTGGCTATCGACTTCGGGCAGGAAAACCGCGAGCCAAACAATCTGGGACTCGATCTCGCCAACCCAGCAGACATTGCTCGGTTCGACTTGACAAAGATTGAGGATTTTTATCTCCGAGATTTCAGCGAAATTTTCACCAGCCGAGAAAAACGCGAGATCGATACCCGCATTCACCGGCTGGACACCCTTACACGCCAACACAGATATCTGTCGCAGTACTGGGCTCTTAAAGAAAGTTATTCAAAGTACCGTGGGTTTGGGTTGCACCGCGGGCTCGATGGCTACGAGTTTTCTGAGGTCGAGCCGCTGGAGGAGGCTCCAGCAGGTGTTTCACACGGTGATGAAGCATTTTCTCGAGTTCCACTCAGCTGGAACACCCGGGACGTTTGCGTGTCTGACACGCGGGTGCACACGGCACGCTGCGTCCTGCCTGGAGGTATTGTATGCTCGCTTATTCGGACAGGCCCGGCTGTGTCGGCTCCAGTTGCAATTCGAGTGCATCCGCAATGGCTGTTTGAGTTGGTGAAGCGGACTCAAGAAAGTTAACATATAGACGCGTCGCCGATTACTTTGGAGTCGATGGGAATCCATTCCCGGGATCAAAATTTTATAAACATTCGGATCTTGTATCCGCGAATGATGCCCCGAGTTTTTGCCTGTCATGTGCACCGGAATCATCAACCCCAGGAGTCACGGACTCACCCCCGCGAATCTGCCGAACCCGGGGACGGGAAAACAGTTTTTGCTGACTGCAGATCCCCTGCAAGTCGCCCTCGACCGGCCGCGCACTCGTGCGGTGTCCCGGGGGGAAGAAAAAATTAAACAAACGCACTCACGGCGGGGCGCACGGGGAGATGTTGCATCGGAGTTGATTTCGGCACTGATGCGTCAAAAAAGTATTTAAGCAAAGAGAATTGTCTGACTGTAAGCAAGCAAATTTGCTGTTTTTGCCCCCCTTGAAGAACGCATATTAATTAGCAGTAGCATCAATTGCGGGGAAGAAAGCGCCGAGCCGATTGTACATATAAGAACCACTTGAGTTCCACCAACAGATTCATTATATTCCATAATTATCACAATGTTTAGAAATCTTTTATCAACGAGAGTTCCAGTCAACAGACTAGCACTAGCAACTTCACAGCAACAACTCAAAAGAATGTTTACAATCAAAGTGGGAGACAGCCTTCCAGAGGCTACGCTGTTCGAGAAGAACCCAACCAAAGGCGTCAACATCTCTAAAGAGTTGGAGGGCAAAAAGGCTCTGATTTTGGCCGTTCCAGGTGCCTTCTCGCCGGGATGCTCCGAGTATTCGGTTCCTAGCTACCTGCAATTGTTGCCAGAATTTATTTCCAAAGGCTTCCGTCACCTTGTGGTTATTTCTGTCAACGATGCATTTGTGATGAACGCTTGGAAGGGAACTTTTGGTCTCAAAGCTGACGAGCCAAACGTTTCATTTTTCGCTGATCCTAAGGGTGAGTTTGTTCAAGCTCTTGGCCTTGACTTCGACGCCACTGCCATTTTCGGCAACAAAAGAGCCAAGAGATTTGTTCTTGCGGTTGAGGACAACAAGGTGCTTGCTCAATTCGTCGAGCCAGACAACACTGGAATTGATGTGACTGCTGCTGACAAGGTGATCAAACAGGTTCCTGGTCTTGAGTAAGACCGCTTTTTTGGGATTTTATTTATTGTTTGTTATCCAGCATGAAAAAATTAATTATTTTGCTTTGCACTTATTACTAGATTCATTATACATTACTGTCAGATTCAGTCTCACTGCCGCTGTGCTGCGACGCAGTGAGATCTGCATCTGTACGGTCATCCTCGGTGGAGACGTTATTATGGGCGACGTCATCGTCGTCTTCGGTGGCGTCCTCGTCGTCGTTTTTGTTGATCAAAAGTTCCGTTGCTGGTTTTCTGTTCTTGGTAGGAGTCGAAGGAGTCGATCTGACATTATTAGTTTTGCGTTTTTTCGGAGAAAAAGACTCAATTTCTTTGACATACTCGTCGATTTGACTCTCGCGGAAGTCGAAACGGAGCGGAGTATCGGGTCTTTGAGGATTGATCAATTGGTCTCCTTTGAAGCTTTCAAACTCCAGATCGGGACCCTCACCAAGGCGCGACTGCAAGTCCCGGATCTTTTGCTTTTTTTCATTCAACATTGGAATCACAACCTGATTGACCTGGTGTCGAAGTCGAACATTAAGCTTGGCAGCTCGTCCAAGAGCGGCCTCCGAGTCCGAATAGTCACGTGCCAACTGCTCGTTCTGCGCGCGCAGCTCGAAAATCAGCTTTTTGTATTGTAACTCTTTGTCGTACTTGATTTGTAGGTCCTCTCCAAGATGGAAAAAATCTTGAGTGTCGGGTACCTGTTTGCACTCCAGTTCAAATAGCACTCTTCCAGAGACACCCTTGACGTCCGCTGTTACCACAAACGTTTTCGCATTGTCTGTGCTGTCAATAATTCCAAAACGATAGTTGTTGTCGAACGATCCATATATAAGAACAGTTCGGATCCATTGTAACCAGGGAGCAGAGGCCATGTTCTTGAGCACCTTTGGCGGAACAGGGTTGTGATCGGATTCCGAAGCAAAATGGAATTGGCCTCTGAATACTGCGAATGGCTCGTTGCACACAAAACTCAGCGAGAATTCCAATTGCTGTATGTCGGTAGACATGACTGACCGACCATGTTGTAGGAATTCGCTCACATGGTCTATTCGATTTTCCTCAGAAAACTCATCCAATGGACCAATAACCTCATTGGACTCCACTAGAGTGTAACATCTCTCCGGTGCCTCATTCAGGGACGGCGAATAATCTGCGAAAAGTGTCCTTGTCACCATTGGTGCGTGGAGAGCCGGAGTTAACGAGTCTGGTCCAACGAGATACAGATCTATTTCAGGTTCAGGGCCCTCTTTGGGCGAGAAAAAAAGAGGCCCAATTTGCACCGCCACAACACCGCCACATTTTTAATCAAAAACCAAACTCAACTCACCCGGTCATATACGGGTTTCATTTCAACCATTGAAACTAATGGTAATGAAGAATACAAAACTGTGCACACAAAAGACTGCCGAAACGTTAATTTCCCCTCGTAAGGCCATTTTAAATTGATAAATTCTTGAACCAATAATTTTTCGAGACAAAATTGATTTGTAAGAAAGAATCGTTTGATAAAAATACTCTCGACAAAACTAAATCACAATTCTCTTCAATCCAACTATTGTTCAACAGACTGCAAAAAAATCAAACAAAATGGTGCGTGAATAGTCTCAACAAAGCTACAACTCAGCAATCACTAACTTCTCGGAATTTTCAGGAACATCCAAGCTTTACTATGGGAGGATTGACCCTCATTGGAGGAATCATGGGCTACGCTAGAAAAGGCTCTATTCCTAGTCTTGTCGCTGGAACCTCCATTTCGGCTCTGTATTTCACCGCCGGATACCTGTTAAAAGAGAACAAGGAGTATGGAATTCACACAGCTTTGTTTGCATCTTCGGTGGTCCTTGCTGCCGGATTGAGCAGAACTTTCAAAGCAGGTCTCAAGCCTATTCCAGCTTTGCTGGTTGTCTTGGGTGGAACTTCATCCGCGTACTACGCTTATAAGTACACCCAGTTTTACTAAATATGCAAATTGAACAAGCGAGAATCTATTAGAATTTAAAAGCAATGCGAAGTCGATAACCATCTTTCGTTACACCAGCCTTTGAGCACAAACTGCGTGTCATGACTGTCTTTGAGATAGCCTTTAGCGGCGTGCGTGGCAGCGACATCGTCCCAGGTGAGCCAGGGCAAAGTCTTGGAGCCAACACGCTGTGTGTTTTTAACGAAGCGGTCGTTGGCGAGATGATAGTCTGTGCGAGGGGGTAGGACAACAGAGTCCCATAATTTTTTCCTTGAAAGCCAGCCAAGTTTGAGCAGAAGCGACTTGTTATCATGGTAGCAAAGATGTTTTGGTGATAGGTTCACGAGGAAGTCGTCTGAGAACGAGTCGATCGAAAACAGCGACCCGTCATCGTTGTCGCTTGTGTCCGAGCTTGCGGCCGTTTCCTGCTCGTAAGCGTCGATTTCCTCGTCTGTCACGGGCAAAAGTCCACTAGTTTTTGCTGAATTGTCAAGTGCATAGAGCCTCAGGAACCGCGAGTTCACTCGCGGCTCGCGAGACCGGCACGAACGTCTGTAGTATGTGGTTGGGGTGCATGACCGTGGGAGAGGCGGAAGTTGATGACGAACGCCCTTTTTGAACGTGTCAAGCGGAATTTCCTTTCTGTTGAGCAGAGACGACGCCCTGCGCTCAAAAACAGATCCCCTGCTGACATTGAAACGGTTTGCAGCGAGTGGGTCGTGTGCAGCGAGTAATAGCGAAGCGTTTGAGATGAGGGACGAGTTTCTTAAGAAACTAAGCGAGCGCGTGAAATTTGAAGTGATAGGGCGGGTTGTTGGCGGAGGCGGCGGAGGCGGAGAAGGCGATATGCGGAACTGGATGAACGGGTCCTTAAAAGGCTGCGAGAGAGGATCGTCAAAGTCAGTGTCTGAGGGCGGTGTGAGCGGCGGTGGCGGCGATGATCCTGCGGAGAAAAGACTGGTATCAGAACTACTTGCACAACTGTTCAGCCTACTGCGCGAGCCCGAAGTGCTAAATGACGACGAGCGTTTGCTGCGGAGAACCGATTGCAAAGAAGGGGGAGTCCAGTCAAGGGAAACAGTGGGATCTTGGTCTGCAGAAACCGCACAGTCTGCACAGCCAGCGCTGCCCACCGGGCTGGCGACTTCCACTGCCGAATCCGTTCGCCCTGGAATCCGGATTGCCAGAGGTTGGACAGTGTTCATTGCGGTCCATAAGGTGGCGAGGGCAAAAGAGAGTAAACACAATATAAAAAATATAAAGAAAAAAAACGACCCCTTTTTCCTGTTAGCTGGTTTTATCTCACTCACGCCGCCCGAGCCGCACGATAGTGTGACAATAAAACGTTACCCGGGTGGGGCGGCAAAGCGCATCACAAAGCATATCGCGTCGCGTGCGGAGCAGTGCGGAAAATACACGATAGCGGGTTCGCGAATCGGTGGTGTACGGATGGGTGCATACCTAGTAAAAAAGTGCGAGCGAGACTGACAGAATACACGAGAGGTTGACTATCCAAATCCCGTCAGGAAACACCTCGAATGCATCTGGTGTTCCCCAGGAAATACGGCCGACTGCAGTCGGACGCAGGAAGCGGGACATCCGGAACAGTATCGGTGCACGCGACCCGGGCTGGCCAGCAGTTCGCGGTGAAACGGTTTGAGCCCGCCGAGAAGTTTGAGTCCCGCAAGGAGTACGTAGCCCGCGTAGCCCGCGAGGCGGAGATTCTGCGCAGCGTTAGCCACCACGCGAACGTTGTGGCCTTTGTGGATTTTTTCGTTGTTGGGCTAGCCACGCCGTGTCTCGTGATGGAGTATGTTCCAACTCCGCTTGACAAATTACTGCGCGGACGGCCTGGGGCAAAAATCCCCACGGCGGCGCGCCTGTGTTTTTTCCGCCAGCTCGCGGCCGCACTGCGCCACCTACAAAGCTACAACGTGAGCCATCGGGACGTGAAGCTCGAGAACTGTTGTATCGATAGATCTGGGGTTCTCAAGGTGGTTGATTTTGGCTCGGCGATTGTCGGGCGCGACAGCCGCGGGATCGTGGGGTCCAAAATTCTCGCCGCGCCCGAGGTTTTCCGCCGGCTACAGTACGACTCCTTCATCTCAGACGTGTGGTCTTTGGGGATTGTGCTGGTGTATCTACTGCTCAACCGGTACGCACTGTGGCGGGTGGCGATGCACGAGGACAAGCGGTTTGTCGCGTACGAGTGCGAGCCATGCTTGGCCAGCATGGTCGGGCCTGGAACCCAGGACGAGCCCCAACTCCGCGAGCTTGGGCTGGAGGAGCTGATTCTCGGGCTCGTAGATCCTGATCCTTCGCGGCGCACAACGCTTCCGGTCCTTTTCGAACGGCCTGAGTTCTGTGCCATTGAGTGCTGTTCCCCGGCGCGCGGGTTCCCCAGCCACCAGCACGCAGAACATTGCATTGTATAGGTCGTACACTGCCAAATCGCGACACGTAATTTACAGAAAAAAAGGACGAGAACAAGAGAAAAAAAAAAAGCTATATTTATTTGTTGTACCTTTCTCTGATCGAGAATAACAAACGCTTGTTAGTTCAGTACACAGACAACAAGTCGTGCACGATGTCTGATAACACGCTGACACCATCCACCACGGCCGAGACCACGCCGGCGCCAGCCCCGGCGTTGGAGGAGACTGCTAAAGCGAGCATCATCCCCAAGTCCAAGAGCGTCGACACAAGCACAGAGTTGCTCGAGGACCCGAAAATCGTCAAGATTCTGGCTTCTGACTCGAGCTTGGAGCTGCTTCTGTCGAAATTAAAACAGAGCATCAAGGCTTGCGACGAGTTTGCCAACTATCTGAGGAAAAAACACAGCTACGAGGAGAGCTACTTCCGAGACGTGAAGCGGGTTTCGACTAGTTGCAAAACTTCGATCAAGTCCAACACGTCGATGGCAAAAGGCTCGTTTATCGAAAGTTTGGAAAAGGTGATTTCTTTTGACGACCGATTGCTCGCAGACGTGCGCGCGCCGTACAACAAGGCGCTCGAGAAGATGCAGGACGAGCTTGTGTCTCTCTCCACGACTTTCACGCGAATGCGCAAGCAGCTCAAGGAGGACGGCAACAGAAAGGAGAAAGAGGTGATGGATGCGATCAGCCAGGCAGAGAAATCGAAAAATAAGTACTATTCGCTGTGCTCAGACCTCGAAAGACTGCGTGGGACAGATCAGTCGCAAAAGAAGATCACACTGCAGGGACGCAAAACAGGGTCCCAACAGGAAGAGGAGCTTGTCAGGAAGATCCAGACTGCCGACCAGGACTACAATGCCAAGGCGAACGCGTCGCAGCGTTACAAAAACGATCTGGTTAACAACCACAGACCCAAGATTTCCAAAAAACTCAAGGACCTCATTTTGGAAATCGACACAGCATTGCAATTGCAGCTCCAGAAGTATGCCGCGTACAACGAGTCGCTTGTAATCGGTCTGGGTAACCAGATTGCCCCGCTTGGTGCGAATCACACCTCGATGACTGCGGTTTCAGCCTCGGTCAATGTGGAGCAGAATCTCTACTACTACCTCAAGGGCTCCAGAGTGGAGTCCAAGTCCGCTTTTGTTCCGATAGAGTACAAGAAACACATGCTATTCAATAATGCCAGACCGACGTTTGCCCCAAGCAGCATGAGACCCCTCCCCTTGCCGCAGAACAGAGCTGTTTCCAACTCATCTACCTCATCCAACACCGCAGCTAATACCACGATAGGAACGGCCTCGACACCAATAACCAGAAATTCAGACTCGTTGGCACCGTCAGAGTCCCAGAAACCAGTGGAGCAGGCTTTGGAGCCGCGCTCATCGTCTGTGGGCACTGCCACTGCGCCCTCTTCTGCTGCTGCCGCGTACTCAACGCTTGATCCATCACGGTCTCCGCTTGTTGGCGGACCAAGAGCGATGGATACTGCGGCGAGCTCGGGAATTTTCCCGACAGAAGACTTGGCTAAAGTGGACTCGCAGCCTGCTAAGGGACTTTTGTTTGGCCTATCGATCAACCAGGTTCCTCATGACGAGGAGATGGTGCCTTTGTTTGTGAAGAAGTGCATCCAGCTCATAGAAACATACGGTACGAACTCTGAGGGGATCTACAGATCGAGTCCGAACAAGGCAAAACTCGAGGAATTAAAGCGCAGCATCGATCAGGACCCTACAAACCTGTCAATTTTGGACCCACCCGACGCCAGCAATGCCACTGACGAGTACGTTTATATGATTGCGTCGTTACTCAAGAGTTTTTTTGCCGACTTGCCGGACCCGTTGCTCACGAGGGAGCAAAGCTCGAACTTTTTCAAGGCTGGGCAGATCGAGGACGATGCCACGATGCGTGTTCAGTTGCATTGCATTGTGTTTGAGCTTCCTGATGCCAACTACTTTACTTTGAGAGATTTGTTGTTCCACTTTATCAATTTGAGTCAGATCGCGAGAGTGAGAATGAGTGTGAAGAATTTGAGTATTGTTTGGTCGAACAATCTTCTTGTGAACGAGTTCACTTCCAAGGATGAGCTTGCAGTTCAGCAGAGAGTGGTAGAGGAGTTGATCAATGCTGCTCCGGATATTTTCAACCCGAAGGATGAATGATTCATCAGTTGATCATTTATTTGTCTCGGTATAGCCGTTTTGTAGTGAATGAACGTTATAAATATACAGCTGCAATCTACTAGAATTCCCTTGATACGCGAGTATTTTATTTTTTCTTTATAAAAAAAAATAAGCCTGATTTAAATGCAGTAGAATTTTCCCAGTTTCTCTCCAGGTTCCTTGCCTGTCTGACCAATTATGCAACGCTGTTTCCTCTTAGAGCCCGAAGAGCCGAAGGGAGCGTTAGGCTTCCCGAAACTGGCCAGTTTGAATGCTTCTAGACGCCGGACATGGGTCCTCAAAGAGTCGCTCAAAAAAACCACTCTTACGCATCAGAGGGGCAAGAGACAAAAGCTACAAAACCCCGAAAGTACACTCAGCAGCCCAGGGTCGGCCTCTGTTTCCGGCGACTCAGATGTTGAGCTTGTTGACGAGATAAGCGAGGTTCGCGACGCGGTGTCCAAATACGGCGATAAAGTGGTGTGCGAGCTCAACAAGTCTGTGGATGTGATCTTGAGCGGAGAGGGAAACAGTCAATTACCGGGTTCGCTAGCATACCTCCAGCGACTGACCAACTTTGTGGCTACAGACAAGGAGTTTGTGTTGGCCATATATCACCGCATAGCTGTGGTTTTGCAGGAGAGCATCTTGCCCCAATTGGAGTCCGATATCCAGTCTGCAGACTCGCCTCTGGCCCAAATGCAGTGTTTTCTCCGTTGGTTCAAAATATGGAAAGAGAGAGTTGCGCGGCTGGCTTTGGTGTTTCTTGTGATTGACAATTCCACTGTCCTCAGACTCAACACAAAAGACAGACTACACTTGCTCCCGTACGCCGTGCTGCTGTTCTCTGCAAAGACACTCAACTCGGATGAAGCAAACGCCACTGAAAAGGTGTTTGATCCGCAGCATAATTCACTCAAGACAAGGATTTTGGTGTCCTTCTCGGATTTGCTGTTCGATTTTCTCGCTATGGGCTCGTCCGAGTTTGCCGACCTTGCCGGCTCTGTGGAGTCGCAGACGCTGTTCGAGTTCCTACAAGTGGCCGACGAGATAGTGAAGCGGCAGCGAGTGCGCCCGGAAGGATACCCCGACCTCAGCGGCAGTATCCGTCTCGAGCTGATTGTCCAGGACTGTCTGATCAGACATTGTCGCACGCTTAAGGAGAAGTGGCTCCAAGAACCATGCAAATACATTTCGAACTGTGCATTGTTTTTCCAGCGTCTCCGAATGATGCTGAAGGGTCCATTCACGCTACAGAACTCGGACGCTCTGCTGTCGCTCTCGAAGTCACTGTTTTTCGTGCCGACAGCGCCACAAAACTACAAGATTCTGCTGGTTCCGTATCTGAAACCAGGCTCGACGTTCGAGCAGAGCTTCAGCTTTCTGTACGAACTTTTCACGTTTCTGCCGGACTCAGACGCCAGCGAGATGAATCCGATAGTGGAGGCGTTCGAGACTGCGATGAAGGAGCAGTTTGTGCAGTTTGTTTCCGAAACAGAAACCAAACACGGAGCAAAGTCACTCGTTCTTGTGAACCAGCTGTACGAGTTCAACAACGATCGCGAGAAGATGTTGGCAAGGTGTGTTGAGAGCGATGCTCGTTTTAAAAAAGCATTGAGAGAAAGTTACATTGGGGCGATTACTGACGTGCCAAATGGGAACAGTATGCTCTGTGATAAAATTCTCAGGCTCATCGATCAGATAGTCAAGGAGCAAACAGGAGAAAAACCTGCCACAGAAAGCGTCACAGGCTCCAATGAGTCGAAAACATCCGAGGGAATCACACTGGGTCTCTCTATGATTCCCGATAAGCGGCAGGAGTTCTTTGATAGATACCATATCCAGCTTTCAAAAAGATTGTTGCGTGCCACCAACATCGTGAGTTCTCGCAATTACTCCGCCGCTGGCTTGCGGATGGAGCGAATGTTTCTCGACTTGCTGACCAATCTGGTTGGCCGTGATTACACCGAAAACATGGTGGCTATGGTGGACAGTGTTGAGGAGTCCAACAGAGACCTGACGGAGTTCCTTCAAAACGGCAAGCAGGGTGCGCTGGAACAACAGATCTTCTGTGTCAAAAATGAAGATTGGCCGCGACCTCCCGACAACCAACCTCTTATTCTGCCTGCACAATTGCAGCATCTGGTGGAGGAGTACGAGCAGTTCAGCCGAGACAAACACGGATCCAGAACCTTGGAATGGAAGTATCACTTTCAACGAGTGGTAATCTCTGTTCAGTTCAATACGGCCCGGAAGGATTCTACTAAGATGATCGACTGCTCTATTTATCAGGCTGCAATTATACTGGCGTTCGAGGAAAATGAGACCTTGAAACTTTCGGAGTTGGAGACAATAGTTGGAATGAAATCTGACTTTTTGCTGGAGAACCTCCGTATGATGGCCAAGGGAAAGTACAAAGTGTTGGAAGAGTCGAGCGATGGAGTTTACCAGTTAAACAGTAATTTCTCAGACCCAAAGAAGTCGGTCAAGTTGCAACCGGTGGTGACAGAGGCTGCTCCGTCCGCCAGCGTTTCCCGAAACGGAGGATTGGGACTTGTGAAAGATAGAATCCAGTCGTACATCGTCAGACAAATGAAGATTGAAACCCGGTTGAGTCACAACGAGCTGATTCTCAAGATCATGGATCACGCCAAGCTGAGTGAACTCAATATCGGTGCACAGGTGGAATCTGGAAACGTGTTGCAGTTTTTCAAAACCCAGATAGAGGAGTTGATCAACGGTGGATACCTCAAGCGTGTTAGCGTGGATCTTTACGAGTACATACCTTGATGGTTTGAACAATAATGATATGGGAGGGTTATGTAGATGAATGAAATTATTTATTTTATTTGGTGCGAAGCACTTACAATCGAATCAGTAAAGAACGTCCTTCCCAAGAAATATCTAAGGCGTAAATGGTTTAGTGGTAAAATCCAACGTTGCCATCGTTGGGCCCCCGGTTCGATTCCGGGTTTACGCATTTTTTTTGGATCAAGAAAAGTCTGAGTCTTTTCATTATTTTTTTTTGGCTTCGATCTAGAGACCCCATAATTTTTCAATGTATCATTGAAACCAGGTTTTTGAGATTGACGAGTGCCTGCATGTCCCTGTATGAGGTTTTTGTCCCAGACAAAGAGCTGGGGAATCGAGTCGCGTCGGCTGTGCTTGATGAATATGAGAGATCGTCTGGATTGAAAGACAAACAGCTCCAGCTGTTCAGGAACGCTAGACCCAAGCCAAACGAGTTCACTGTGCTTGCAGGGATTGTTGCAATTGTTCCACGTACCGGTGAGGAGGCCGCAAAAGATATCAAACGACGTAAATTGACTGGTCAGTTTGATGTTATCCCGTTGACGGTCACTACAGGTTTAAAAACGGTGCCCGCAGCGAAACTGATTAGAAGCAAAGGCCGTTTGGTTCACGACTCGCACGCTGAGATACTGTCTCTGCGCATGTTCAACCATGTGATGCTGCAGGAAGTGAAGAAGATCGAAGATTTGGGCAGTAGCTCTGTGCTACTTTTGGATCAGAATAGCGGCAAATACCGTCCGAGAACTTGTGGAACCCGCTTTGCTATGTACATAAGTGAGCTACCTTGCGGCGACGCTTCAATTGAAGTGGTCAAGTCCAAGTCGATGGACCAGAAAGACTGGAATTTACAGAATGACAGCGTTCTAAGAGGCCGCGCGAACTTCAGTGTGGTGGGGCGTGTTCGGACCAAACCAGGGAGAAGAGATTCTCCAGTCTCGTACTCAAAGTCTTGCTCGGACAAGTTGTGTCTCAAGCAATTCACAAGCATGCTGAGCTCGGTCACGTGCGAACTGCTTGATCCAGAATGCTTTTACCTAAGTTTTTTGGTGCTTCCAGAACTGAAAATTGAGCCACAGGCACTGCAGCGGTGTTTCCATGACCGAATTGATCCGAAATGGTACGAGCAAGTTTCTGGGTTGTTCCGTGGATTGAAAGTTTTACCGACAGATGCTGATTTTCGTGACGGCGACAGCTCGAAAGACGCATGCAAGCTGTCGATTGTGTGCTCCCCTATAACAGGAGAAGTGCAGGTGTTGGCCGATGGTGTTCGGAACGGGTGTTCATCCAAAAAATTGAGTCCGGGATGCGAGAGCATTCTGAGCCGTGTGCGAATGGCCGCGAGGTTGCAAGAAGCGGGGTCCTACGAACAGTACAAGAAACGACTTGTGCACCGCCAGGAAGCCAAGTGCAAGGCGCGTCTGGCCCTGGGTGGCTGGGGACAGAGAAATACAGATGATTTTGAAGTGTAAAAGTAAACTGATGATTCTATGTGACAAAAAAAAAAACTCAAAAAAAGCTAGCTTTAGTACTTATTTTACAGCAACATGAGTCACGATTCCTCGTCTGATGGCCCATCGTCCTCGTCCTCAACCTCTGCCTCGGCGGCATCATTGAAATTGAGGGCGTACTCGGCACCTTCGAGAGCCATCTTGATCTCGGGATTGGTGTCTCCCAAAAGTTGCACAGGCTTGAGTCCGTCTTTGTTTTTGATGGTAGGGTCGGCACCAACCTCAATGAGGTTTTCAATCAAAAATTGAGCATATTCCGGCTCCTCAAAGCTGTAGTGGACAGCGTAATGCAGTGGCGTCTCTCCACTGAGCGGATGAATAGGATCAATGTCGACGCCCTCGACATCAAGAATCTTATCGAGCACCTCGTAACAGCCGTACTTGCAGCACAGATGCAGCGCCGTGTTTCCTGTAGCGTCTTTGGCCCCGTTTAACAAGGCCACGAGCTCCTGCGGTTTATCCTGATGTTGCTCGATGATTGTGCCGATCAGGTCCGCGTTGTTCCTTCTGGAGGCTTCAATGATTTGTTCTTGGGCGGAAGCTCCGCCAGCGTCCTCGGGCATGCTATGTGGATGGATGTAAGAAAAATGGTTCAGTTGGGGGGAAGACTGGAGGCTGTGATGCTTGGGTTGTTACAGGGCGCAGACACTTTTCTTGGGGAGTTAGAGATTCAGAAGTCGGCAAATAACACCCGTGCACGGGAGACTGCGGGAAGTCGGTTTGAGATTTTTGTGGCGTCGATCGACGCAATATGTTGAAGCGATCAAGGCGGTCAGGAAGATCGAGGCAGTCAAAGCAAACAGATCATGCTACGATACCGTTATGATTGACCCACCCAGATTGACTCGTTCCACTTGGCTCAACTAATTCCGATGGCGAGAGAAGTCAGCCAAGAGGCGGGGGGTGGGGCTGTGACTCGTTAGATCTCTTGTGAAATCACTCAACGAAAATCAGTGCTTTTCACTTTTAGAACATTGAAACTGGGTAGAGACGTGCTCAGTTCTGACTTCTAGACTCGCTTTGCTTGTCCTCCGTCGTGAAAGTCACGTGCCTTCCCAATCTGGTAACTGCCATGCGCGGTTAGATTTGCAAAATTTTCTTCCCCAATGAAAAATTTCATGCCATCTGATAAATGACTGAATTTTTTTTCTCAACAATCTTACAACCATTGACAGCACCATTGGCATTTAATCCACCACTGACGTCCAAGATGATCAGAACATCAGTGACCTGCGCTGCTAGAAACGCGCTCGCCAGACACGCTTTGCGGGCTGTGGGAAGCGCCAAGTTCAACCCTGCCGTTGTTTCCTCGAGCACAATCCCAGAATCCAGCGGATTCTCCATCAGATGCTACTCGACACGGTCCACCGTGATCCAGCTGTTGAACAACATCGGCTCCAAGAGAGAGGTGGAGCAGTACCTCAAGTACTTCACCTCTGTTTCGCAGCAGCAGTTTGCTGTGATCAAGGTTGGTGGAGCTATCATCACCCAGCAGCTTCCGGAGCTGGCATCCTGTCTCGCCTTCCTTTACCACGTGGGTCTCTACCCAATCGTTTTGCACGGAACAGGTCCACAAATTAACGAGATTCTTGAGAACGAGGGCGTTGAGCCAAGCTACATTGACGGAATCAGAATCACCGACGAGAAGACGATGAGCGTTGTGAGAAAGTGTTTCTTGGAACAGAACCTCAAGCTTGTGACCGCCTTGGAGCAGATGGGCGTCCACGCGCGTCCGATCACTGCGGGTGTTTTCCAGGCCGACTACCTCGACAAGGACAAGTATCAGCTCGTTGGAGACATCACCGGTGTGAACAAGGCTCCAATTGAGGCGTCGATCCAGGCCGGAGCGTTGCCAATTCTCACCTCTTTGGCTGAGACTCCTTCTGGACAGATCTTGAACGTTAACGCGGACGTGGCAGCAGGTGAGATTGCTCGCGTGTTTGAGCCACTCAAGATTGTCTACCTGAACGAGAAGGGAGGAATCATCAACGGAAACACGGGCGAAAAGGTGTCTGTGATCAACCTCGACGAGGAGTACGAAGACCTGCTGAAGGAGAGCTGGGTCAAGTACGGAACCAAGCTCAAGATCAAGGAGATCCGCGATCTTTTGATGCACCTGCCACGCTCGTCGTCTGTGGCCATTATCGACGTGAGCGACCTCCAAAAGGAGCTGTTCACCGACTCTGGTGCAGGAACTTTGATCAGACGTGGCTACAAGCTGCTCACCAGAAACTCTCTGTCGGAGTTCCAGCAGCCAGATCTGCTGCGTTCAGCTCTCAACAGGGACCCAGAGATTGCTTCGGGAGCCACGTCGGTGGCCTCGTACCTCAAGTCGCTTGAGAACACCTCGTTCAAGGCGTATGGTGACGAGCCGCTCGAAGTTTTGGCCATTGTGAAGGATGACGCTGCGACCGGAGTGCCAAAGCTCGACAAGTTCCTCGCATGCAAGGCTGGATGGCTCAACAACGTCACCGATAACATCTTCACCGCGATCAAGAAGGACTACCCGGTGTTGCAATGGGTGGCCAAGGAGGACGACCCTAACACGCCGTGGTTCTTTGCTCGTGCGGACGGTTCTTTTGCCAAGAACGGCGAGATTCTGTTCTGGTACGGCGCTGATTCTGTCGAGCAGGTGAGCAAGCTGGTTGAGAACTTCTCGAAGGACTCTTTCGGCAGACAGTCCGGTGTGTTTTCCGGTTCCGCTCAGTCGCGTTCGTTCTCGACCGTGGCCGGCTCCCGGTCCGGTCTCTCTACTGGCTTCTCTGCCGGTTTCAGCAGACAGTTCAAGCGTGGTCTTGCCACTGCCAACCCAAACCCGCCCCTCAAGAAAGGAACCAACACCAACAAAGCGAGAGTCGCTCTGATTGGTGCCAGAGGACACACGGGCCAGAACCTGATCTCGATGATCGACAAACACCCATACCTGGAGCTGAGTCACGTGTCTTCGAGAGAGCTCAAGGGCCAGAAGCTCAAGGGCTACAACAAGAAGGAGATTGTGTACGAGAACTTGCAAGTTGAGGACATCAAGCAGCTTGAGAAAGACAACGAGGTGGACGTCTGGGTGATGGCTCTGCCAAATGGTGTGTGCAAGCCTTTTGTGGACGCCATTGAGCAAGCTGGCGGGGACGGAACGTCCAAAATTATCGATCTCTCTGCTGACTTCCGGTTTGACACCACCGGCGAGTGGACGTACGGTCTTCCAGAATTGAACGACAGAACTGTGATTGCCAACTCGCGCAAGATCTCCAACCCTGGCTGCTACGCCACGGCTGCACAGATTGCCATCAAGCCGCTCGTGGAGTACGCTTCTGGCAGACCAAGCGTTTTTGGAGTTTCCGGCTACTCGGGAGCAGGAACCAAGCCATCGCCAAAGAACGACATTAACTTCCTCAGAGACAACCTGATTCCGTACTCTTTGACCGACCACATTCACGAGCGTGAGATCTCGTCACAGCTGGGAATCGACGTGGCGTTCATGCCTCACGTTGCACAGTGGTTCCAGGGAATCACTCACACAATTTCTATTCCGCTCAGCAAGCCTCTCACTTCTAGAGACGTTAGAAACATCTACCAGGAGCGTTACCAAGGCGAGCAGCTGATCAGCATCAGTGGCGAAGCTCCATTGGTGAAGGACATCAGCGGAAAGCACGGTGTGGTTGTTGGTGCTTTTGCAGTGAATGCCAAGCAAGACCGGGTTGTTGTGGTGGCTACCATTGACAATCTGCTGAAGGGTGCTTCCACCCAGTGTTTGCAAAACATCAACCTTGCGTTGAAGTATGATGAGTATGCTGGTATTCCAGATGATCTGGTGATCAGAGGATAGCGACTGACGAGCGCAGCGAGTCAATTGTGAGTGAAGTTGGAGCTTTTCCTTCAGCCGGTTTATATAGTCTGTGGATTAGCTAGTTAGGTTACATATTATTCAAGTGGCCGATTTAGTGATTGCAACGTAGACACGGAGTCAGTGAGTGACCTACAGAGTAGTGTGCAAGCTTTGAAGAAACAGATGGTGACGTTTGGGCGAATTATAACCATAAGTGTCTGGCCTGAACCAGTATTTGGAAAACGTCTGAAAAATTCACGGAGAAAATATTTTTCAGATATTTTCCAGAGATCTGAAAAATTTAATCATGAGCTGCTCCATTTAATCTCCTCCTCTGACTGCACTCAACATGCTGACTTCCCTCAGAATACCACTGCGCGTTCTTGTGCACGGATGTGCTCCGAGTGTACAGTCGCGGGCGTTTTGCGCGTCTGCAGTGGCTTCTGTCAAGATTGGCGAAATGCTCAAGCCTTCGAGACAGAATCCAAAACGGCCAGACAGCAGAAAGAAAGAGAATCCAGGAAGCGGGAGTGCATCGTACCGGGGAAAGCAGTTGCGCCATGACACACAGGGCACGGGAATGAGCGGGCCGCGCGGGTCGCGCGAGACTCGTGGGCTGAAGGAGACTCGTGGGCCGAAGGAGAATCGTGGGCCGAAGGAGATCAACAGCACAGGAACATCGAAGGACAAAGAGGCGTTGAAAGTAGTTCTGGCCAAGGTGAGAGCGATTAATCGCCAGGGACGTATCAAGCTTGTTGGTGATGGGAAGAGCGGCGAAGTATCGCGAGTCATGGACGTTGCACGCGGATTGGACCTGACACGCGAAGGTCTCTCGCTGGTGTCTACGGCACGGCTCCCGGACGGGACAGATGTTGCAGTTGTTAAGGTGGTGGATCAACAGACTGCGAGAAAACAGTACTCAGACCATTTGAGCGAGGTGGTGAGCCGTGAATTTGCGGAGAAAAATCCGCGCTTTGCGGCCCGCAAGCAGAAAGAGCTCGAGAAACAGAACGAGCCGGACCTGAAGTTGATCCGGGTCTCGTGGCAAATTACGATGAATGATCTTGAAGGACAGAAAAAAAACGAGATTGAGACGCAAATCGGCCGCGGAGAGGTTGTTCAAATTGCAGTGGACCACAAGGACAACTTTGAGCGGGATCGTCGTTCGCATTTTGGGAGCGAGCTATCAGAGCTTGAAAATACGCGGCGCAATAAGATTGTTCGCCGAATCGAGGAGATTGTCGAGGCGATGGGCACGACTTTCGAGGTCGAAGGCCGCCTTGAGGACAAGATGATTTACAAGGTTCGTGCATTGGAGGTTGCGAGTACTGTTTCGGACGCGGAAAAGAAGAGGTTGAAGCAGCTCCGCAAGGAAGAGAAGCGGGAGAAGATAAGACTGAAAACGGAGCAGAAGCGTGCGAGAGAGGGCGAAATGAGGGTGTTGCAGGTGGACTGAACGAGCGAGAGGTGCTTGCTCTTTGCCTTACATGTAAATAACCAAATAACCGATTCCTGAATATATAGTAACCAAATAAGCATATAAATCCTGACAAGTTGATGCAGGAGTTCCATAATCAGATGTATTGAGCCGCAGCCAAGAGAGTTTTCTAGCAACAATGAGGTTGTCCATGTTGAATAGGTGAAATCCAGGCGTTGCCATAACCACAGTGAGTTATATGGCGGTCGTTTCATGACTTTCCCGGTAAGTTTCCACCACCTTCATCGTTCGTTCGTCACGCCACCACCTTCATGTTGTTCACCTCCAGAATATACCGCCCCTCCTTGAACTTCTGGCTCGCCTGCTGACTCTTTAGATACTTCCACCCCAGCAACTTGTGACACTGGTGGCAATTAATATCGCAAACCGTGTACCGGCCAGACGTCATCTCGCGCACCTCGACACCACCTAGCGAAACATTAACAACATCATACATCAACAGTGCTTTCCCCGTCTTTCCCAAATAATCGTCGGAAGCCAGTAGATTCGAGGAAGAGAGATGTGTCAAACACTTTGCACACGCATACGTAAGCGCACGGCCCCGTCCAGTCGACTTCAGGTTTCGAGGGAAATAACTGGGCTGAACTCTGGCCCCGGTGACGTACCTTCTGGACAAGGCCATGGCCGAGGAGCTCACCAAGTGTGCCTGTTGTGGACTCAAAACCCGCGTGGCACCCGTCGAGTAAATTAAGCCCGCCTGAGACCTCAACCCGACTCGATGGCTCTGCTCAATCTCTAAATCCGGCTCCTCAGAAGAGTCGTCATCGTCATCGTCGTCATCGTCGTCATCGTCCTCAAAATCCTCCTCGCTTAAAAATATCGCCCCATTTTGGTGCAGCCAGTGCGAAAACTCGTGCCTGAACCGTTCGTTTGTGACACTATCGTCGTTTGGGTCCAAACACTCTGAATACCGCAGCCCCATTATTATGGTCTATCTGCAAAAAAGCAGCCACAAAAGAGCGTTTTGAGAACTCACGGTGTTTGGATTAGCCCTCTTTTGTCAGATTGA